>CM017564.1:43698111-44155611 GCA_007844125.1 Sinonovacula constricta
AATAACAATGATGTAATTTAACAAAATGATCAAAGTAAACACTTTAAAATCATACCAAGTTTAAATAATTATGCATGTCATATGCATTTAAAAACAGTTATTAAAATAAACAGTAAGGTAAACTTTGCAAAGAGAAAAGTTAGCAATTTTTATTCAACTTGTAATGGCTAAACTGATTAGAGCTGTAGATTGACTTCCTTGGTTAATTAACCAAAGTGGTTATCTATTTGTATAAAGGCAGCTAACTGTTTTGTAACTTAACCAAACTGTTAAATTTTAACCTAAAGTGAGACATTCTATACATAGCGTGTGACGTCACTACGTTAAAGTCATCTCTATACTACGACTCGTAACTCACCCAAAATTTGAGATTTGTGCCTACATAAAAAATAGTTCCGCGTAGGAAATACGTTCGATTATAATATTCATTGAATTAAGATAAATGACTAAACAACCATATTCTAAGGCCTTATTCTATGTCCAGAAACTTTTAAAGTCTTGATATTTATAGATAAATGGTAAAAAATACGATGAGCAAGTTTTGCTACTTTCGTTTTCGTTAAACAGTAATATGTCCATTATACATAGCGTGTGACGTCACAACGTTAAAGTCTGGACCGTTTACAAAATTTAGTTCAAAATGCTTGCATGAAACATATTTTAACTATTAGAATGTATAAAAAATGCCAAAATAATATGTTGTATACATCTTCGTACTTGTTTTGTTCATTTTAGCAATCACTTCCGTATTCATAACAGCCATGTTGAAGAACTACTTTACCCACAATACACCGAGTGCAATCACACAGGTCATTTTGACCGTGTGTTGACGCAACGAAAGTTAGATCAACCAAAATATCCCACAATGCAACATTCTATTTGGTTCTGCTAAATGAGCGGCCATTTTTATTTTTGGTTATAACTTTTACAGACCAATGGGAGAATGGGTAAAGTTAACCAAAAATGGTTAAAATTGGAATTGGTTAAATTAACACAAACATTTATACAATAGCTAAGCAGCAAGTTAACCAAAATGAATGAGGTAACCAAACTTTAACCATTGGTTAAAATTTAACTATTTTTTTACAATAGATAGTTTCCACATCAGTGAAGATCCCTTATCTTGGCAGATGGCAATTTCATTGAATTTTCAGATGAATTGTATAGAAGCGTAAGTCAAACGGTGCTTATATTCAATAATCTCCCTAAAGTATTTTTTTAATAAAATAAGTTGCCGGATATAATTTTCTTCACATAAAAATGTTTTAGAATTTCAGGAATTCAAATAATAAATGCCAGGTACCCTTTACACAAAGATGTATGAAATTCGCTCGATCTCTTTCGATTTTGCCGACACCAAGAATAAAACTCCCCTATTTACCCTCTCTTAAATTATCACAGAAACTCTGATTACTGCAGCGTGTGTTGTGCAAATAAACATAAACTCCCCATTTGGTGACCCTTATTTCTCCATTTGCGTCATTTTTGAACCGGAAAATTTGCTGGTTCATCAGCTTAGAGGAAAGGAAAGTTCCAATCACACACTAAAGGTCAGAGTTAAATTATGGAGACACGCATTTTGTTATGAGTGGATTATGTAATACGTAAAGAGGTTAGGGGCATCGATATTCATTCTTTTGTTTAAAGGTATCTCAAAAGCCTTATATAAGTGACCCCCCCCCCCATTTATTGCCCCACCCAGCATGTGAGGGCATCTGTTTTCTGATAAGCCAGGCTGCCACAGTCTGTAACGATGTGTCTGTCACACAGGTATTGTTCAAGATCCAAGTGTATGTATGCTATATCTGGGGGTTGAACATAGTCATTCACAGTTTGTAAAGGAAACAGTTGTGAATATACCAATTACGCAATCCAATATATATATATATATATATATATATATATATATATATATATATATATATATATATATATATATATATATATATATATATATATATATATATCTTTATTTGTTTTCTTTCTTACTTTGTTGGTTGATTTTGTTATTTCTTATACATTTTGTTATTTCTTTCATTCTTTTAGTTCTCATATATATAAGTTATATTTTATTTTGATTTGTAAAATGTAACGAAACGTTTCTAACAAAAGCAACTTAAAAAGTCATTCATTGTCAGAATAATGTCCTTCAGAGTCATTTTAAATACTAAAGCTTGTATCTCTCATGTATTTTCAAAATTAAATATTTAGCTATGAAATAAATACATAATCTTGCAGTTACAAAATTGACACCTAGTAATTAATGCAATAAAGAATTAGTAAGGGATCATAGAGTAAACAACCCACATTATCACTAACAATAATGTTTGTGGCTTTGTGTAAAACTAGCCTACTGTCTCACATCCATACTAGCAGGTAATTTAGTTTTGCATTAACCCATCAGAGGTATTACTGTGACAGATTAGTACTATGTTGGCTAAAAGCCTTTAAAGGCATCTCGAAAGGAATGTGGTATCCCACTGAGCCAGGCACCCACATGCTATGACCAGACCTGCTAATTGCTGGTCATCACTGCAGGGAGTCTTTAGCCAACATAGTACTAATCTGTCACAGTAAAACCTCTGATGGGTTAATGCAAAGCTAAATTACCTGCTTTTATGCATTTGGATTAAAACGGGGAATCTGTAAGATAACGTGCCCCGATATGACAGACAACCTCGTTCTTCACCACGATAATGCCCCACGTACACATGTGAAGATATTACAAGGTTAGATGACCTAATCATCGACATTATCCTACGCCACCTCATGCCACTTCTACTTCCCTAACAGGTAATATCCTAGAGTTTGGACCTGTGCCGCCCCCTCTTTCGTCAAACCAAACAAACCAAAATGCCATTAGATCTTACCACCAAATAGATTTTTGTTAGGGAAGATCCCGTGATATGCAGTTTATCGATGTAGGTATTTCTATAAGGTGAAACATAACACCCCAATCGTCATTACAAACATGTGCTTCCTACACGAACCTCGCAGCAAAGGTAGGTAATTTAAAGCTGGGAAAACCACATGATCATTTGTTATTTCACATGCTGTCACGTATTATAATATTATCTTTGTCATCTACTCCGATATAAATTTGAAGCAAAACTCCTTACCTTGTTTATATAACGATCTGGAAGGGATGAACACTTAGAGCGCACGTCTCTCTTCTGGGCACTGTGTGGACATTCTTTTTCGGTGGCGTCGCTGCTTTCGTCATACCTTGTCAAACGAAGTGTCAACGCTTTGACGTTTGTTCAGATGGATCGTTTTTTTTCATTGCTTGCCTTTAGGAGACCCATCGGGAGGTGCGGGGTTGGAGCGCTGTGAAGCCGGTTTAAGCACCCCTATTGACGACTGACCGTTCCAAGGCGGTAGCTGTCGGGTTTCTCTTTTTGTTAAATGACAAACTACAGATTTGTTCTTACATTAACATTTGGCTTTGTCCTGTGCCTTTTCAAATTTTTGTACATGTTACAATGCTAGGACTTTGTCATATATATATATTTATTCATGATCACAACAATGTTACTTGTGCAGTGTGGCTTTAGTAAAAAAATCTCTATGTAATTTATATTGTCATTTAAGCCATCCTATAAGATTGTTACGGGAATTTTCCTCGATGGACATTGGACTTTGGTTCCTCAAATCCATCTTCACATGAACAGGATGCTACAATCATTTACTCTTCTCTGAACATTTTTTTCTTGATTCAAAAAGTTAATTTCATTTACTATCAAAAAATTGTTGTAGTTATTCTAATCGAAATACTACCCATTCATCATACATTACATTTAACCGCTTACAAAATAAAACCCAAACCATCGTTTCTGGCCCGTTGGTTAACATCTGCTCTTCTTAGATTATTTTGCCAAAGAAGATTTTATTTGAGCTGAAATCGTGTGTTTTGCTGCTTGGTAATAGGTCGTATTCGGTAGTTTTCATATTGCAAAACAACGAACTAACTTATATATCCTAAAATACGTCCTGTGAACTGCTGCGTGACAAGTAAATCATTTAAACAAAAAGGCATTTGGAGTATAGGTAGCTATTTTTAAACCAAAGGACTTTGACTAATTTACACGACCGCTTACTGTTGAGATAACTTGATTTAGTTTATTAAACCCATCCGCATATTTGTAAATTGACAAAATGTTATTGCAAAAACACTTAAAATCATTGTTTCTAATTACTTATAATAAAGGGCAAGATAAACACAAATACATCGTTATATAAAGGATATAGCATAGTCACTGATTTTTAAATCTTCTCTTCTTCTCATACTCGACTACATTAGTCAACTTTATAAAAATGAATAGCAGGTAAATAGTAACGTACGATGGGACGTAACTCAGTATAATTTTCTGGCGCAGCATAGCCATGATGTCCTAAGTATTCGATGGATGGATCTTTCCTTGTGGGACTTCATATTAAACAAACTTCAATAAATCTTATTAAAACAAAGGTCACGAGCATTGTCAATGAAGACCTTTCCTCTATTTACAAGTCAAGTAATGCAAGACTGAAGCTAAATCGGCATTGAGGCGGAATATGCATATGCAAAAGTAATTGGTCAAATTATTTTTAAGTCTATGTTCCAGGTTTGAAAATAATCTTCTCGATGAAGATCGTGAGTTGTTGCAAATATCGTCAAAATTGCACTTACATTCGAAAACATATAAAGATATATGTCGCAAAACTGCTCGATCTCTCTATCTACTGTTTAAAGTTATAATTTAAAATGTTAAGATAAAGGTGAATAGAATATCTGTTTCGATAATGATAATGTTTATGATGATGTTTATGATTTCGATGAAAATGACAATCAAGATTACGATGACACTAATATTGATGATATTTTTGATAATGATGTTGATAATGCATATGACGGTGATCATGTCTGGTGCTGGTGATGATGATAACGATTGCGAATATGTTAACCACGGCGATATGATGAGGATGATGACAATGATGGTAATGATATTGCTGATTCTGAACGATTGTGATGATGATAAATGCGAGGAAGAAGATATAACTTTATGATGATGTTAATATTACAAATATAAACAATATTTATTTTCTTCGCTGTATGTACATACATGTATGTTACAAATGCATCATTTGGACTAGACAGTGCTACATTCTGACATATAATAGACAGGACATAGATAAAAACAGTCTCGTGACTGAATATCGGACCGAACCCAACTACGGAGACATTGATTGTATGTATGTATGTATGTATGTATGTATGTATGTGTGTGTGTGTGTGTGTGTGTGTGTGTGCGTGCGTGCGTGTGTTTGGTGTCAAACGGGGACTGTTGTATGAATACACACCTACCAACCGGGGACACCAACCAAACCGGGGACGTCCCCGGCTAATCGGGGACGTCCCCGGTTGTAACCGGAGACGTCCCCGGTTGTACTAATGCTTAAATCCGTGCCTACAGGCATTAGAAAGATATCATATGTGAAATTCGCTGAAATCCATACATGTCTCCATTTAACCACATTGGTACGGACCATATATACACACCAGATTTCGACATGATATTTCTTATACACTCGCGTCCCCGTTTATCTTTAGTTAACACACACTATTAGCCACTAGGTCCCCGTTTATGCGTCGTATTTTAAACATTCATGCACACATATGGTCTCCGTTTATTCGTTATATTTAAAACAATAACACACAGCAGCAGAATCTTAGTAGTACTAGGAAACAACTTAATGACCAAAAATGAACTGGCAACACACTGACGTTCTATATTAATAGCTGACGTTAACTAGTTAAGAAATACTTCATAACTATTTAAATCTTCACATTTATAAATGAATTGCATTATATCCTATAAAATATATATTCAACTAAATTTATAAATTTATATTAAATCAATAAGCATGTTGTCATTTATGCTTATAGCACTTTTTATTATTGGCATATATACAAAGTGACGATGTATTCTAATAACATACTTTAATGCATAAATACTAAGTGGTTAATGCATATCTGCATGTCATACAAATTTAAATGTTGTCTTTTCAAAACTTGCCCATATCGTATGAAAAAGTGTTTTACCAGAAAATGTATAATACTTAGACAAGTGATTTGATAAATTCGCTATTCAATATTTTTCATTTACTTCTTTTTCAAACAAGGCCACTAGAATCCCTAAAACTGAAATAAATCAAATATTTAGTTTTAAACGACTAGGAGTTTGATTCCTCTGATGACAAATCAAGCTTAGCAGCAGCAGTAGCAGCAGCAATAGTAGTAGTAGTAGAGGTTTTAGTAGTAGTAGTAGTAGTAGTAGTTGTAGTAGTAGTAGTAGTAGAAGTAGCAGCAGCAGTAATAGTAGTAGAAGTAGTAGCAGCAGCAGTAGTTGTATCAGCAGCAGTAGCAGCAGCAGCAGCAGTAGTAGTAGAAGTTGTAGTAGTATCAGAAGTAGCAGTAATTGTATAATCATTCAATACCATATTGACAGCAGCAGAGCTGAGTAGTAGTAGTAATAATAATAGTAGTATTAATGGTAGTAGTAGTAGTAGTAGTTGTTGTTGTAGTAGAAGTAGTCGTCGTCGTCTTCGTCGTCGTCGTCGTCGTCGTCGTAGTAGTAGTAGTAGTAGTAGTAGTAGTAATTGAAGTAGTAACAGCAGCAGCAGCCGTAGTAATTGTATCAGCATTCAACACCACATTTACATTGGCAGCAATGCTTAACCAATACGAAGCCGGCTGTGTTGTTGTGGCATGTCATTATCTAACCGTTTCATCTCCCCTAATCCCACAAGTACATGTACGTGTAAATTGCTTATGGTAACGGTTAATATGACATCTGGACATGCTTCTTTATTAAGACACTTATACACACTAGTCGTTTCGCATAAGTTAAATTGAATAACTAAAGTACCGTTTTAGTAGTAAAGTCTAAGCAAAGTGGCGAAGATGATAAAATTACGAAAATAATATATATTTTTTTAAATCCTCAGATCCATGCATCCATACAAACGTTTGCTTAATTCCAAATCTGATCGGAAATCTTAAGTTCTTAACAACATTCAGTAATTCTACTATTATATTATACTTTAAAACATGAAAAAATATCATGTAGTAAGACATAAAGAAACAATAAAACACTGATTTTATTAGGCAGAAAATGGGCAGTTGAGTTACCAGCTTCAGGCTTAATGTGCGTGATTCGTATACAACCTAGTTGGTTAAAATACTACATTGTCAACTATATGTTCATGTTATACACAAGAATAAAAATAAAGAACAATAAGACAGAATGGTTGAGCCACAAGTTCCAAAACTTAGATTCGGCTCTCCATGCTGAAGCCCTATTAAATAAATGAAATGAATAAAAGAGTTCAATATAGCAGAAAGTTAGGTAAATAAGTTAAGCAATAGATATAGACAAGTTCAGAAATTAGAGAATCGGAGGACTTTGAAGAAGGTCGTTCTTTAATAAACAGATATATGTATGACAATCTATAAGTACCTATTATCAGCAAAGGATCAATTTCGGCACTTTCCTTTTTTGACTTTGGGAATAATATTATTATTATTATTACACCATTATTGTTGTCTAATATTTCAATTCATTGCTTTCGGTTAATTAGCAACCGTTAGAAATGTTAGATGAAGCATATTTTATTAATAATGTTTATTATCAACGTATATGCCATGCGGTGTTCGCGCGTGAAACACGATGTTGTTAAATTAAACGTTCAGTGCCAAAACAAACATGGCAAATATTCATACTACCGCTTTACACAATTGCGTGCAGAGAAGCGTGTATGTGAAGATTAAATGAACATGTGCTGCATATTTCTACTATATTGAACTCTTTTATTCATTTACATGCATTAGTTTAGACTATTTTTAGTGTCTAAACCTAGGGATGTCAATTCTTGCCAATGTAACAAAAATTAAAGAGAATGTCAAATTTGGTTAAACGATGTATTTGTCTTTTTCTGATAGTGAGAAACAAGATTGATCATATTACTGTTAAAGTTAAATTTCAACCAATACCCATTTGAACTTTATATAAAGAAAAATACAACCCCGAATCAAGACAATGTGAGGTACACTTTATTTTTCGGTGAGTTACATGTAAGACTACATTATCACCAATTCATGTCATAATCTTGTCATATATGTTAATGCAATCCGACATTATTGCAAACAACACAAACTAGTTACTAAAATTTTGTACATATTTTATACAAACTGCATATTGGGTAGTTAAAACATAGTGCAAAATATTATTGTTCACGAAAAATACTTCCCCTTGATTGAAGCATTTTTCTCAGTACCTTTATATTATATTAAAACATGGTAACAAGATCATTTCCATTGTAGCATAATACATTGGTTACCTTCTTGCTGACTGTTATAAATTTATGAAACTTGGCAAAACTTGGCAAAAGAGTAAAGGATTTAGCACGAACTTAATCTACCTGAACATAAAAAAGCTTATACACAATGTACAGTATTTCCTATTGCATTTTGACTTGTCCATGACAATAGTAATTTGTCACAATTATTTTTTCGACTGCAATCTTTATAAATGAATATTGTAATGGTGCTTCGTATTGCTCTTTGATTATGATTCACTGCATGACAATATACACATTGTTCCTTTTTGTGGTATTGTGCTACTTGCGAGATTGTAAACAACTGAAACATTTACTGATCACACATGGCAAAGCAGATGTGATTTTTTTTTAAAGTTGTGTTGTCATTTTCTTATACGTATGTATTAAAACAAGTCAAGAAAGATGTTCGCATGAACCATTTTACTTTTTGGATACAGAAATATCAATTATATTAGCTATCGAAATATCTTGAAATAATAAGAAGATAACAATACAATGTGTTTTATCTTAATTAATCGTAAATTTTCTCAATGATAGCTATGTTAACACTTATTACGAACTGCAAATTAAATACATAATCACGAGGCTAGCCTCGTGCTTTTTGATTTTCTTAGCCTCGCATGATAACATTTATCTATATCAACACTAACCTGGTATTCTCTATTTTGACACTTATTTTGGACACTTACTATCTAGGTGGTATAGATTTATCATATGTGTCATATGACTTAGATACTATCTATCGGCGTAGCAGTGCGTCGACCAATTTATATGTATATAGTATATACAATTGTATCATCTAACAGCTACATTTATTCAAAATAAACTAAAGCCTAAAAATTCCTAGACTGAGGTGCTGAGCTGGTAGGATTGACCTGTGTTATTATATGACCTGCTTCAGATCCTCAGATTGGATATAACATACATATCGGCCTAGTAGAAGATTAATAGTCAATAAAATGCACTTTCTAAAAAAGTAGTACGAATAACGGTAAAGAAAGTGAAATGGAAAATATATAGAATTTAAAAAAATAAACAAACTTATGTGTTGTATAGTGTAATGTCAGATTTTAAGAATATTCTCAACCAGTTTTGACTTTTGGGGACTTTTTTGTGTGTCTTTTAAAATTAATATTGAAGGTGTCTCCTTTTTAGAAATATTTATTTTAAATGTTATGTTACGTATATATTCTCTTTATGAAAAACGTTTTGCTATAGTATCATTTGGTAACGAAATATGGCATTAGACAACCCAACTAAACCTGTTGCTTGATTGGTTTGCTTCAAGCTATTCCAAATATATAATTAATGGTTTAAGTCTGATTTTCTGTTGTTTTTTTTTGGTAACTTTGATTTCTTGAAAAAATCACGGAGCTCTTGATAACCAAACGACTTATTGCAGTGTTGCCATATATATATATATTTCGTCACACCTTGATATCAAATCTATTGACCAATTAAACAATAAAATTACTCATACATATCAATACAGCATTATGTAGAGAGAGAGAGAGAGAGAGAGAAAGAGAGAGAGAGAGAGAGAGAGAGAGAGAGAGAAAGATGTAAAAAGGAATGCAGATAAGGAGAAGGGGTAAAAGGGTGAGAATGACAACGAGATGAAGAGGGGACATATCGGTAAAGAGAGTAGATATAGACAAAGAGAGGGTATAAAAGGCTGGGACAGAAAGAAAGAGCAAACTCAGAAAGTATGCGAGTATGTAGGGGGAAATTGATAGATAATGAAATAGGAAAGCAAGTAGAGATTGGAAGAAGGAGATAGGAAGATATATGAAAAGTGTGTATGAGAGGGATACACAGGGAACGCTAGAAGTGATCAAGAAAATGGTGAAATGTAAATGGAGAGAAAGATAAAATGGAGGAAGGGAAAATTAGGATTGAAGTTAATAAGAATAAAGATGAATATAATGGAGAGAATCGGAGCAAGAGAGGAACACAAAGAGGGAGGAAGTGAAGATGGGAAAGAGAGAGAAATGGGAGTGGAAGAAAGGGAGATAGAGAGGGAGAGGGAGATACAGAGCGAAAGAGCGAGGCAACCAGAAGAGCGAAAGTAGGAGAGAAAAAAATAAAACCGACATATTATTTGTGTATTATATGCCCTTCTCTGAGATTTACGTACACTAGTTCTAAACTTTATGACAAGCATGTAAATGCTTTTTGGCGGTAAATAGAAATTTGAATCCGAAAGCACGGATGAACTACCCTGCATGGACAACCTGCTGTCAGTCTTTCCGCCTTGGAAAGATAGTGCGTGTACTGAAACAAACATTTATGTAACAATATGAGTAATTACCTCTTCGCATGCGTCATTACGGTAACGGTAATGTTGTAATATGTTTAAACGAGATGTTTAAATGATTACAGTGTGCAATGCAGACACATTAAGCATTCAAATATGTGTATGCACGTTACGAAAGTTTCCACGCACTTTCAAAATGTATAAATGGAATGAGATAATGTTATGAAAATCAGTTTAGAATGACCACGCATTATACTTCTACACAACGCATAGATTTTGCGATATTTCACTCGGAGACTAATTATCTTTTTATGCCAGGTTTTCAATCTGAATTCAGAGTTTTATCAAAGATGTTTAGTGTTGACGATAGCAATCAAAGTGATTGTCGCGGAACTTTACCTATAGTTGGTCGTCCGACCTATTAATAACTCGGGGTAATTCTAAACTAAGTGTATTTTGGTCGAGGAAATGTCTAAATGAAATAGTTTGCTTTTTTAAGTCTGGTTAAAGCGTAGCATGATTTTAAACATACATCTTCGAAAAGCATATTTTTTATATAAAAAGGTGTATGCAACTTTTTGTCAAAGACTGTGCCAGAAAGTGTTATTATAGTGACGCATACATATACCAACTTTAGACAACATACATACATGTGGAGAATGCCAGGACACGTGTATAACATAATAAATAATACACACTAAATTCACGGACATTATTTGCAATATAGATGTTGCTGACAAACGGCACTTTATGGCATTCATGTAAAGCAGACAACCCAAGCATCCTTAACTATCTTCATATTTGCTTGAGCGTTTGCAGAAAAGCTATATCACTACCTTGTTTTACCACTATGGTATGTCTACAAATTACCCAACCAGGTTAGGTCGCAAAAAATGTGACTTACTTCCCATAAATAAGCTCTTTATTCTTATGTGGCCATAAAACAATATATATATGATACATATTTCTTGAAGTTACAGTATATACATATATATATATATATATATATATATATATATATATATATATATATATATATATATATATATATATATATATATATATATATATATATATATATATATATTCAAGAAATATATATCATACAACTTGACAAGTACTGTAGAATAATCGAAGCTATCTTTAAGTGGTACCATAATACTAACATATATGTACAGTTTAACAGTCTCTTAGTCGAATATTGACCTCGCTTTCGATTGTTCTATATATAGGTAGCAATTCGCATGTGAGCATTGGGGTATCGCCTACGATGAACAACACTTTGGCCAGGTAGATATGGTGACAAATATAATGTGCATGCAACTACCATGTGCAAGATTTTAAGATCAAATAATTAAAGTCACAGTTTATAAACTTAACTAATAAAAATGTTATCGTTTTTGCAGTAACAAATGCTAAGCTTTGTAGTAATCAGCACTTTATCATCGGACATAGTTTGTGATTTATAAGCTACCTTCCTGACGTTTTGAGTTATATTAATTCATAACTCTAAAAATGCGATACTGAAAACAACGTTGAAGCATAAATCAGAAAATTTACAATGCTTTCAGAATATTAGAAAGTCAAGTTCATTTCGCTCAAACAATCTAAACTTTGTAGCCAGATACAAGGTGACCCAGACGAGACAGGTGATAGATAGTCGAGGACAGATAAAGGATTGTCATAAATTAGGACAGACAGTCACCGACATTCTTATCACAAACTATATCTCGAAGTGTACAGCCTTAAACCATGAACCCGCCGGGTGAGATTCGTAATTTAACGTAATATGACGAAGTACGTGTTTTATTTTTCGTTAACTGACGATATAATATAACGAAAATAGCAGAGTGCTTTTGACTGTTTCCAAAACACGCCTACCCCTCGACACCCAATAAAAAGAGCCCAAACGACTGCTGTCTCACACAACCACGTAGTTACTGGCGGTGGGCATTCATCAGCGCAAGCAACATTTGTAAGGATGGAATCAAATGAATAGAAATTAAAGCAGGTCAGTAGAGTTTTACCATATGAATGCAAAAGCAACCATTAGACAATACTAGTGCGTTCAAAAGATTAACTGTGTTATTTACATGTTTATGAACGCGACAAAAATATTATCCTATATATAATGCTTAGCAAATTGTAAATGTTATACTGATATGATGCTTAATAAGATCCTTAAATAATTATTGTATTTGTAAGGTTTTACCTACTTGTCTGCAGTTTTTCTGTAAACGATTTTGAAACATGTTTTTACCAACAACTGTCATAGTTTCTGAGGAAAAGATGGAATTACTTAATACTTGAATGTGGCAAGTTTGGCTTGAATGTTGTGTTCTTCGGTTTCTTTCAGCATGATACTATTTTAGAGGTACACATTAGATGCATTTGCTCCAAAAGTCCAAAGACGTTAGTTAAGTTAACCATTATTTATTGTTCCTACTAATTCGGCTTTTTGTAAGCAATAGAACCGGTCTTAACTGATACAATTACCGAAAAGGTCTTGCAGATATTGATAATAAGCCCGGTTAAATGTATAAACCAGTTAATTAACTGGAAGTTTAAATTAATACCATATATAGTTTTATACCCATTGCAGACAGTGTCTTGTTTTACGGATAATTGTTAGAAAAGCAATGATTTTTCAAAAATATTTTCCCGATTGTTGATGCATTTAACACTTTGTTCTTACAATTTGCAATATTAAATGAATACATTTCCGACAGTTGCCATTCCAGTAGATAATAGCGGCAGACAAGAAGAACGCAAACACGCAGCGGGCAGCTATTGTGCGAAATGTAAAACAGAGGGGAATGAAAGATTCTTTGGAAACACATATGTAAGTAACACATAACTGTTAACATATTTATTATTATTATTATTATTATTATTATTATTATTATTATTACAAATAGTAAATCAGCAAATATTTTTATAACATCTTCATTAGTGATTGTGTGTATACTTCGATTTTGATACGCATTGCACCTTTATTATCTTGATTTTCTTCATACGAGTTCCTGCAAATCATATGCATTTTCAAGTAATGTTTATAAATTCAGTTGGGAGTTTTATATTAGTCATCTGAAAATGTAGCATCCTTACACTATATAAAAAACTGTTGCGCTTGTCTACTTGTTTTTACGGTCTAACATCACCTATTGATTGCCTTAAATAGGTGGTTTTGAGGGAATACGGAAATATAACAAAAGCATTTCAGAATATACTGCCATTTGATAAGGACAAACCAATTGTAATAGTTAGATTAAATCAGTACATATAACGAACACATAGAGCACAATTAATATAATATAATTATTCTGCTCTTCAAAAAGTAGTTTAACTGGCACACAATAGTTGGCAAAATAATCTGACATTAAACTGCCGAAGTCCCTCGATGGTCTGATGTGTTAGATTGGTTTTTGTTTTGAGACATATCACAGCGACCTACTATTATCATTATAGCGACTTCAAGCTGTTTTGGTGGAGGAAGACCCCAGACAAATGTCTGAGTTAGAACCACCGGCGCATAGCAGGTCAGCTGGAAGACAACATGAAGTGTTCCAACCTGAACGGGACTCAAACCACGCGACGAAAATCTGAGCAATCAGAGGTGTTACTAATAGGCGACTCTACCACTACGCCACTGGCGCCTAACATATGTTTTAGATAGATAAAGCCACTTAGAAAAACTAATAATAAATAATCAGAAAACGAAGTAAAAGACGCGCCTAGACCAGAGCAGTTCGTGGAAATCTTCCAAACTTTTCACCTTCCATAAAAGACCCAACTTTCGATATGTCTTGTTTACAATTGACTGTAAATTAAAATGATTAGAAATCGTTATTTCCGCAAATGCTATAGTAATCGAGTGTTCGGGATGTTGATTAACATTGTTTGACATCATCGAATTGTCTGAAATATGCCACCATCGAAAAGCAAAGTATGGCGGTAATGTTAAATAAAACCAGAGGAAGGCGGTCACGCTTTGAAGGTGGGACCGTTAATCCTACTCCCCACCCACTTACACTCATTTTCGTTCATATTCCAATAAATGTAATACTAATTTATAAACATACAGGCTCACAGCAATAGGCAACAATCAGTATTAGGCAACCAACTTTTCTTCAGCAGCCAGTTACGGGCTGACCCTTGCTTAACAATGCTTAATTAATTAATTGCTACTTAATACAGGGATGACTGTAGTTTATTCTATATTTCCCCTTTCTTAACATACTTTCCTCTCTTATACACAGTGCAGACATACAAAGCTACAATTTTCCACAAGTAAAACAATACGAAATAAAGTTGACATAACCTAGCGTATTTTCTCGAGTTAATAGATTTGGCTCACTGTAATAACTTACGTAATGACATATAAATATATCATGTGCTATATGGGTTATCAAGTAGCTGGCCACATAATCCCTCTCAGATTGTCCCTGATATCTGGTCGCACGCTTTATACATTTTGCCCTTACGTATGATAAAGTGCTCGAACGTTTCTGGCTGTCCAATGTGCTAATGTTTCGATTGTCTTACTACTGCACAACGCCAACGCCTCCTAGGTCTTCTTCTTCAAGTGTCCTGTCTGGTCTTGCAGACATCAACGATCATGTCTCTCCATACTTCTCTGTTCTCCGTCTTTCTCATGAGCTCATTTTTGGTGCCCTCTTTATTCGTTGCAAATTTGTTTAAACTGTCTGTAAATTTTGTGCGTTGTCTTCCTCTGCTCTTTTTTCCATATATTGTGCCAGTCTATAACAGTTTCTCTAGTCAGCTAGCCCTGATGATATGGCCGAAAAATTTGAGCTGTCTTTCTCTGATGGTGTTGAGAAGGGATCTCTTGTATCCAGCAATGTCCATAATGATAGAAATGTCGCTGCACAGTATCGGCAAAATGACGGCAAATCCCATCCCAGCAATGTCCATTACTTTAGCATTTGTTTTTCTTTTTGTCCATGAGACTTTCATTATTCTTCGGATGAACCACATCTCCACTGCTTCTAGTCGCTGTTCTGTCTCTTTGGTTAGGGTCCAGCATTCACTTCCGTATAGAATAATGGACCATACGTACGTTCTCATAACATGGATCTTTGTCTTGAGGCTTAACTTATTGTTGGTAAAAATGCAGTTCATTTTGTAAAAAATTGCCTTAGATTGTCCGATTCTCTTTTTGATTTCTGTGTCACAGTTGCCATCCGGGGTGATAGTACAACCAAGGTATTTAAAGGTGTTTCCTTGTCTGATTATGTCTCCTTTATAGGCTATGTTGCATTGTGGTATAACAGTTTTTTTCGAGATCACCATGCATTCTGTCTTATTTGCATTGAGCTGCAATCTTTATTTTTGCTTTCGGCTGTTTCTGTTGTTACAATCTTTTGCAGTTTTTCTCGAGAGTTGGCGATAAGGACTGTGTTATCTGCATGTCTCAGGTTGTTGATGTTGGCCACCTACACTTATTCCCCCATGATTCTCAATATTTCGTAGAATTATTTTGATATATACATTAAATAAATCAGGATTAAACACGCAGCCCTGCCTCACAGCCCTGCAGATTGGTCTATATTGACTGATGTCATTGTCGAATCTAATGGCTGCCTCCTGTTCCCAATATATGTTTCTGAGGACTCGAAGATCTTTCCCATCGATGTATAGCCCTGCCAGAATATCAAACAAGTCAGAGTGTCGTACCTTGTCGAACGCTTTTTGAGTAATCACTGAAGCAGAGGTATAGGTCTTTCTGAACTTCGACAGATCTTTCCATGAGAGGTTACAATGCGAAGATGGCATTTCTGGTTCCTTTGTCTTCCATAAATCCAAATTGCGTTTATGATATTTCTGGGAGTATTTTATTTGTCATTCGCTTCATGAGTATTCGTAACAGAACCTTGGTGAGGTGACTCATCAGGCTGATTGTACGATGTTGGTCACATTCAGCTGTGCCCGGTTTCTTAAGGATCGCAATGTAGATGGACTTCTTCATATCTGTCGGAATCCCTCCTGTGTCATAGATAGCGTTCAGTAGTTTTGTGACTGCCTTAATTCCCACTTCATCCAGGGCTGTTATCAATTCAGATGGGATGTCGTCAGGGCCTGGCGCCTTCTCACGTTTCATCTTGCTGAGTGCATGTCTCATTTCGTCTTCCGTGATTATATGGCCATATTCATTGCTAACATGATGAAGTGGACCTCTGTCGTCATAGTATAACTCTTCGATATATTCTGACCACCTGTTAAGAATATCTTCTTTTTCCGTGAGTATTTCTCCATCTCTCGACTTTATGCAACCTGTCTTTGCAGATGTTTTCTTCCCTGTCACATCTTTTATATTTTCAGGCATAAGTTTGCTATCAAAATTTGCATTCGTTTCAATGTCCTTGCACTGCATATTTATCCATTCCTCCTTAGCTTCAATACACTTTTTTTAACCAGTTTGCCGAGTTCTTTATACTTCTACTTTTACATTTCTCCTGTTTTCCATTAGGTCTAAAAATTTCAGTGCTCATTAACTTCTTATGTTCCTTTCAATATGTGACAGGTATGTGTTATTTTGCTACCTCGCTGATGCTATGTTTCATCATCTGCCATTTTTCCTCTGTAGTGGTGAATTAATCTAGGCCATAAATTTGTTTCCAACTTTAATTGTGTATTTTTCTTTGATTTCTTAGTCATTTTGTAGCATGTTCATTTGCAGTTTTGGTGTTCTTTTTGCTTTTGGCAGCTTTTTCAATTTTAGTCGCATTGTCCCGACAGTTGGGACATGATCATTTCCACAGTCTGCACATGGCATGGACTTACAAGATGTTATAGAGTTACGGAAGCGTTCTTGAATAAGAATGTAATCTATTTAATTCCTGATTCTATCGCCAGGGATTATCACGTACAGCATCTTCTTGGATGGTTATCAAACCATGTGTTCGTGATAGCCAGCTTTTGTTCATTGCACCATTCTGTGAGCCGCTCTTCTCTTTCCTTTCTCACTCCTATTACAAATGGGCCAACTGCGGTTTCATCTTTCCCTTTTCCTACTTTTGAGTTGAAGTCTTCTAGGTAAGCACTGCTTATTGTTGCTATATTGTCAAACCGAAGATATGGTCACTCAGTTTCTACTAACTGCAGGTTCTCCATGGTCCATGGACAGCAGGTCTCTGGAAAGTTTCAAATTTGCTGACAAATCCATAGTTGATAAAATAGTAATTTAGGGAAAGCCTATGAATACTAATTGATTTTCTGGACCACTCTGCTGTTAGGGCAGAACATGTATTCCTTCGGCTTGGGACCTCAAGAGGGTTGCAAGATCTGAATACACCTCACGTCGCCTGCATCGGTTTGTACTAATTCCCTAATTGTATGTAAACACTTACTGACATTTTCACTCTTATGTGGACACTTACGTACCTTACGTACCTAAGCCAATCTTAATCAGTTATATAAAACCACTTTTACGGCTATCTCTATCCACTGCGTTCAAAGCACCTTTCACATATCAGCCCATACAATTCGGGTAGAATCAAACAGATGACAAAACACCCAGGGCACATTGATATGTTTAAGGGTATGCTTCCGGACACACCACCTTTCACATCAACCTGCATCTCCTGTTCTACGCCCAATAACTCTGACAACTACTTACCTTCTGTTAACGTTTTTGATTTGATACACTTATATCGAGATAAAAGTGACGGTTAAAGCCATCTAAAAAGCTTGTCGGTATTTCCCTTGGTTTGCTTTGTGTGCTTGCAGTCTTCTCTTATCCAACCAAGTTTCGGTTGGCGAGTCTCATGTAGTGAGCTATGTGATATGCATGGAGTCGACTTACAGGTAACCTTGTAACCACTTGTTTGCGTATTTTCAGACACCAGCCATATAATTGTGTCCGTGCTCTCCTGGAAACGTCCAGACTAACTTGTTCGACTCTTTGTTTATCCATTACTCGCGTAGTCTACTGGTCTACTATTGAATCTCAGCCAGATGTCCATAATCGACATAACTGCTGCGTAGATATTAAGGCCGTCCACTAAAATCCCCGGTCGTACCAGAACCACATACATATGTGTTGCTGCAAAGTCCCTTTTTCTTAAACACCGCATACCTTGCGGGACATAAATACGTGTTGATACCCCTGCCGTCTTTCACATTTACACGCTTACCATTGCTGCATTTATCAGAGTTACATGCAATCAGAAACTACCATCATCGCCCCTACGGCACATGCAATACCACATGCCATACATTGGTCACTTTCCTCGTATGCTGACATAAAGGTAATGTCCCTCGTTGGTCTTCATCATCATCTCAGCACGTGTGTCCTTTAATATCGCTTCAACCGGTCATAGTTATAATTTTATTAATCTTTCTCGTCCTTTTTGCACCAACAAAGGACCGTTCCGTTGGAATTATGTATTTGGACTGGATCTTACTATCTCCCAATTAAAAATAAAACGATCACCTACCTAATAATGGATCTGGCTAATGTTTGTGTTGTCTGAAATAGTCACACTTTCTACGGCCACCTTGAAATTGAAAGTGCAGCACCTCCGCCAACATCAGCAGATGGTGACCGACTTCTAAGCCTCGGACAATGACGCTTCATGAGACACTGCCGATGTGATGTTTATACATACCCGGTCTGATGAGATGAGAATCTGGCTCCTAGTGACGGTATTGCTCCAAATCCTGACAACTATATATATTCTCGTCTAGTCTACTCTCTTTTCAAGTCCAAATGGATGTCAAAGCATATGCTGAACAATGAGTACTTTCTATAGGTCCATGGCGTCGTCGTCTTTGCCGGACTTATCAAAGTCCATCAAACAAACAGCTTCTTTAGTGGCTTAAAATCGAGTACCATCGGAACATGTTCTGATGTTAAAGAACATACCAAGGTAAAGTCGTTTTTTCGGACAAATCTCATGTACTCTGAACAATTCCTTATCTGATGCCTTGTTCGTGTAAGTTTCATTATAGCTTATCATGTCGGATCAGAATGCAAAAAAGTGCAGAATAATTAAATTGATTAAATAATAAAGAACAGAAATGAAGAAACGTTCAGCTAAATTCTATCCGATTAATTCTACTAAATTGAATGACAATATATGCCTGACTCAAACAGAGAAGTAAAAAAGTAAGTGCAAAAACACGGTTGTGAAGTAGGATAGAGGGGAATACATTCGTAAAGCATATTTAAGAAAAGCCGTTCAATAATTAAAATTGTTGGGGTAATGCTCTGTATAATCTGTGTATTTTATTATTTTATTGACAGTGCAAATTACAATGAATCAGTTATACGGACATGTATCATTTTAATAAGACATTGTTGTATTTAAAACATTTGTTTGTGCAAACCTGAGACTGACCACATCCACAACACATAACGTTAGTACAGTAACTCCTATATGTAAACACTGCAGCTGTAGATGAAACACTGTTTACTGATATCAGAAGCCACAATAAAGCACGTACTCTCTATATTTTAAGATTTTTAATGCTTACAAAATCCAGACGTTTCCTGCTGTCTCAACGCTCGATCTGATAAACGAACTCAAGACAAATGGAGTATGATTGTTGCAACAAAGCTGTTGAGCTGACTAAAAGAGTAATAAAACATGTTTACAATTTGGAGATAGCAGTCAGATGCAGGCTCAAATGCGCTCGATAGATTATGCCAATAAGAGTAACGTCTGTAGATTGTGAATGTAGAATCGAAAATTCTAGTGCCAATTTCGGAATCGAGAGTGCCAAAACCGGTGAAGTACTGGACAATCAACCACATGAAGAGGTGAATGAATCAATGTCCCACTAGACCCTTTGCCGCATGGCCTTTCTATGGAAGACAATACTTGGATTATAACGGTTAACACGAACTCGTATTTTGTAATTGCAAGGAAATATATCAAATGCATAAATAGCATTTATAGGCACAAATGAAAAACACGCAAAATTTACAGCATAGATTATGGTGAAAGACGTATGCAGAAATGTGAAGTTGACAAGAAAACAACATCAACTTGGTGTTTCACGTCTTGTTGGCCCAGTCGGTTGATAATTGGACAATTAACCAAGAAGCATCGGTTTGGAAAGTAAAAAAACAACACACAAGCATTCCAGTTTTTTCTTTAATGTATCGAGATACACATTATTTAGAATAACTATGTCTAAATGTATAAACAAGAAACTTACGAAGGTCAAATGGATGGCTGTGAATAGAAAAGTCGTTTTACACCAAATCGGCAAAAACACAAACCCATCATAATTTCAATATTTTCATTGCCTTCTTATAAAAATGAAACTATCAAACGAATGACAGAATGCGATAAGTATTGTCGCGCTATTGTTGTCACTAAACATGAAATATAAAAGTCGCCATTTGTATTCGTGTAAAAAGCCGCATGGTGTTGCCTAGAATTTACTATGCCCAGAACGGCAAGACATGTGCATACACGTTTTATATATTATTTACTTGGGTAGTATACTATCTCTGATTTACCTAAAACGAATATTGTTATTTATTTTACTTATTGTAGCACAGTATACTGATCTGTAAAACAATTTATATTGTTGATTTACAACCCTGTTATAATGCGAGCAGGTAGAGGAATATGCTGCGAAAAGTAATAAACAGCATGAAAGTTATGTATTTTTGTGACAATAGGTAATTAACATGTTTATGTTTCTCTACACGAACAGTGTAAAGTTGCAATGAAACATGTTATAATGGTACTATTTGAGTACAAAAGTGTACTTTTGCAGCACATCATGTTTCAAGTTGCTGTTAATAGTGTTAATATGATGTTTTATTGCGTGTTCAAGGATATGGATTAATGATGGCCGGAGAGAAACCGAAACAGATATTGTGTGATTTATGTGAAGAGGAGCAAGCAACGGCGTTTTGTGACGAATGCCCGTCTAAGTTATGCGAATCCTGCAAAAAGGCTCACGTAAAACAAAAACGAACCAAGGACCATAACATCGCTGACATTGATCAGGTCACACTATCAGTTCTAAATGTATGCTGCTCATTGTGTGATGGCCAAGCTGAAAAGTTCTGCCCTGATTGCAACGTTCGTCTGTGCAAAGCGTGCGCTGAGTCCCATCATAGACTGGACAACAATACGGCCGATGACAAAGCAGAAACAACGTGTGACAGCAGTCAAGTGTAAATATACAATTGCTAAACCTTTGTAGTGTATAGTTTGTTACTTATTTTGTTGCGGCAATGATAAACAACGATATCTACAATCTCAACGATGAACTTGAAATTGTAACATTTTATTATATATTTAAAACATCATACAGTAAATAAATTTACCCATTTTGTGAGTTATGATCAATATTATTGACAGTATATATAGAAA
This sequence comes from Sinonovacula constricta, assembly GCA_007844125.1. Classification (NCBI taxonomy): domain Eukaryota; kingdom Metazoa; phylum Mollusca; class Bivalvia; order Cardiida; family Solecurtidae; genus Sinonovacula; species Sinonovacula constricta. Next base: position 43,720,108 of record CM017564.1, read on the forward strand.
ACGACGTGATATTTATTTCAGATTATTTTAAAAACGAATAACTATTTGCCCAACCAATTGTACGGTTAATTTCGCACCAGAGAATGTCCATCATAAGCACACAATGAGGTATTTATTCTTATTTATGCTTCGCGTGTTACAAATCTCTATAAAAATAAAATGCCTTTGTTTTCAGATGAATACTATCGTGATGAAATTTATTTATTTATTTATTTAATTCAAAATATATATTCTAGATTGGGTAATGATTCAACACCAACGCCATTAGCACTTGACGTAACGGACGTAAACAAACACTATGATGTATTGTGTGACCTATGTGACGAAGAGAGAGCAGTAAATTTTTGTGAAGATTGTCAGTCAAAATTGGGAGATTTTTGTGAAGCATCACACATAAAACAAAAAGCAACGAAACACCATAATATCACACCAATTCAATTAACCAAATTGGACAAACGGCACAGCAAATGTTCAATATGCGACGACCGAGCGGAAACTTTCTGCACTGAATGTAACGTACACTTATGCACACAATGCTCTAATGATTACCATAAACTTAGCGACACCCTGAAGCCAGGAAAGAAGATATTCTACACAAACCAGGGCTTCGAGAAACCTTTAGTGGAGGAAAGAATGCATGATAAAAATCAAGTACCGGATCCACGCTACAATATGGCACCAGTTGAACTCAACGTGCATCCAGATAAGAGCAAATTAGGAACATGGACGGATAAAACAAGAACGTAAGGGAAGTATTTTCTACAGAGCGCACATGCTTTTCTATCAATACTTAACCTTCACCATTTTGGCGTCATCATTTTATGTACAGTTTTATTTGTATTTTTTTATCTCTTCAATGTTTTAAATGTATATATTACAACCGTTATTTATTTTTATATATTTCATTTGTAATACTTAGAGTTATGTGTCATGCCTGTCCTATGCTTCAATTAATAGACACAGTCGTCATAGTCAGGACAATTGAAATTTCTTAAAAGCGGTTTTGTACTGATACACATCGATAACATAAAACGTTTCGGTTAAATTACGAGTATACATTACAGTATCGAGTTCATTGGTTCTTAGATACACGAGACCATTTTACAGTATAAACATTGATTAAATTTGTTAATTTAAAGAATTTTCTGAAAGGACAATTAGCATTGGATTTATAACAAGAACTCATTGCATGACATACTAGAGATAATAGATCCGTCAATTGATATTACTGATGCATAAAATTGTATTACAGGTCCTCTTCAAATGTGGATCCGTTTAATGGGCAAAACATTGAGGTATAGTATATGCTTATACAGACTTATGTTGTTAATAAGCATTGAGTGCATCCACATTTTTAAAATCCTTAGCCCCATTCTGCGTCGATTTGTGTCCCAATGTGGTCAATCTCTTGTTATTTTTTTATCTAGTGACCTGCAGCGGTCATATAATAAAGCTGTGCACTCGCTTATATCCTGTTTGGTACGTGTGAGTCGCTATAATGTATTGGCGCTTTGAATTACATTATTCTGGTATTATTTTAGGCATATTGATGTATTCAAGTTTTTTTACGAATTAATGGTAAATAGTAGCTTACTTGTTATCTTCAAATATTCTTTGAATGCTTATGCATGTTTCAAGAAAACCTGTCTATGCACAGAACAAATAAAAATATAATAACGATTGTCCCGATATGTAAAATTATGTAATTTTATAACCAGTGAATTAATATATTAACCTAAGAAATTAATGACGTAAGACGAATTCCGTCTGAAACAAAATACATCATTGTTCTATGGACAGATCCTGAGAAATGCTGTTTAAAGACACGTCTATGTGAAAAGTGAAGCATGCCACCCTAATCGTCACAACTAACATGTACTTATGTGAGCCACGCATCAAAGTTTGCTATTTAATACTTAGAACACCACCTGAGCACTTTATATTACCACCCGGGTAATCAGCTTTGACGTAAGTTCCCAATTTTAGGAAAGTTAAATAATGCCGTTTTCGAACCAATGACCGTTTTCATGATTAATTTGTATTGTTGTACATTTAAGGTAGCGTTCGCAATCGGGTTTGGTGAAAGTAAACTATACGTTTCTACAGAAATTGTGCACAAAATACCTGAAAAATTGATAAAATACTGTTACATAAATTCGAAAGCGAAGGTCGGATATCACTATCAGCATTATGATATTAAACGTCCACTAATCAACTTTCATCGTTTTTTTTTATTGTTTTTTCTTGCTATAATTGTTTCAGTAATAATGTTGAACTCGGTTCCTTTTAATCCGCAAAAAAAATAATTAAATTAACATATCATATACGGTTGTGTTAACTTACGCGCAGGTCTAATTCTTAGTCTATCCAATTCAATAAGTCTTCAGTAGGAACTGGGCCTTAGTCATATGCTGATTATATGCCAAAAATCGCAGAAGAAACAAAACGGAGGTACTTCGAATCTAGATAACCTATTACAGCATGTAAAAGTTCCGTGTGGTATGCAATGTTGGGCTCACTCAAGTGTAGTGGTGGTGTTCTATGTCACAGCTTACTGCCCAAGTGCTAAGTTTAAATACTGCCACTAAAAGCAACGGCGTCAGATTAGCCACTGACATGAATAAAGTTATGTCATAATCATGACAGAAAACTTCGACAAAGGTAAATGTTTGTCGGGTGATGAATATAACTATTCGAAATGTAATCATTTCGATTGCCATTCTGATTAAAATTCCAGTAATTTACAGCAAGAAAAGATAAGAAGGCAACATAAAGACAGACATAACAATGATAGCAGAGTAATATGTATGTTTCATTTAGTTTTATACTGAAAGTCAGCTAAAAACGGCGTTTAAATTAAGTATGGTGTTTTAATAATTGCATTTAACACGTCCAATTTATAAAAAAACAATCTATTTTAGTCAATCGTGATTTTGATTATTTGATTAAACACGATTAATGAAACGCGTTTAGCCGTTGTTGCTTGAATCCAAATGTCCCTCTTGCAAGAAGAATACTATGCTGGTGATAAGATTTACCATATTTAGATAACTGGCCGTATGCTTTTGCCAATATTAGGAGGACCGACCGGGAAAGCCAACTCTGGAAAGTGTTTCAGCTGACAGCGTCACTATGGTATGGAATGCCATAAAAAATTTCAGTGATGGTGACATGTATGAAGTTCGCATTGAGAACAGTCAAACGGGGAAGTGGAGCGCAAAGTTATTCGAGACAAGTCGTGGAACCATTGAAGGTCTACATCAGGGCACCCCATACGTCTTCAAAGTTCGCATTGTCAAAGCTAACGGAGAAGAATCTGAATACAGCGAAAACAGTGAAAAGGTCATATTAAAGGAAGAAACAAAAATAGAGGTAAGATAAAATATGGCAAGCCTAATACTTATCTACATTTATCAAGATAAAGAATACGTCTAAGCAATTTGTAAGAATATCTGTCTCTCTCTCTCCCTCTCTCTCTAACTCTCCCCCTCTCTCTCCTTCTCTCCGTGTCTCTCTCTCAGTGTATCTTTGTGTCTTTCTCTGTGTATATACATGTATAATTAATACATCTGTAAAGAAGTGAAATGTATTGATATACATTTTGAGAATGGCATGAGCAATTGTGTGTTTTATTAATTCATATGCATCTATTTAGCACACGGCAATCTTTAATGAATCCGCGTTTATCGAGATTTCGATAACAATTATGGATGGAAATATTATTTTGACGTAGCTACCTAAAAACCCTGAAAACTGTTAATGGCCTTATCTAGCTTCATCGTGGTAGAATTATTGGTTAGGTCGGGTAATGGTGAATGTACTAAGCTGACACATACTTAGGACAAAGTTGTAAAAAGGAGAGGTAGGGTGAGGATAACAATCTTGCTGTAGACCAATGGCATCGCAATGGACCGATATGCCAGCAAGTGTGAGCAAGTTTTGTGAAGTGTAAGTAATTTCCTTGCACGGCATCTCCACAGATACATTTCTGAGTATCATACACAATAATGTCTTTCAGCTTTGATCTCATATCATTGGCTTATCTTCATGGGTGGTACGCTATAAAGAAAGCCACTTCAATTGCCTAAGGTAATATTGTGTAAATGCTGTAATTAACACACATATACTTCACTTACAAATGAATTTCGACAAGAGCAAAATTAACTTACTGCCGATTTATTGTTATCATATATTAGGAGGACCGACTAGGAAAGCCAATTGTGAAAAGAGTTCTAGCTGACAGTGTCAATCTTATATGGACTGCAGCAGACAAAATCGCTGAAGGCGACGTCTATCAAGTTCGCATTGAGAACACTAAAACTGGAAAGTGGAAATTAAAGAACTGTGAAGTGAACAGAGCAAGCATTGGGGGACTACAGATGGGCGATACATACATGTTTAAAGTTCGTCTGGTAAGGGCTAACGGGGTGCAATCCAAGTACAGTGAGAACAGCGAAGAGGTCAGAACAACAGTAGGCACAAACATGAAGGTATAGATTTTATGTGGTGAGGTGAGATATGCATTAGTCTAGAGTCGTTACAAACTACATTCCTATCAACGACATATATATGATTATGTTGATTGAAATTAAGTATTAAAAGCACAGAACAAACACACATTATGTATTTCATGTTCCAGTGGAGATAATAATAAGAATATATTAATCACGACAATGCTGACTTTGTAGATTTACCTAAATATATTTCTTGCATCTCCAACCCCAAACATTTCTCCATGAAAAGAACAAATCGGTGATTATGACAGATATTACCATATTTAGGTTACTGAACACTTACTTATTTTGTTAATATTAGGAGGCCCGACCAGGAAAGCCAATTGTAGAAAGGGTTTTTGAAGATCGTGTCAATCTTGTATGGACTGAAGCTGACAATTTCTCTGAAAGGGACGTCTATCAAGTTCGCTTTGAGAACACTAAGACAGGGAAGTGGGATTCCAAGATTTGTTCAGTGAACAGAGTAAGCATTGAGGGTCTACAACCGGGTGAACCATACGTTTTTAACGTTCGCTTGGTCAGGGCTAACAGACAGGAATCCGACTACAGCGAGAACAGCGAAGAGGTCAGGACAAAAGAAAACACAAAGCGCCAGGTATGGTCATAGATCATAAGAAAGTGGTTGAACAAGTAAAACGTGTAAAATTAGTTTTTGCTCTTACGTCATATTTTTATGTGACCTGCATCGGTCATATAATAAATTGTTCACTGCTTTTTTATCCGTTTTAGTACGTGCGAGTCGCTATAAAATATTGACGCTTTGAATTACATTATTCTAGTACTATTTTAGCCACATTGTTCTATTCAGTTTTATAAACAATTTTATTTTACGAATTGATGGTTATAAGTAGCTCACATTTTATCTTCGAATATTCTTAGAAATGTATATGAATTATTTATGAATACCTGTCTGTCAACAGAACAAAACATTTCTTTACTTATGATTGTTCCGATTTGCAGTATTAACAAGTGAAATAATATAATAACTTAAGAAATTAATTACGCAAGACGAATAAACCAGATCTAAACTATTCGTTAAAAGAAATAATACATAATTCAAACGGATAAATAAACTTTTTCAGAGTAATCCAAGTTAGTCAAAGCTGAAAATTCCAACCGCAAGGCAAAGATGACAGGTGATATTCGACACTTTTGATTAAAACTTCTGTATGAAACCAAAAAACATCATTATTCTATAAACAGATTCAGAGAAATTCTGTTTAAAGATACATCTATGTCAAAAGTGAAGCATATCACCCTCATCGTCACTACTAGCATGTATCGATCTAAGCCACGCTTCATAGTTTGCTATGTTATACTAAGAAAACCAAGTAAGCACTTTATATTACCATCCGGGTAATCCGTTTTGACGTTAGTGCCCAATTTAAGGAGACAGTTAAATAATGTTGTTTTCGAAACAATGCCAATGTACCATGATTCATTTGTATTGTCCAACAGTTAAAGTAGTGTTCGTACCCGGGTTTGATTAAAGTAAACTATACGTTTCTGCAGAAATTATGCACAAACTACCGCAAAAAGTGATGACATACAGTAACATTAATTCGAAAGCGAAGTGTGGATAACACTTTCAACACTATGATATAAAACGTGCACAAACCAACTTTCATTTTTTTTTGTTGTTATATGTTTTTTCTTGCTACAATTGTTTCAGTAATACTGTTGAACTCGGTTCCTTTTAATCACCAAACACGTAATTGTATTAATAAATCACATTCGGATGTGTAAAGATACTCGCCGGCCTGATTCTTAATCTATCCAATGCAACGGTTTTGGGTAGCAACTGGGCCTAAGACATATGCTGATAATATGCCAAATAACAATCGCACAAGAAACAAAACGAAGGTACTTTGAATCTAGATAACCTATTACAGCATGTACAAGTTCCGTGTGGTATGTAATGTTGGGATCGCTCCAGTGTAGTGGTGGTGTTATATGATACAGCGTACTGCACAAGTGTTAAGTTTAAATACTGCCAGTAAAAGCAATGACATCAGATTAGCCACTGACATGAATAAAGTTATATTATAATCACGAAAGAAAACTTAGACAAAGGTTAATATTTGTCGGGTGATGAATATATTCTATAGAACTATTCGAAGAGTAACACTTTTAAGTGCTGTTCCGATTAGAATTCCAGTCATTTACAGCAAGAATAGATAAGCAGCCAACATAAAGACAGACATTATAAAGAAAGAAGAGTACTATGTATGTGGAGAAAGTTTGATTTAGTTTTATACTGACACTCAACTAAAAACGGCGCTTAAATTGGGTATTGTATTAGAATATTTGCATTCAGCACGTCCAATTTAAAAAAAACAAAACAACAACAACAACAACAAAAAAAACAACAAAAAAAACTATCTATATTTTCTATATTTTGTCAATCGTGATTTTGATTAAACATGATTAATGGAACGCGTTAAGGCGTTGTTGCTTGAATCCAAATGCCCCTCTTGCAAGAAAAATACTATGCTAGTGGCAAGAATTACCATATTTAAGTAACTGACCGTTTGCTATTGTCATATTAGGAGGACCGACCAGGAAAGCCAACTATGGAAACTGTTTTAGCTGACAGCGTCACTATGGTATGGAATGCCATGGAACATTTCAGTGAGGGTGACATGTATGAAGTTCGCATTGAGAACAGTCAAACGGGAAAGTGGAGCGCAAAATTATTCGAGACAAGTCGTGGAACCATTGAAGGTCTACAACAGGGCACCCCATACGTCTTCAAAGTTCGCATTGTCAAAGCTAACGGAGAAGAATCTAAATACAGCGAATACAGTGAAGAGGTCATATTAAAGGAAGAGACAAAAATAGATGTAAGATAATATATCGTAAGCCTTATACTTATCTAGATTTATCAAGGTAAATAATTAGTCTAAACAATTTGTAAGAATCTGTTTCTCTTTCGCTCTCCCTCCCTCTCTCTCCCTCCCTCTCTCCCTCTCTCTTTTTCTCTCCGTGTCTCTCTTAGTGTATCTTTGTGTATTTCTCTGTGTATATATAATTAAGACATATGTATATAAGTAAAATTTATTGATACCAATTTTGAGGATGGCATCAGCAATTGTGTGTTTTATTAATTCATATGAATCTATTTAGCACACGGCAATCTTTAATGAATACGCGTTTATCGAGAGTTCGATAACAATTATGGATGGAAATATTATTTTGACGTAGCTACCAAAAAATCCTGCAAACTGTAAATGGTCTTAACTGGCTTTATCGTGGTAGGATTATTGGTTAGGTCGGGGGATGGTGACTGTACTAAGCTGACACGACACAGACTTAGGATACAGTATGTTTAAAAAAGGGTTGGGTTGAAGATAACAATCTTGCTGTAGACCAATGGCATCGCAATGGACCGATGTGCCAAGTGTGAGCAAGTTTCGTAAAGTGTGAGTATTTTTGCACAGCATCTTCGCAATTACATTTCACAACTACATTTCTGAGTATTATACAAGATGATGTCTTCCAGCTTTGATCTCATATCATTGGCTTATCTTCATGGGTGGTACGCTTTAAAGAAAACCACTTCCATTGCCTAAGGTAATATTGTGTAAATGCTGTAATTAACACACACATACTTCACTTAAAATGATTTTGACGAGAGCAAAATTAACTTATTTATTAACCAATTTATTGTTATCATATATTAGGAGGACCGACCAGGAAGGCCAATTGTGGAAAGTGTTCTAGCTGACAGTGTCAGTCTTGCATGGACTGCAGCGGACACAGTCGCTGAAGACGACGTCTATCAAGTTCGCATTGAGAACACTAAAACTGGAAAGTGTGAATTAAAGAACTTTAAAGGGAACAGAGCAAGCATTGGGGGACTACAGATGGGCGATACATACATGTTTAAAGTTCGTCTGGTGAAGGCTAACGGAGTGGAATCCAAGTACAGTGAGAACAGCGAAGAGGTCAGAACAACAGTAGGCACAAACATGAAGGTATAGATTTTATGTGGTGAGGTGAGATATGCATGGGTCTAGAGTCGTTACAAACTACATTCCTATCAGCGACATATATATGATTATGTTGATTAAAATCAAGCATTACAAGCACAGAACAAACAAAAATTATGTATTTCATATTCCAGTGGAGATAATAATAAGAATATATTAATCACGACAATGCTGACTTTGTAGATTTACCTAAATATATTTCTTGCATCTCCAACCCCAAACATTTCTCCATGAAAAGAACAAATCGGTGATTATGACAGATATTACCATATTTAGGTTACTGAACACTTACTTATTTTGTTTATATTAGGAGTCCCGACCAGGAAAGCCAATTATAGAAAGGGTTTTTGAAGATCGTGTCAATCTTGTATGGACTGAAGCTGACAATTTCTCTGAAAGGGACGTCTATCAAGTTCGCTTTGAGAACACTAAGACAGGGAAGTGGGATTTCAAGCTTTGTTCAGTGAACAGAGTAAGCATTGAGGGTCTACAACCGGGTGAACCATACGTTTTTAACGTTCGCTTGGTCAGGGCTAACAGACAGGAATCCGACTACAGCGAGAACAGCGAAGAGGTCAGGACAAAAGAAAACACAAAGCGCGAGGTATGGCCATAAATCGGAAGAAAGTGGTTGAACAAGTAAAAAGTGTAACACGAGTTTTGTCGTTAGTATATATATATATATATATATATATATATATATATATATATATATATATATATATATATATATATATATATATATATATATATATATATAATGTATATATATATATATATATATATATATATATATATATATATATATATATATATATATATATATATACAAGTAATGTATATATGTCGTAACGCTCGGGCTAAGGCACCAACCTGATAGAAATATATTTATATTTATATATAAATCACAAATTAGTTTTTTTTCGATTTTGGCATCAATCTCTGTCATAATAACCAAATAATTATAGATTAACATCTTGAATTTTTTTAATAATTAATTTGATTATATGACTACGTTATTTTAAATATGTGATACATATTTTAATGTTTTGCTGTTTTTAATACTAGGAGTTCATACCAGGAAAGCCGGCGGCGATAAAAGTAGACGTCGACTTCGTGGAAATCGTATGGGATAGTAGTGTACGTTTAGATAAAGGGGACGTCTATCAGATCCGCATTGACAATAAGAAGACAAATGAATGGTTTTATCAAAAATCCAAGGTGAACTATAGGAAAATAAAAAACTTACAACCAGGAACATCATATGTCTTTAAGATTCAACTTGCCAAGGCAAATGGAGATGACTCCAAATACAGTGAGGACAGCGAAGCGGTCACGACTCGCACGAGCTATGCTTCAGAGTTGATTAAATCTTCAGTAGCAGTCAATATAGATACAGATCGTAAAGGACCATCCATTTACGCCGTTCCTCTGACAGAAATATCCAAAGCAAGAAATTACTGTGCAATGACAAAGAAATTTGACATCGGTATGTAACATGAAAAATACGTTTGCTTTTAATGCAGAGGTGGGTTCATATTTCAAAACGCGAATATATTTCAACATGCTGTTCAAGTAATAGGGGATTTGTAGGAATGTTTACGATAAAAATTAATGATCCATACTATGTCCAATACTTTAAATACTGTACCAGAGGGACAAAACGTGCACATTACACGTTATCATAGTTACAAAAATATATATAAACTATCTATGGTAATATATGGTTATTGTTTATTAAGTGCACATCATTTTAATATTATATACTATCTTTGCCGGATGAGTACATTTTTATGACAGGACCGAGAGCGCATTATGTAAAAGACGAAAGGACAATTATTCTAGTAGGGGCAACTGGCAGTGGAAAAAGCACACTTGTTGATGGTCTTGCTAACTATGTGCTTGGTGTTCGGCTTCAAGACCCATGGCGGTTCACTGTCATGCCTGAAGAGGACAGAAAGAAGCAAAGCAACCAGGTAAAATTGTAATCATATTACATAACACTCAGAACACGTTTTCGACCGACATGTCTTCATCATTATTTAATCGATACACTCTTGTTAGAGTAGCTTGAATCCAGCAATAGTAATATGCAGTCCAGTTTCAAAGATGACGCGAACATGACTTTTATGTTTCTTTGATACAAGTATATACACATTTCCACAACTTCTGCAAGAGACCCAGATCTAATGTTAATCGTATAATTTTAGTCAGATTCTTCTTTGGAGTATTAACGCTGATAAAGGACAGTTTTTGTTTAATTGCTATTAATATGATAGTGCCGTGAATAATAACACTCAGTCAAGTAAACATAGTTTACGTATTACTTTGATTTTTTACTGCGACACTTAAATAAATCATACACAGAAATGAAAATCAAGTCTAGCGATATTTAGGTTACTCTTTTGCAGTAAATAAGCACCCCTGTGATATGCCTTAAACATCAAGACAAACGATTAAAGTTGCCTAAATTTACCTTGCAAGAAGGAAGCATAGAACAACAACAACAACAAAAAAAAAAAACCAAAAAGGGACAATATTTTGTCTGCGAAATGACTTGACGCTGTTTGTGTCTGTCCGTAAGTGATAAAGTCAGAAATGCGGAAAATTACAAACAGTGTTGTTTCTAATTGGCATCATATTGACTTCTTTATGATTGATGTTGTCTTCGATTCACCTTTTTGTCATTTTTTCAGTTTAATAATAATAACAATGGGTGGTTAAATCACGGTCTTATTCATACAGCAACCTTGTCATAACAGAAACTCAACGTGCACAACAGAAACTGGTGTAAGCAGAGTGTAAATCGTTCCAATTTACTATGTCAAAAATTCCCGTTTGCCGTATAATTTTTTTAGCAAATGGATTTTTGCGAAGAATGCTGAGGATTCTTACAGTAGCAAAACTTCTGCGAAATAGACAAGTAAGGACTAGTAAGGCCATCGATACCTAGCTCGCCCAAAAGTATATAGCCCTAAAACCTTGTAGAACATAGAAACTCCGTGTTTAGTTATTCGTATGCGATAACCTTAAGTGGGTTATATAATTTGTGCATTTAATGGCTGAAAGGATATTATTTCTCTCTTTTAGAGAGTTTTGAAAACGTTTCTGGCTGTATTTTTGCCGTCATTATCTGTGGATTTTCTGTTATTTCAGTGGAATGCTTCGATACGTTCCTAAAGTATTAAGTCAATGTTGTTTTCGACCTGTTGCAGGCAATATCTCAGACGGACTGGATTTCATGTTATTCTTTTAATCCACAACAAGGGTCAAGACTCGATTACAGACTAAACGTTATCGATACACCAGGGTTTGGAGATACTCGGGGATTAGAAAGAGATCAGAAGATAATTGACCAAATTCGCCAACTATTTGAAGCAAAGGGAAAAACAGGTATTCAGGTTTTAGATGCAGTTTGCTTCCTAATCAAAGCGCCAGATTCTCGGCTAACTGCTACACAGACATACATATTCAATGCAATAATGTCACTGTTTGGACATGACATCGAGGACAACATTTGTACACTGGTCACATTTGCTGACGGCTCGGATCCACCAGTACTGGCAGCCGTGGCAGCTTCAGGTTTACCTTTTAACAAGACGTTCACTTTTAACAACTCAGCATTGTTTTCTGATTCAGAACTTCCCTTTACTGCAATGTTTTGGGATATGGGATTGGAGAGCTTTAGGAAAGTGCTAAAGCATGTAAGTGGGCTGCAAAGGAAAAGTATACAGCTTACAAAAGAGGTTCTTCAAGAGAGACATTCTCTTGAAGTCACTTGTCAAAACCTACAATCAGCGGTCAATGAAGGACTTTCTGCTGTTCGGAACCTTAAAAAAGAAATAGATTTGTTTAAAGAGTGTGAAGCTGAAATAAACAGAAATCAAAACTTTACATATTATTCTAAGGAAATCCAGCAGACGAAAGTAGAACTTCCTGCAGGAAAACACGTAACAAATTGTCTAACTTGCAATAGAACCTGCCATCAAGAGTGTGTGTTTGCAGATGATGAAGATAAAAAAAAGTGTTCTGCAATGGATGCTAGTGGACATTGCGAACATTGTCCTAACAAGTGCATATGGTCCGTACATAAAAATGCATTATATCGAATTGAATATATAGAAAAAGAAGTTGAGAAAACATACGAAGACATGCAAAGGAAGTACAAGGACGCCAAGGGGAAAACACTTTCTCTGGAGCAGTTGCTAAAAAGAATGAAGAAAGACCTTCAAAGTCGTATCATCAGCATAGGTAGAATGGTGGACCGTATGACGAAGTGTAACAATCGATTGCAAGAGATCGCCCTACGACCAAACCCTCTCGGGATGACCGATCAGATTGACCTGATGATCCAGGCTGAGAAAGATGAAGCTAAGCCTGGATATCAGGATCGAATAGAAGTCTTAAAGAAGTTTCGAGTATATGCTAACATAGATGAACTAGTGAATGAATTTATGGAAGAGAGCCTTTCTGTCCAAAGTTCACTAACAGCTTTGCCTAAAGAAAGAATCAAAGGTTTATTGGGCTATTTCTTTCCATGAGCAACAAGGCCATAACCTGTTCGCGTAAACATTCTGATAAAATAATATGTGGTGATACTGAAGAAGAAAGCTGGTTTAGGAAGATATGGCCAAAAGCACTACAAAACACTGATTATTTCGTGTTTTGATAACAAAAATAACATTTTATGGTGAGCTAGTCATACGCTTACCGCATAGCAACGAATATGAAAGTTTGTAAATGATGCTATGGGAACGCCGAGAAAAAGTCCAAATTACCAGACACCTAAAAGTGACAAAATATTATTTTCTAATTTGTCTAGGTCAAAATGCGTTTTATTTGAAAACTTAGTATTAATAACAATTTGCTTTTCTGAACTTTATTGAAAACATATTTACTTTAATTCAATATGTGTATGGGTTATTTATTAACCTCCATCGTTATTCAGTACCGGTGCATGCGTTTCATTAACGCATATTTTAACACGCGAGCACTTGCCTCTGACAGGATAAGGCCAGAGGAACACTTTGATTTAACCAAGTTGAATCTTGTCTGTTTTGTTTATTAAGGTTTTTTTGTAACCTCAGATAACACAACACAAGATAAACCGAACGCAGTTCAGTGTTCATTCAAATAGGTGAACTATGCACTGACATAAGCCGCAATAACGTCGTGCACACACCTGTGTCTATATATAGAGGATAAGGTAAGCAAGTAGACGCGAATATTATGGCTTTCTAATTTCTAGTGTATGTTTTTGGGAAGTAAAAGTAAATTAGAACAATTTCAGGCGTCACTAACAATGCCACTGTCACGACATTGATTCGTGTTCTTCTAAACAAGTGCATCATTCGAAAGTTTGTAGTTCATGACAGTGAAACAACAGGGAATAGACGTTCTATATATTTAAAGGTCCTTTACATAAACAATGAAAGTAAATGACATGTTGTCCATAAAACAGAGGTGAAGGGAGAACGATAAATGAGTATGATAAAAATATGTAGTATATTATGAAAATGTTAATTATTATGATTTTAATGACGATAACTTTTGTTTTTGCAAGTGAGTATTGTATTTACTTTATATATTTTGCTTTATTCTAATAAATTTGATTCGTGTTCAGTTGTTTGTAAATGTATGCGTCATACACTTGTTTCGTGTTTTGTTGTTGCATTATAAATAAATAAATAAATAAATAAATAAATAAATAAATAAATAAATATATAAATAAATAAATAAATAAATAAATAAGTAAATAAATAAATAATAATAATAAGTATTTATTATGATAAATATATTAATATATAGATATATATAGATATATATATATATATATATATATATATATATATATATATATATATATATATATATATATATATATATATATATATATATATATACAAATGAGGTTTTTTAGATATCTTTGAAAAGAAACAACACAATAAAGCAATTCAAAAGACTCAATAAAACGTGAGAACAACAAGATGTAATAAATAGTAAAAACTATATGTGACGTCTGACATCCTTGACCCTACGGGGGCTATGCATGTTTGTGCTGCTCCCGATACCACCGGCCCAAGATGTACGAGACTAATGCATGTTATGCGAGGTTGTGAATTTCTGGAATATGTATGCTAAAATGTACAATAATAAAATAATAAAAACTACATTAGGTTCTGTAATAAAGTATGATGTAGCTGTAAAATTAAAATATACAAGCGCTGTACATAACGCAATATTGGTAATACGATTGAAGCGTTTTAAAAAGTGTATGTCGGCGTTCTATTTAAAAAAAACTGTCAAAGGAAGGCATAACTTATTTTATAGTTGATCAAACGGCACACCATGTGGCGTAACAAATAATATGTAGCAAATCGACTCAACTAATTTAATTGAAATCGAACAGAGCGGACTGAACATTATGAGTTTATTTTAAGTGGGTCGACAACAATGTAATAGAAAGAATTGATTTACGTCCTTAGGAGACAAACACAGCCAAGTTTTTTTACGATTTCGTCTCTGATGAAGAATACATTGGTCCAAAAGTATTATGAGACTCAAGAGTAGTTACATAACAGCCACTGTATGGTTGATATTAGTAATATCGCCACACATCTTTATAGACTTGAATACGCTCTATATATACACAGTGATGACCATGGAAACTTGGTTAACGAGTGTGAAGTTAATGATGATAATGACTAGAATATTGAAAATAAAAAGGATAATAAGAATATTGATAGAAGTAAGATAATGATGCATGTGTTCATGATAATGATGACGATGATGAACTGTGTTGTTCATGAATATGCTGACGGTAATGTTGATGATAGTAGTGTTAATGATCATGATTGCAATGTAATGCTCCCACATCACCACATGCTGCTGCTGGGGTGCTGCTGTTGTTGTTGTTGTTGCTGCTGCTGCTGCTGCTGATGATGATGATATCAAGGCCTTCAATCCGTACGCAATAAAAATATCGATTTGAAACAAAAAAGTTCAAGAGAAAATATAGATTTACAGCTAAGGAATGGGGATATAAAGGGTAACGTCATTAGGAACAATACTGTCAACTTTGGATTAAAAACCGCAACGTGAACTACTATAGTGTCAGAGAAGACATTTGAAGTAGAATCAAAGCCACAAACATACTTCAATTTGAAGCATTTGGTTGCACAACTTTGTTTAATTCTTTTTCTCTGGAAGGAACATAAGCGCATCTACACTGATATTTTCAAATTTTCTATTTTTTTTCTGTTTCTTCGTCTAAATAGAAATACATTAATTACACAGTGTTCTCACATATTGGACGATCTTTATTATGCAAGACTGATACAAAGGGTATCATTTAAAACAAAGTGCATGCATTTAAGGTTTTATAGTATTAATAAAATCTATAAGCGATTGTACGAATTTGTCGAACATATGACTAAAAATAAAGAATGAAAACATTTATTACACAATTGTATAATATAAGACAATATATCGAACTTAGAAAAAGCTTAATAACATAGAATGTCACCGAGTGTATTTATACAAACATCAGACTTTGATGTTTAAGCCATAAATATGCCCCATTTCGTAGTCCGATCCGAAGACCAAAGTTTGATTCCAGCGAAATTCATGTCGTTGGGCCGACAAAAGAAAAACATGCGATAAGATATGAACATTTTTATTAAAAAACAGTTATAGAAATAATCAGGAACACTTTGTTTTTTCCCTTATTTACCCAAAATATTAAAATGATTGACGATAGTTTTTAGACAAAGAATAACAGACCATGCACGGAAAGTAACAATGGTAACAGTTATCGTATTCAAAAGAAAAAAAATGAGTAGGTGAACTTAATACTTATTGCACTGTTTTATATCAAAACATCAAATCCGTTGCAAATAGCAATTATAAACGCCAACAGCATTGTTTAAAATCAAACAATCAAGTAATTATGTTCATATATATATATATATATATATATATATATATATATATAAATATATATATATATATATATATATATATATATATATATATATATATATGTGTGTGTGTGTGTGTGACGCACGACGCGACAAAACCGGCTTATGGCATTATGACGTAACATTCTGAAATCCACTATTTAAATGACGTCAGTTTTACCGAGTATTTTACTAAGACCTTGACAGCATGGCTTGGTTTGTCGTATTTGATACTTAATGTATTCGTCTTATCAGAAGCGATAACAAACAAGAATGGAGAAGGAACTATAGGTAAGATTTATTCCTAATATTTTGATTATATAATCTTTATATTTTACACATATGAGTAGAATCAGATTGTATACAAAGATATTAACATGCGTTAATCAAAGTTTAACAATAAAACAGTTTAAACAGGTTTACAGAATAATCATGTTGCTTTTAGTTATGTTTAAAGTTTATATAAAAGGAAATAGAACGTAAACAAATATTTCTTATATTTTTAATCTAGACTAGATGTTGTAGGTTACAGGTTTGTTCAATTTAAACTCATCGACGTGGATAGGTAAATGTAACGAAAACATGATTTGGTCACTTTTACTTTAAATCAAATAGTTATATTTGCTTAATAGAAAAAATGTTTAAAGATTTTTCAAACCTGATATACGTTTAGCATATAACGTCGGCCAATGTCATTTGAAGTGTCTATTTATAATGCCGCAGGCTGAATTATTGATTATTATAAAAGTATGCACTTGGGGTACATTGAGCGCTTATCGTTGTTGGTTATTCGAAAGCAATTCTATTATATATTTATGTATCAACGGGGTCGCTTCCAACCACGGGCCTCCATTTTTTTCTTCCTTTTTCTTCCAACATAGTTTTATGCCTTTTATTTCATTTAATACACACGCCCTGCATTTTTAACGAATTAAATGACACATATTTCTTTCTTGGCAACTGTTTGTTGGGCTTACATGAAAGTGAAACAAAAAACAACAACAATAGACATTGTTTGCACACATTTATTATTTAACGACTATCCATGATTAAGTCTAAATGAATATAACATTTCATTATCGCTTTAAATTAAAATTCAGAATCAGTTCGCCTTTTCATACAAGTGCAGTGCCGGGTTCTATGTCTATTTAGTGGCGGAACTAACCATTGACATATCAAGCAATTTGTTTCTTAAATATTTACGATGCCGTAAAATTGTTGGTCTGATAACAAGTATATTTTATACAAAAAACAACAACAACAAAGAAACAAATTGGAATAAATGGTATTAATAACGAAATTATTGATTAACGTTCAAATAACTTCGAGTAACTGACGGAAACGATAACAAAATATATGCTTGTTTATAGTTATAATGCACCTCTGTAACCATGTGACGACTTAAATTTCAATATACTGTATGTTGTTGATACTTTTAGGACAAAACAAAAACGTGTATCTTCTTGGGTACTTAATATGGTGGACAATGGCAGGACAAAACAGCATGATCGAGTACCACATGCAAGTACCAGAGACTAGTTTTAGTCGTTTCCTTTGGCTCATTTATTAGTATAAGTGTCACTTATGACGTTCCATTTAATGTATTCACAAGCAAAAAAGAACCGTCCGTTGCCGAGTAAATAGATTCACAGACAGCTCAACACTTGAGTTCGCGTCCTTGTCGAAGCGAAAACATTCATGTCTGGAGGTATTCATGTTAGCCTATAGTCCGCCAGTGGATGTACACCTGTATAGTCCTGCACCAGTAATACTGCAAATACGACACTAATTGCATTGGTGCGCGGTATCTACACACACACTAGCACACACACACACACACACACACACACACACACACACACACACACACACACACACACACACACACACACACACACACACACACACACACACACACACACACACACACACACACACACACACACACACACGCACGCACACACGCACACAAACAAACAAACAAACAACAAAAACAACAACAACAAAAAAACATAGGTGACGCCCATAGTCTAATGGTCTAAACGTTAAAATCGATGACTTGCTATTCCTCTGACTCCATAATCCGCCACCGGGTGGATTTGAGTCCCGGTTAGGGTAAAAACCTTCATGTGGTCAGGTTTCCAGCTGATCTTCTGTGCGCTACTGGTTCTACACAGACATTGTTCATGATGTTTCTCCACCAGTAATAGCTCCACGACGCCGTAATGACAATACTTGTGTCACTGCACTGTGCTTAACTAAACAAACAAAACGCAAAGGAATGGGCATACTTGTAGAGTTAAAGCTTATAATCATATATACATATGCATGTAAATATGTTAAAGGAGAGTTTATTTCATATTTCAGGCCACGCACGTTGTCTTGCGGATTATAGTTTTGCCCGCCTTAAAGTACCAAGAAAATGACTTCGAGCTTGTTAAGGAGCTAGCTGACATTGTGAAGCGATCCTCAATGGTCAACTCGCCCGTTTTGTATCCCAAATGGTCTGGAGAGGTTGTAAGGGTTTCCTTTGGCAACACTTCAATGCCTTGCCAGTACGGTATGTTTACGGCGATGTTACATGCCGTAAACAATAAAAATGTCAGCATTATATTGTATATATTTGAAACAATCGGGTTTATATAAAAGAGCTACTCGTAGCCGTAAGGTTAGATTCACAGACCCGTATTGCCGCAATCTTGAGAATGCATGAGATGCGCCAATAGTTTCACTTCCCAACCATTTATCTAAGGTATTCGTCCACCAAAATTGTTGGATGGCAAAACGCGCAAAACAAAATCATTGATATAATCAGATTTGTATTTGTGGCGACACTTAGACATTAACATAATATTGATTAAAATTGCATTTTCAGACAATATCAACACACTAATTTCACGTCTGAATATGCTGGCATTATCATCTTGCGGACCAGTTTAAACGATGACCTGAAGTAGTTTATGCTACTCAAGGTTCCCCAGCAAAAGGTCAGGAATACAGAAATGTCATTCAGTGTTTCAACCTGGCGGGTTGACACGTCAGCGCAAACAATACCTCGAGCGCACTATCCGGCCGTTTGTTCAGTTGATGTTTTTAAATGTTATCTAATTATAATCTGTTACTTTACCCGCTTTAGAAATGCACACATATATGTTGCAGTAAAATAACACTAAATACTTATATCTTAATTAACTTGATATTGTAAGATACTCATCCCAATATTTTGACGTCATAATTTGACGTCATATTTAAGAAAACTACCTTCAGCATGGGTCATTAAAATTCTTATTCAATCATTTTTACAAAGCCAATTCAGAACAATCTCTGGAATTTGTAATCAGCAATGATAGAAGAATCATGCATCATTAAAAACCAAAAATTGAAAAACTTGACCATAAGCCCGGTTTTCTCGCGTCATGCGTTATATATATATATAAGTCAAGCGTCATTGTGACCTGAGACCTTAATAATACTGAATCAGGTCAACGTTGTTTTTCGAGAGATATTTTCACATGAACATGATTCTTCAAGCATTAGTTTTCAATGACGACACTACTTTAGTCATAACATATCAAAGAAAACATCAGCGGTTGTTCTTTTTTTAATTCAAATTTATCTGTTTTCTTTTCATTGTTTGCATTTCAGAAACATCTCAGGAAGTGTGAGGTTTGAGCTCTGTAAAACCGCTTTAAGTACCCCAGTCGGTCGCTTTTGACGACTGACCGTTTAATCACAGATGTGTTCTTACATTTACATTTGGCTTGCATGTGAATAGCTTTGTCCTGTCCCTTTCTAGAGTTTTGTATATGTTGCATAGCACCGGACTTTGTCATATGTTCTTATGCACGATTACAGCAATGTTACCTGTGCATTGTGACGGTCGTAAAAATCGCCCCGTGCATGTTATCTATGTTGTCATTTAATTCATCTAATTTTTTTCCTGAGAGACATTGGATGTATGTAGTTCTTCTAATCGAAATAATGCTTCTCTCTATGCTTAATACTGCTATGTGGACATCAGTTTTTTTTTAATGAAGTCCTACTTTCGTTATAAAATATCAAAGTAAACGTCAGCGATTTGACGTTTCTTATTCCAATTGATCGGGTTTGCTATTCATTGTTCGCATTTGAGACACCCCCCAGTAAGTGCGAGGTTTGAGCTCTCTAAAATCGGTTAAAGCACGCCAGCCAGTCCCGTTTGACGAATAACCCTTCAAAGCGGTGCCTGTTTGGTTTTCTCTTTTTGTTAAATGAATCATCACAGATGTTTGATTATGGCATGTCTTATTAGAGTAAAATTGCTTTTAATACTAACCAATCAAATTATGTTGTTTTATTTGCTATATTTTTCATGGTGTGATACAAATGTGTGCGCCTGTCTCAAACTTTGCACTGCGTACCTCATTTCTTTTATAATAGCAATATGTACTAAACGATAAACATTCCATTTTTAAAAGAATGCGTTGTTCCCCAAAAGAGAGCATATACGGTAATGTGTAAACGATGTAGTAGTCGTGTTATCAAACAGTGGGAACACATCAAAGTTTTCTTGCAGATTGTATGAGATCTGTTCTAGTGGATGCATGCGTGTTGAAATCAAAATGGTTAATTACTATGTTCACAGCCTTCGTGTATTGCTGATAGTAAGCAATGCTACACGTTTACGTTCGAAGTGTGTAGTATAGTTGACGACATGGTGCGGTGCCTGTTAACGCGTTACTTTGTGGTCTCGGTTTGTGCAGCCTATGGAAATGTGTCCAGCGACGACATCCATTTGCTGTTATCCACAATTCGTAAAAGTAGTCCGTCAGAGTTGGTAGGACCTGTCGGATCGACAATGAGGCTGGGGGTTTTTTAGTCACAAGTGCATCTCCATTGTGGAGAATTCATTCACCAATATCTCTACGTCACAATGTGTACATTCTTGACAGTTGTCTGAAATGACTAATAACATTATTTTGTAAACTATTTATTTACATTGCTAACTTAATGCAATAGCTTTACTAGATTATTATCTAAGATAAAGATTAACTAAATGATATGCATAAGTGTTGATATATTTTATTCCTGGGCATGTACCTCTTCCATAAGTAAATCATTGAGAAAATAGACAGTATTGCTATTAAAAATACAAACTAATGAGAAACAATCGGGTTGTACAACAAAACACAAGCATGCTCAATAAGTAAATTTGTGTACAAGTGTATTCCTTAAGTCCGGGTCTCTCATATCTGAAACCCACGCTCTACCGAGTATGCTCCCTGGCTGGTATTTAAACGGCGAAAATATGTGTATGATACACATACTTACGAAATGACCAGCATGTAAATTGCGTCAGGTCACAGTCCTAATATCTTGCATACTCTATTTACGTGTGTGTAAATTTAATACTAAACTGCTATTACCTTGTTCTTGATTATTAATAAGTGAAAGAAACGCATACTTACTGTCTTAATACACAATACAACAATGTATAAAATACGTTGGTGCGACTAGAAAGTTGTTTTGAGACCAAATCATTCAAAAGAGTCAGCGCGATCCTGTGATGTACTAAATTAAAGATGCATGATAACGAGTCTCGTAATACACATCAAAACGCTCGCAGAAGTAGTTAGTGGTGTGCGAAAGAATCAAACAACTCTTCATGTCCTCTCTGTGGAAAGTAGAATGACTACCTAATGCGTTAGCGATAGATGATTCTCGATCGTATTTTTATCAAATCAATGTGTTGATTCAGAATCGCAATACGCAACTTATCAACAGCCATTAGGTCGTCTGTATGAAAAGGATAGTGCCCGCTGGCCTGGTGTAGGTATTGACCACTGAGCTTGTATAATGATTCAAGTTCAAAGTTTCCGAATGCACAACGTTTTTGCTTGACAGATAAACAATCCTTTTTTTACTTTTATCATGCAATTTTCAAGTGGCTCTTTGATGACCAGTATTTGGTGTCCAATCCACCACACAGCCGAAAAGGATCTTTACCTCATCTTAATTTTGAGAGCAGACTGTCTTATTGACAAAAGTTGAGTAAGGTTCACCCAGCAAGCCAAACGCCTTACTAAATGAGGTCCCATTTATCTGTCACATAGAACCCGTCTTAAGTGGTAAGACGCTTCTTACTCGGTCTAGTGAGGTTTGACTACCTCGCTCAATAAAATATTCGGTTATCCAATGAAAGTGAGCTCACATGTAAGTTGAATTTCAACGGCGTCGCGTTCTGTTATTTGATGGCATCTGACGGTTAACGATGCACATCTCTGAGATCCCGAGTAAAACTAAACGACAGGTTGAAACAAAGGCATATTTTCGCAGTGAAAGATGTTCAGTATGTCAGCTTATTCTGACGGCCAGTGTACATTGTTTGGATTTCCTTGAAATCATTCAAGAGCCAGTACTTTCCATGTGTATATACACGATATAGGCCTGTCCATATAAACTTTACTGAACTCTGATTTGTATATTCCAAAAGCTGAGGTTACTTGAGTTAACAGGTCTCTGGTAAGGTTCATGGATCAGCAGGGCCTATTCTTCTGGGACAGTTCAGGTTAAGTTAAGTAGTGTTTTGGTGATGTTAGGAAATAACGCGTACACTTTTCTATGTTCTTCTTTCTCGCAAGTAGATAACCCATCATGTTTATGTGATTTGAAGTCAGTAACGTTAATTTAGAGTTTGTCTAGTTTCTTTCAGTCAATAAACTACTCGGAATATTCCAAGTTCTGTCCGGTTGATTTCATGAAAAACATTCAATTTGGGTTATTCATGATGAAATCATCTAAGCATTCGTATGAAAAAACACCCATACTCATAAATGTTAAAAGCCAAAAAGTTATGCTTTAACGTCATAGGGTCATAAATCTTGTCACCTGACTTCAGTTTATGAAAATCTGGATAACCTGATTCACTCAAGGCAACAACAAATCAATGGTAATGTTTTAAAATAATATCAACGACAAAGAAAGGAATATATGTCCGTCCCACATGTTTTGCCCTAAACAATTTGTTAACCGATTAGATTCTGCTACGGAAAAAACAACTTTGTAAATAATACTGTTGACTTTTCAATTATTATTCCTTATTTTAAACATATCAACCTTATTTTAATTAAGGCAGCTGCTCGATATCAATATATAGGAATAAAACAATTCCAAATATGTAGATATTAGCCTGCAGATCAAATAGCTGATGAAATCAAATTGCATTAACACGTATTTATTTCGTCCAAGGTATAATTAAATAATTACTTCAGTGAAAATTAGAAATGAAATGTATCTTCCTGACTTTAAACAATGGACGATGGATTTTAAACGCGCAACTACGAGAATAGTTTCGGATGAGTATCAGGTTAAAGAACAACTATTATAAATAACGCTCATCTTGTTATGTGTTCAGTAATGTTTTAAAAGGTGCTTTAAAAGGGTTTTCCAGTAGACCGGTATTTCTCGTCAAGCCAAAATTATATTAGTAACAATTCGAAACCTCAGGTCTAATGGAGTTCGCATTAATAACAAAATAGACCGCCTATAATGGCATGGCCAGTGTGTCTACCATCCATTAACAGAAATATATAATCGTTTCGTTGGTCCAGATCAACTTAAACATATCGTTACATGAAATCGCGAAACAAATTCCTATATGGCACGAATATCAAAAGGTGTTTATTCGTTCGAACACGAGTTACCCGACGTAAATTTGAAGTGTGTTTAGTGATCGTGGTAGGTCTTGAGAGTATGTAAGAATCTGATGAATATGATGTCCCTTTCTACCGAATATGACAGAAATATGTCTTGGTTGTCATCAAAATATTTTCGTTCGATTGGGGTCCTCTTGTTAATAGTGAAAAAAGTCTAGAGAACATAGTCATTTAAAATAGAAGACCGAGGACTATACGAGGTGCTAAACTTGGCAATTAAAACAAATACTGAGACGTGTCCAGATATTAGCAGTAATGTGATTCAACGTTTGTTTTCTTAGGTTTTCCATTTTTGATGCATAAAATATATATTTAAAGCAGCTGATCGATCCCTGTACATATTTGCATTGTAGTATTAGAAGTAATAGGTAGACGTTGTATTTTTTGTTCATGGTTGATGCATGTCAATATATCTATATTTAAATCATAGAAGTGATCCCGATACACAAATAATGTGTAGTAATAGTGGTAGTAGTGGTGGTAGTAGTAGTAGTATTAGTATTAGTAGCATCAGTAATAGTAGTAGTAGTAATAGTAGTAGTAGTAGTAGTAGTAGTAGTAGTAGTAGTAGTAGTAGTAGTAGTAGTAGTAGTAGTAGTAGTAGTAGTAGTAGGAATAGTAGTAGGAGTAGTAATAGTTCCTGTTGTAGTAATATCAGTTTGTAGTATTTGTAATTTGACATGATTAGCTTTAGTATTTTTATAATAATAAATGGAAAAACATAAATTAATCAGGTGTCTATGTTAGCGTGTAGGTTCTTGGCTCACTTAACACCACATTTAATGCAACGTATGCAGTATATTAGATTTTGATTTCTATTTTATACGTAATTAGTTACCTATCACTAGTATGCCACTTATATCACTGCGTTTAATGTGTTAAGAAATGAAATTAAAATAATCTTATAGCTATTCCAGTTGCAAAATATGAAATATGCCATATTTGCTAAAGACACGAGTTTGCTTTTATTATTGTAATTATCAGAGTTATCGTCTAAGACTGTAAATGACAAACACTTTCCAGAACTCACATTGTCGACTGCTAAAGGGCATCAACTAGAGCTATTTGTATTACACACCCATTTGATCAAAGTAATTTACGATTGAATAAAATAAATCGATTGACCATATTCACCACTCCAAGTCACTTATAGTTACCGACAGCGCACAGAGCATCTGCACAAGACATAGTGCAATTTGATTATTAATCATCGTGTAAACTATATATCAACCAAAATTATTAACAAGTTAAATGAAATTAATACTAAAAAAGGAATATAACTTGGATATAACTAGATATACTCTATTTGATTTACTTCCCTTGTATTCAGGAAAATCATTATTAAATGCCTTAGAACATTTTGAAAAAAAGTTTCATAGTTACGATGAGAATAAGTATGTATAGATAAAGGAGGATGACCAAAGGTTCCAGAATCGGATCAGTACAAAACTCGACAATTATAGATAATTTAAAAGCCAACAAAACGTCATGTTTTAGACATATCGATGCAATATTACAAAAAGTGTCTCTTCCATGGCTAGGTATGGTTAATATTACCTTGTAAAACCATTATACACTTACAATCGACAGGCACAATGTCTTACATTATTTGACAGCGTGCTACGGGTAATCTGATCCCTGGAATCATATGATATGACGCGAATAACAATATATTTACTGCATGTCATAAGATATGTTGTGATGGCTATATGCCTGCATGGACCGAGTCATCAAGTGATTATTATGATCGTGTGTAAGGAAACATTCTAAAGGCATCGACATTGGAACAATGATTGTGGAAATATGTGGCTTCACACTGTGATCAAGGCAGGAAATGCATTAGCTGTGGGATTGGTCTAGCTAGCTTAGGCTGCAGTGTTATCAGAAAAGTGTGTGGATTAGAGCATCAATGACCAATGACCGAAGATAAACGGGCAACCGATCATTCCTCAGAAATCGAAGAGGATACTATGAAGGAAAGTTGGAAGAGTATCGGCCAAATGATGGTTGAACTTAGACATCACGCTCAGGAAATGAAATCATGCAAGAGCTGTACAAATCCGCTTCACCTTCATAACATTGTTAAAGAACAACGTGTCGGATATGCCAGTATTCTATACATAAATTGTGAGTGTGGAATAATTAATTCCATTACCACAGGAAAGAGCCATAGACCTCCAGACAAATTGAAGAAAGGCTTGCCCGTGTATGATATCAAAACCAAAGCAATACTGGGTAAGAATAACAAAATTATTTCATTGTATCCATGCTATGTTTTTTTTAATAAAAAATATGGTGTTATTGAAAGTGCAAAATGCAGTTTCCATATTTCTGATTACAGGCAAACTGTTAAATTAACACATTTGCTCTCTTACAAAATGTTCTATGGTATATGCATAAACTTGTTCAATTGGTTACGCAAGACATGTTTGAGAAATAAATTATTTTAAAATACTTTTTAAACATCTATTACGGTATGATAATAGAATGAAGTCAAAGTAAAGATACATTTTGTTGCGATTAAAAATGAATATGAATAGTGTTTTACGACCGTAGAATAAATCTCGGAATTGCTAGTGTAATTACATTGTACATTCTAAATAGTTTTTTAATCATTATTTTAGATGAGATTTCTGTAACTTATTGATGAGCTAAGTCATGTAAATAGATATTCTTGTACATAAAGAATCCTTTATAGAGCTATCGATTCAGAATTAACCACTTTCTTTGTAGGTGCAATGCATTCCGTGGTCAACTACCGAGAGATGAATGCACTAGTGGCAACGAAGTAAATTAAAGGCCTACATCACACAGCCATAATGAAACAAAGGGAGGTGATTGAGCCGCATGTCCAGAGGCTCGCAGAAGATGCCTGCTTATCAACACTTAGAGTGGAAGTCAATAATTGGTAAACATTGTTTGATGCACTTTTAAAAGAACAACACAAATCACATTGGTCTTTTACAGGTATGTGAAAAGCCAAGTTAAACTCATGATTAAAAATCTGCCTGTAAATGTTGATCTTGACAGGACGAAGAATTATTCCCTTGCAATGCATGCGGTAGAAAGTGTACATCTTTTCAAGACTCAATGAAGGGTCTAGGTATGCCTTGTTAGAGTCTTTTCAACAGTAGTGAGAATCCACAGTTGGGAATGACTTGATGTGTTCTCTCACAAGCTCTAGTTCTGATTGACTGGTTTTATTTGCCCTACTTCCTTCAGCAGAACCGTGAATATCTTCTCCTATGACACCAGGTAAATCTGTCTTTTCATGAGATGTTGTAACAAAACAATGAGATACACCTAATGTTTTCAGATAGCAAACCTTACAGACACAAACAACATTTTGTGTGCCTAAAAACCAGCATGTACTTGAATGTATACTTTCTTTTAGAAAGTATTTTCTTTCTGTCTTTTGACTCGCACTTCTTTAATGTGAACTTAAGAATGAATTGTCTTTGTTTGGATAGACAACCAAGATCCCCAAAAGTGTGAAATAGCTTTTCTCTTTCACTTTCAGGCAATATCAACCTACACTTATATCTGCATTGAAATCCACAAGGTGGCTTTAAAGCTCACTCTTTTCTTATTCTACCAATTTTATCAATATAGATCTTTCCTTCATTTCTCTTTCGTTTCCATTTTTTTCACTTCTTAGCCGCTTTCTTGCCCTTCCTGTAAACATAAGTTTTTCCACTGCTCAATTTTGCTGTGACTGTTGCATGTCTTGGCCTAAAGTTTCTGAAATGATTGAATTGGTGTATTGCTGTTGGTTTTTATGTTTTGTGTAGGCATTTGCCTTCCTCGCCACAAAGCTAAGTGGAAGATTGTCTTCATTATTTGCATCAGACACTGTATAGATGATTGTATCACTGTCTGTATCTACAAACCTTTCTATATCTATGGAATCCACAATTACTGTTGAATTTTCAAGCTTGTTTAAAGTTGTATCTATCATATACTCTCCACTTTGTGTGATTTGATTAAAATCATTAACTCTATTATTATTTATATCTCGACTGACAACTGTGTCATCAACACCACCCCCAAAATTATTCCCACTGACAACTTTGTCATCAACACCAACTCCAAAATTCTCTCCACTGACAGCTCTGTCATCAATAACAACCCCGAAATTCTCTCCTCCTACAGCAACACCAACCCCAAAATTCTCTCCACTGACAGCTCTGTCATCAACACCAACCCCAAAATTCTCTCCTCCTACAGCAACACCAACCCCAAAATTCTATCCACTGACAGTTCTGTCATCAACACCAACCACGAAATTCTCTCCTACAGCAACACCAACCCCAAAATTCTCTCCACTGACAGCTATGACAGCAACACCAACCCCCAAATCCTATTCACTGACGGGTCCATCATCTACACCATTGCCAAAATTCTCTCCACTGACAACTCTCTCATCAACACCAACCCCAAAACTCTCTCTACTGACAACTCCATCACCGACATCAATCCCACTAGGCTCTCCACTGACAACTCCATCACCAACAACATCAACCGAAAAATTCCCTCAACTGACACCACCATCAACACCAACATCAACCCCAGCATGCTCTCCACTGACAATTCCATCATCCTCAACATCAACCCCAGAATGTTCTCCACCGACATCTTCATCATCCTCAACACCATTCCCAGCATGCTTTCCACTGTCCACTCCATCATAACCAACATCAAGCACAGCATGCTCTTCACTAACAACTCTATCACCAACAAGGCCATTCCCAGCACCGGCCGCAATAGCTCAATTGGTAGAGCGTCGGCTTGCGGATCGGGAGGTTGCGGGTTCAAACCCCGGCCGGGTCAAACCAAAGACTTTAAAGTTGGTAGTAGTGGCTTCCCTCCTAACGCTCGTGGCTAAGGGGACAGCAATACGCCTGACTCGTCGGTGTCAGTACAATGGACCGGCCAGGTTCAGTCCCGGGGCACCTCATAAGTGCCCTTGTGCTATAATGATAGAAATGTCGCTGCACAGTATAGGCAAAAATGCCGGCTAATCCCATCCCATCCCATTTCCAGCATGCTCTCCACTGACAACTCCATCACCAAGAACATCAACCACAGCATGCTCTCCACTGACAACTGCATTATCTTCTATTACATCACTTCTTTGATCTGCCTCACTTGCCAGGCTTTGCACACTTGAACTCATAGAACTTTTATTGTAGTCATTTTCAATTTTGTTTAAGATGGCTGATCTAATTTCATTTATCAAATACATTCTACAACAATATTCACCATCACTCATTATAGAGAACCCTGAAAACTCTCTCTTATCAGATTATGAATCTGGAGGATCATTTACAAACAATGGCATCAAGGAGACGTGATTTATTTTAAATAGTTGTTTCATATTAGAAAATAAAGTTGATGTTATGTGTTTTATAAAAACTAAATTTGTTATTGAGCTATGCTTGGTAAGAACTGCAGTGCCATTAGCACTTCCCATTCCACAATCATTTCTGCTATGGGGATCAAACACATAGGATTTATTTTCACACTTCAAGACAGCCTCTGTAAAAAAGCCTATAGTAACAAAACCAAACCTTTTTAAACATCATTAAATCATCAGCAAGACTGTAAAATGGTGCTTCTGATGATATTGTGTCAACTGTTCCACTTAAGCATAACAATAAAGTCACCTTTTGATTGTCAATTACCCGTTCACTTATTAATAAGAGCTTATGCAATCCAACTGTATCACATATTCGGTCACCAGATTGAAGAATATTATCCATTATTTCACATGTCCAGTGTTTTGTTGACGGATGTGTTGCTTGCATGAAAGCTGTCAAACAGTTAGCAGCACACTGTTGTCCAGGATTGGTGAACCTCGTGTCTCCCTGGTGGATTGCTAAAACACATTTCATTCTGCAAAGAAAAACAATTAGGTTAGTTTTGCTATATTAAAAGTGCTAAAATCTAGTTTATTAATCAGTTATAGTAAAAACAAAGCTAACACCTTGAGCCTTTTGACAAATATTTAGACTGATTAATTTTGTAAACTATTATTAAAAGTAAAACATATTGACTAAAATGTAACAGTAGTTATTAAAATATATCTACATTTATTATGCTATCAGCCAACCTGCTTATCAAAATAAATGAAGAAGTAGAATGGTACAAAGTTAATGGTAATCTAGATCTAGGACAGAGCAAATTTAAGATAGATTCACTTATGGAAAAACTTTTTTTAATTTTGATATTTTTTATATTATAATATTTTAAACAAAAAGATAACATTAAATTTCAAATTATAAGTAAATTAAGATGAATAAAAGAAATAAAAGAAAAAAAACAACATGTTTGACTTAAATTTATATGTCATAAACATACAAATAACTTCAGAAATACTGAAATAAAAACAAATTTAATAAATACGTATCAGAGCAAGACCCACAATTAACTTGTCACAGTATCCTCCTGAAAAGGACCCCCTTTCATAAAAAAATACACGAAATGCATAAATTTGAAGCACATTCTTCAAGTACTGCCAAGATCACATAGCTTCATATAACCTACAAAGATCTATTTTTGTGATGTCATTTATATAAAGATGACATCACTAAAAACAAATAGTGCACTTAAACCAGTTACACTAAAATAGCTGCATTAGTACGTAATACATTCAGTGGGAAATTGGTACAAGTGACAAGGGTTTAAATATTTGTAAAATGTGTACTTAAAAATGTAAAGTGAGCACAATATAATGATTTTTACCTTACATTACATACTTTATGATAAATAATTGTATAATTGATATAAATGCCACTTGTAACATTGGTTGTATTTCATTTCAGTTCAGAGAGAAACTCTCACATGTGTAGCAGTGTACTTTTACCAGTTTCGCTCTTAATAGAAATGTGGTAGTTTACTTGCAACATTAGTGCAAATAACAATTTTAATCCTTTTATTTACAAATATAAGGTCACTTTTGTCTGGTAGATGTATCTCATTAATACTCAATCTTTCGAGCAAAAAATGATATTTGACACAAATGTCACTTAGATCAGTTACGCTCTAAGCCATCAAAATGCACACTGCCAGTCTCTCACCGATAAACCGCTGTCAATTGAAAGGGAGACTATTCTAGCTTATAAAAATAAAAGTAGGAACACCCATAATGTACCATGGTGAAATGAAGCTTGTTTTGTTGCAATAAAGGGCTGCGAATAAACTTTCAATAAACTTTAAAGGAATCAAAGCAAGCGCTGGGTATATCGTTTTACAAGGTTAAACTGCAAGTTGGAAATATTTATGCTATTTAGTCAACATAAATGAACACATATTACAGACTTTTGGTTAAAAATTCACGAGATTCGTGGAAATTCAATTAGCCCCTTTTATCTAAACAATCAGAGATCCTAGGTTACCACCAGGGAAATAGCAGATATGCATTTTCCCACCATAAGGATGTCTTCAGTGATCTGAATAAAGAAAAGAAACGCATTAACTTTCAGGCCAAATTCGAATCAGAACACTAAATGATTGGTGAGAATGTTAAAAAATAGCTTCTCTCTTTCGGAGCAAAAACAAATTATCAGAACAAGAAGTAATTTCGCCACTGGGAAAAATAGTATTTGATATATGCTTTTGAAAATATGCCAGACTCCAACTTGAAACCTTGGATTAGATTTTACAATCAAACACGGGACAAGGGAGAATACCCAAGCACATTGATAGCAGCTGTCGGTATCCCCATCTATGAGAAAAGAAAACCACAAAAGGACCCAAAGTCATGTCGGCAAATAAAACCACATCACATGCGGGTAAATTACCCGAGGGGATGAAGCTTGATTAGAACATTGTTTTAATCTAAAAGCATACTACATCCTTTCCAATCTGGATTCAGAAAAAGCAGGGGCACATGAGATCAGCTCGCACGACTACACCATTATGTCAGACACGCAAAACTTTGCAGACGGAGTGTTGTAATAATCTTTCTGGACCTGCAGATTGCTTTTGAACTTACATGACTCTGAGGACTTGTAAACTGAAAGAATATGGGATAACAGGCATTTCTGAGAAAATAGAACAATACAAGTTAGAATAGAGGAGGTGCTCTCTAAGCCAGAACAAAATGAGGAGAGGCACCTTCCATGGCTCGATCCTCTCCCCGCAACTATTCTCGCTCACGATAAATGACCTGCCTGAGAGCGTCAAAGGGACGGGACTAGTAGTGAGCCAGTTTGCAGATGATTCTGAAGAATGGCTTGCTAACAAAAAACCTAAAGATGCTTCAACAAACAGCCCAAGGCGGACTAGATGCCATTTGTGATTGGTCAAACACATAAAATACGTCTGTAGAACTTTTTGTCAATAAACCTTCAATTAGCTTGGACGAATATTTAGGGAAAATATTACATTTGAACATTTTTTAGGGATGACTCTGGACACCAGGTTCACGTAAACGTGGTCTCCTTTTATAGGGTCTTTCATACATAAAAAAATCGGTGTCAAATATATGCTATTGCAAAATAAATCTGCAAAATAAGATTATCTACATAATAGGGTCATATGAATAGCCTTAACAACGTCGCTGGGCATATTTTTGACCAGGAAGCTAGAATGCCTCCATTGAAACTCGGGGGAGAGGATCAGCAAGTCTGATTCTCGGCTAGAGTCCGACCAACAAACCAGGTGAATACAATCCTCGGCATCGGTTGCTACCTATGCAACAAAAAAGATTAATCTATCGAACAAGCATTATCTTTCGGAACCACCGTGTCCGACCGAGCAGAGGAGTGCGATGTCGGGGGATATACTGTAGCGGAGATACGGCTCTCAAATTAGAATACTTTGAAATAGATGGACACACAATAGAGAATCATTATAATTAATAATAAAATAACTGCTCTAGAAAGCCGTGCAACTATACAGGTACACACCAGAATCGAACTGTTAAATTACATAGGAACTGCACCTGCATGGAACACCGCCAACTTTACCAGTCAACTGCAATTTTCATTTTTGTAAGCTAGCAAATCTTTGGTTAAAGGAAAACAATATACGAAAGTAGTCCAAACAGTAAACATAAACATGACTTACGTGTAAAATCAAATACTATGAATATAATCAAATATACGTACTATCTTTACTAAATGTTAAAGTTAAAACATACTAAACCAAATATATATCCATAGAAAATAGAATCAGCATGTTGTTAAGTATATACATAAAATAATGCTTTGCTATCAATAATAAAGTATTAGTAATGAAAATGTGAGGCTCGAGATTGGGTCGGGTGTGGAGTCATGAGAAATTGTTCACGCAGAACATATTTATTAGTTGTATTATTTGAATGCCAAGTAATATACTTATTATGTTTAAATGTTAAATGTGTTGAATGAGGCACTTTTAGTGAATTATGCATGATACTCGGCTCAGCCATTCGCTACCCCATCCAGTTTGGAAGTAAGGGCGGATGTAAAAAATGGCAGTTTCTCTCGCATAACCCGGATGACCCAGACCTACCCACACAGGCGGTCATCCTTCTCAACAGACTCTGGTTCCGGGCTCAACTCCCAATTGATCCTTCCCAGCGGCAGCATCAGGTTGCCCACAGTGTCGAACAGTTGGTGTCATACATAAATATATACCATGAAACAGAGCGAAACTAACCTTATTAACATACTTCATCTAGCTGTAGATGAAAATATAACGAAAATAGCATTGTAAATTTCGTTTTCTATACGCTATTTAGTTATTCGTCTATGTGTGACTATTTGTGGCTATTGACTGTTTAGTCATACCGATCTACAAACATTTGTTTTGGCACATAACTTAAAAAAACACTATCAAACGACAGCACAAAAATCCACAACCGGCGAGAATGCATGAACCGAACGAAATATTTAACTAATAAACAATTACTACCCTGAAATCATCCAAAATCCAACATATCTGACAATACCAAAAAAAAAAAAAACAACATCAAACAGAACAAACAGAACAAACAAAACAAAAACAAAAACAACAACACAAAAAACAAAACAAACAACAACAAAAAAAAAACACGTCGAAAATCTTTTGCAGCCTTGCTACTTCCTGGGCAAAGTGCAACTTCCGCTTCGTCTTTCTCCATTTTTTTATTATATGATTAAATTGTGGAAAGAAGTTAAATAGCGGAACGGAATTTCGAGGAAAGGAGTTTTATTTTATTGCTGTGCTTGCAAAAATGGACGTATTGTTAAATTGCGATACATGTGTTACACTTTTCATATTCATTTTTGCCGACAAATAAAAAAGTTAAAAGTTGATGCGCTCTTTAGTCCAGCAAAATAAACTCTTGTTCGCACTTTTCCGCGAAAAGGTGACGGAGAGCAAGAATAGCATTGATTTATATGATGTTTGAAGACTGAACTTTGGCTAACATGTGTAAATAAATATGTATGTATATACCTCATGTGTGAAGAGCCATTTGTACAATGGTAAAATATTAGAAATATTGACTCTCCTTTCCTTCTACTATCCCGTTTTGTTTAATTCTTTGTTATCTCAATCAATAAGTTAACATTTTATGAGCATGCTGCAGTTATAAGTGTTACATCTATATGCTCTTCTTCAGTAGCAATATACGAAAAACCTTCTTTAAACGGAGGTAAGACGGTGGAAATTAAATAGTTACAGTAACGTAGTAACTTCCCTTTATAAACGAACCGAGTATATCTTTGCAATGCTTCTTCTTTTCAGTCTGAAGTTAAAAGTGTTAAATACATTGTTTAGTATTTATATACCAAATACTTTATCAAAAAGGAGGTAAGACGTTGGAATAACAATGGCCATCATGTTGTTGTATCACTTTTGCCAGGCTTAATCAGTAGCAGAAAATATTTCACTGGTACAAATTTAAAAAAAAAATCATAGAGGTATAATACCTTTAAACAAAAAGCAATCTTAATCTTCCTGCTAAATTGGGTTTCAGCCAATCAGGGAATGGGTTTACTAAGAATGTTTAGATTTTAAAGGGAGTTCACCCCACCACATGTCACGTGTCTTGTGGGTTTGGAATCTTTAATTATTGTTTGAGTTGGATATGATATCGGTTAGATATTGTATTATTTAGGTTAATGTAGATATTAAATATATTTATTGCAATTCATTTCTTCTAAATAATTCGAGAGCGCGTTTTTATTAATTCTGCTTTGTCGGAGGAGGGATGGGAGTTAGGCTGGTTGGAGGGTGTGTGTGTGCGGGCTTTATGTTCTCCACCTAGGTAGGTGGATCCGTGTCTGAGTCTTGTAAATATTCAATCATAGGCTATATTATGATGGAGAATTTTGACATTGTAGTTCCAATCTCCTTATTCATAATTATGCTTATGTTAATATACTAAAAATGGATCATCTGTTTTCTTTAAAAAATGACTTAGAATAACGCTGTACGTTTCTTTGATACTCAATCCGATTTTAGCGAGGTGCCATTAAAGCAGCCTTTTCTGCTATTTAGTCGTCAATTTCAAGGTCTACAATTCCTACATAACTTGGTAACCAGACAAGACGTATTTCTGTGTTACAGTTATTTTTGTCATGGCATTAGACTTATATATTTGATTATTTCTAATCTGTTAGTTCCTTTAATTTGTTGAAGAACTGGTAATGCACTAAGCGAGTCGGTGTATTAAGTCTATAGTCCTCTTCAGGAGCACTTTCGCCGCATGTACTTAGTGCTATATTTAGCTTAGTGATGGAGAATGTTTGGTTCTAGTATGTTCCTTTTGATAATTTTACTTATTTTAGCTTAATATTGTTCTTTATCATAATGAATTCGGGTGAGTATCCATCACTCTGCTCGTTTTAAAGTAATTGTCAACTAATACTTCCGCTTTGTCTATCAAATTTACTATCGTTTTATTATCAATGATGAATGGTTGATTGTGTTTTGGAATGTGCCCCCTGATTCTTTTCATGAAATCTCATAATTCTTGATGTGTGATGTTGGTACAAAAGGTCCACAACTATTCTTTCCGTAAATTGTCTGAAACGCTTGTAAAGAACCAAGAGAGCTGCGGTACATATTCATTGTTGATCGTCTTTTTTGTTCTGTTCGAACAAATTTAATTGGTTATAATTGCCAATTGCATATAAATATATAATACTTACTGTCTAGTTTAATTTTGTCCTTGTTTGTGATTCTATTGATTTCAATCATAATTACTCCTGCTCCTATACTATTTTGTTTGTATCCTTGCTACCGTCGATGCAGATTTGGATGTGAGTAGCGGTATCTCAGTATTAAGGGGATAACATGTCATCGATTACGTCTACTAAATTTGTGTAAATGTTAATGAATTTTATCCCTACATGGAGCTGATTTATAGGAGGTGTTAATTGCTCGGCTGTTAGTCTCATTTTGTCTCATATAAACATAGTGATCCTTCGTGTTTATACTTCTGTTGTTTGGCTTGGCTACTATCTTACCCTGTTAAATACATATTTATTTGAGATTAATGGCTTTCGTAGTCTAATTAAGTGGGCCCAGTACCTGAAACTGTTTTTTTTCTATTTGGTATATTATTCAAAGTTCTCCTATCGCTATAAGTATTTGTTCTGTGCGTGAATAATCGATTTCCCCTGATAATATTTTACTAGCTCTGTTTGAAATCGTTGTAATTTGTCAAGCAATTTGTTTCCGGTAGACCCATATGCTATTATACCATATCGAATTTTAAATATGATAAGTGCTTGATATAGGGTTGAATATAAGACTATGGTATGTTTCCGATGTTATTTTCTTGCCGCTAACCCATTCATGTAGGTTATTCGGTACCTATAAATTACGTGAGCGTTTATAAGCCCACACAGAGATTGCCACTTTTATGACACGACGTTTTTACTCAAGTTAGACGGGTAGTGTGAACGTATGTGGTCATTTAGCTGCAGTGCATAACACCTGCATCCGGTTTCAAAATTTGTCATATAAAAATCCCAGCATACATCGTCTGGCTACGAAATTTCACTTTAGTAAAACGCAGATAAGGATGCGAGGAATAGGTGTAGAAAATCGGAATATACGTCTATATAAGAATGGTGTCAGAATGTTAGTAAAATACAGATTGCAATTAATTTTCCTATCATTGTACATAATACATATTTGTTCAATGTTTTAGAGGTTTATCATATTGGCTTCACTTACTTATTATTTGCCTACACATATTACCGTTTAGACGGAAATAGTTGTATTGTCTCATTTGAAAGGTGTGAAAACATTACCGCCTACATGCTCTGGAAGTAGGCAGAACAGGGCAGGACGATTTTTGACCATGTCAAATTCGTACAGTCTTAGTATGCCGAGTTGAAACTTTACAATCACAACATGCCGCATTTGGTATGGTATTTCGTTTAACGTGACGTAAACCGTACAGTATGTTGTATCAAATTTTACACCGTATCGAACCGTAACGTGTAGATTTTCTATAGTAACGCGAATCGTGTATGGTATCGAACCGTAACGTGTATAATATCGTGCAAAACACGCACATGGTATCGTACATGGAACGTAATCGTAACGTTCGTAAAACGTATCGTGTGACAACCATTACGGTTCCAGAACTGTAGGGAAGAATATGCGTGCCAAGCTACATCGACGGCACTCTTCAACTTAAGTTTACGACGTCATAGTGACGCATTGTGTTTCCAAATTGAAATCATATCATTGACCGAACGTCCGTGCCATTTAAGACACGGATCTTATTAAATGCATCATGCATATACATGAGAACGATTTTTTCTGGCTTGGTAAACATCGGTAAATATATATATTTATAAGATTACTTGTGTTTCTAAATAATCTCTATCAACGCCACTTTTTATAGTACTGGATAATATATTATATTATCAATTGTACGAGTAATTCTTAAAAAGCATTTTATCAATTGTGATTCCCAAATAGCATTAATCAAGAAAGCCGTTCCACAGTGATGAGTGATGATTGCCTTTATAGAATCCGTTATCGCCTCGAAAGTATATCATTTTGTAACACAAGTTTACTGCATGTAAACTGCAAAAACAAACGTTTTTTTAAGTTTTATGCCGCTACCACCGTATGTTGCACAAGTTGGGTTTCTATAGACCAAAGTCCTTTATTTCATCCTTTATTATCGATGTTTCATCACCTCAGTTCACGTCGTCCGGGGAGCATAGGACAGTCTGGACGACCACATTGAACTTAAGATTGATCCTGTCCTTGAGATCGTTGACCCGTATCATAAGGGAGTAAAACCGAATCTTGTAGACCTTGTCTATAATGGGAAACAGAATTTTAACATTTTATCTCAGTTACACATACTGGTCGATATAGCGAGGCAACGCAAATACATGTGAAGTATATGTAGTATATGAAGTATATGGAAAGAATCATCGGCGTACAGCAGGTAAATGGATAACCATCTTACAGTATATCTTCGTACCTTCAATACTCTTTCCTACGCAGTGAGCGACAAGGTATTTATAAGTTGGAGACACTTATCCCTTGTCTACGGGCGATTATCGTGTCATCTAGACATGTTAGTAATATGGCGTAGCATGTTGACATAATTATAAACAGCATGGCATTTCCTCATAACATTTTACATTATAACACCATGACGTACTTTGCCAACATGTCGTAATAGGTATACGTGCGCAGTGCATTAAAATATGACGTTACTTTATGAAAGTTCCTTTAATAAAAAACTACTCAGAAAAAATACACACATTTACAATTAAAGGATACAATAAAAACGAGAATATTGCCCCATTTCTTACAAAGTCCTAAAATAACGTGTTGGCAAAATCTTTTGCAAATTGAAAAACGTATGATTTAACACAGACTCTGCTACTTCAGAATAATAAGATGTGATTTATGAATTTATTTGAAACCCGTATCAATAAAATATAGCGGTAAGACATTATTACCTTTGAGGACGAGTGCGTATGATCCATTGATAGTGTTTTGCATCTCAAATGTGTTGCTTGGATATTGTTTGACGATGGTTAATTCCATGTTGATAAGTGAACTACAATTGAAGTTTGAGGAAACGACAGTACCCGGCTCTGAAAATGTAATAATTTATTGACAACATAAATATAATGAAAAATAAACAGTACTTGAACTACTTGTACTACTACTACTACTACTACTACTACTACTACTACTACTACTACTACTACTAATAATAATAATAATAATAACAATAATAATAATAATGTTTATTACTATAATAACATGTTTGTTATTATTAATAAATAACCAACCTATTATAATATGATGCATATCCTACATGTTTTCAAACCACATTCGATTTATTATCAAATGTAAGTATGCTGGCTTATGATTTACGATGTAAGTATAACGACATTCGAGCACAAATGAGGCAAAAGCCGATGCCTCATCTACCGTACGCGGACTCCTAGGCATGTTTGCACAAATGAGTCGAGAGTCAAACGTGAGACCTTAAGAGACCTTAAGAGACGTGCACGGACTCCTAGACATTTGTGGGCATATGAATCAAACCCAAAGCCTTAACTGTCGTATGCAGACTTCTAGACAAGTGTGCACGAATGAGTCAAACCGGAAGCCTCATCTGCCGTACGCGGACTACTAGAGATGGGTCCACAAATAAGTCAAACCGGAAGCTTCAATTACCGTACGCAGACTCCTAAACATTCGTGTTCAAATGAGTCAAATCCGAAAACAATGAGTCAAACCCGAAGACTTAAATGCTGAACTTGGACTCCTGGACATTCGCGTACAAATGAGTCAAGCCCGAAGCTTTAACTTAAGGACGTGGAATACGTGATATTCATATCGAGTTTCGGTTAAGGTACAGGGTCACGTTTTCATTTTTTTAAACTGTTTAATTTCGGAAAAATATTTTAGTCATATTTGACCTTGTTTTTAACACAATAATAGACGGTAAATATGTTGCTAGGCACAAACATCATTTATTATTAATACAAAATCCTAGCAAACCTTTATCCATGCCAATATAAAGAAACTGTGGATTGGGATAACAGTTGAATCCTGTCACGTTCACGGAAACAAATAAGGAAGACTGAAAAGAAAGCATCATCAATATCATCATCACCATCGTCATCATCAATATCATCATCATCATTATCATCATCAGCAGCAACAGCTTATGCATCTTTATAATTCTCATCAAACTCGAATTTATACTAACACAAATGTCGGAACAAAAACAGAAGAAATGGTCACTAACTCTAACAACTTGAACAAAGCCATGACAACACCCTATGATTATTGCAATATACAGTAAGAACTGACAATCATGAGACAAGAGTATTCACATCATTGCCAAACGTAAAAGTTACAAAAATTTGATGCGTTACAAAGAATGGCGTAAACTCAGTAGTAACCAAAATTGAACGAGTCATATTTGGCTGCTAGCATTAAGCCAATACATGGAACTGGATACATCAATCGGGACCGGTTAACATTCACGTGACTAGGTTAGTGAAACGATCAACCAGTATAAAGCTCATGTTCTACACTTATGAGTTAAGCTTTCACAATAATGTGTGATGAAAGTGTTTAACTTAAATTCGCTGTTTTAGTATCTCTGGCTTGTCACTCCACAAGAATTTG
The DNA here is from genome assembly GCA_007844125.1 of Sinonovacula constricta. Lineage (NCBI taxonomy): Eukaryota > Metazoa > Mollusca > Bivalvia > Cardiida > Solecurtidae > Sinonovacula > Sinonovacula constricta. The sequence continues at coordinate 43,760,877 of CM017564.1, forward strand.
TGAAACAAATTGTTTAAGTTACAGACATTGGTTGATTAAATTTAGTAAGTGCCTACACACGGATTCTTTTAGAAACGTGTTTTATTTACATTCGTTGCTGTAGTATCGCTATCCAGTGTTTTAACAAGGATTTATGATAAAAGCATTTTACTTGCATTGGTTGTTTTAGTATCGCTTGCAAATGTCTCCACAAGGATTTATCAGAACAGTATTACATTAACATTCTCTGTTTTAGAATTGCTGGCAAGTATATCCGCAAGGAATTATGGAAACAGTATTTCACTTACATTCGTTGCTTTAGTATCACTAGCCTGTGTCTCCGCAAGAATGTATTATAAAATTGTTTAATTACAGATATTGGTGCATTAACAATGGCAAGTGTCTACACAAGCATATATCTCACACCCGCTTAATTCACAGACATGGTGGTGTTGTCTTTTTGTGCGACATTGCATTTATTCACTTATGGTCATATTTGAAACATCTTGTAATTGCTAGTTGAAGAATACTTTACGCATGTCTGGAGAGAGCATCCGGCGCCTCGCAGTTCAACTGGAAGAATCTCTCAAATGAAATATCGGCCACAGGCGCCTATTCACACGCTTTGTTCAGAAACGCTTCACAATGATGGATGATACCAGTAACCCACATACAGCGGTTGGGTAATGTTGGTTACTATCTCCAAATCAACGTCTGGAAGGAATGCTTAATGTGCATCCAATGGTTGGTTATCGCTGTCCAAACCTTCACAATAATGCATAGTAAGAATGTCTCACACATTTGTTGAGTATTACGGGCCACTTTATCCAAACAGATTCATGGTATGGTTTGGTATAGATGATCTGTGCGTTTGCAAGAAAATATGGCGTGTTTGTCAGCATTTCTTATTTACACACATCTGATGAGTATCTTGAGTGTCTCTCCAAGAATATATGGTATGAGGACGTCACTACCATGGTAGGTGGTCGTTGTTTCTACATGAACGTATGGTGTGAGGACTTCACTAATATGTTAGGTGAGTTTCCCTGGTCATTCATTCTTCAAGAACGTCTGGTATGAGGGTTTTACTTAAATATTAGTCGAGTTTTCCAGGTCGTTATTTCTACAAGAACGTATGATATGAGGATTTCACTACAATGTTGGGTGGGCATCCTTGTCGTTCTTTCTACAAGACAAGAGCGTATGGTATGACGACTTCACTACAATGTTTGGTGGGCTTCGTTGTCGGTGTTTCTACAAGAACGCATATTATGAGGACTCAATTTCCATTTAACGTGAGTTCCATGGTCGTTGTGTCTACAATAATGTATGGTATGAGTATTTTACATACACACACTGGCTGAATATCCATGACCAGTGTCTCTACAATAATGTATTGTAAGAGGGTTTGACTTACTCAAATTGATTTTCATCGCCAGTACTAATTTTTGTTTGTATTGTTGTTGCTTTCTTAAGCAATCTCAGATAAACTAGACCTCTAGAATGTTAACTTTCTTGCGGCCTAGGTTTAAATTTGGTGCCGCCTCTACCTAAAACCGTGATGTGTGGAATGAATATTTCACTTACGCACATTGGTTGAGTGTCACACACAAGTGTTTCTACGATAAATTTTCGGTCTGCTCCAGATTCCAACATTTCGAATCTCCGCAACAGGTACAGTTCCCCGGTGTCCGTCTCGATACCGAAGAGTGGTGTCGAAACAGTAGGCGAAACTTTGTAATACAAGAAAAACATTTATTCAAATATGTTTAAAAGTTCATGTGTTATCTGACGGACATCCGGTGAGCACTTGATTTAAAGTGAGCTGAAAATTTGATCGAGGAATTGGCCATCACATGGACTAAAATGTGCTGTACCATTTGTATAGCATATTGTTTAAATGTATCAAGCAATTAATTTAATCACGCAGCTTTTTTACGAAATTAATTTAAGATATATTGTACGAATAGCATATCTTAAAACCTTTCTACAGCACTTTTTACAGGTAAAAATAAAACCTGCTTAACCTACGAGGTTCACACTTGCAAAAATCGGTAAGTCATATACGTGGTTAGACGTTAAAGATGTGCAGATCTGCGAACACCTAATAACGCTCGCAACACTTCGGACATTTGTACAAAAAGACTTGTCCAGGTTACGAATGTAACGAGTTTATGAACGACCTGGTAACAACAATAGCAACCCATTTTCAAATTTTTAACGCATTCTCAATAAAGGGCGCTGCGTTTCCGCAATTTTGTGTTGTGACGTCAAACTGTCTTATAAAGATGTTTTTTGTCTAAACCTTCATCTAAACTTTCAAAAACTTAAAAGAAATGGCGCATTTGTGCAATAGTCAGCGGAATACTTGTTGTAATTTGTTTTTGTTTATGTTTTTCTCTTTAATAAGTGCTCACTATATGGCATAAACAGCGGAAATATAATTATTTTTAAGAATAGTTAACGACTATCAAATAAAAGTTATTACTTCTAAGAAGTAAACAGAATACATGTGATGGTAAAGAAAACATATAAGCAAGTATTGAAATGTTACAAATAAAGAAGAATACTTAAAGAATATTGAATATCTAAATTTACGTTCATAAAAAAATAGTATTTTAATATAAAAAATTATATCCTAATATCACAACAACAATTATGGCATGGTATGTTCTTGTGACTTTTTTTTCAAGCGTTCTGGCTCATTCAAACATGTATACGATTCATTTTTCCTTTTCCTTAAATGCTATATTAAATAAAGTTAATAACATTCTCAAGACACTCGTCTTTTTCCATTAATGACCCCATAGTTAATGTGTATATTTTATTGACCAAGAGGAGAGGGAAAGAGAGAGAGAGTGAAAGAGGGAGGTAGAGAGACAGAGAGAGGTGGCTCACCTGTTCCTACGGAATATTCAACCACGTCATTATCATCTGTACATCTATATTCTTTAATATACTAAAAAGACAAATGTAAAAGTGTTATTTATTTATTGGCTCGCGGTGGTCGATTAATAATATGGAAGAAAATGTGACATTTCTTAATAAATTGAAATTACGGAAAAGAATTATGATAGCACACTGTGACCGTTGCCCATTGTGAATCGAACTGAAAGTTTAAATAATGCTTCGTCCAAAATTTCAGTTTGTTTTATTTTACCATGTTCGTCTTCGTTTTTAAAACAGGGCCAGAACTTTTGAGAATCCCAACTATCATAAGCAATTCAAGCGGTGCCAGACATAGGAAAAAACATGTAAATGCCGATCAGAAACATCACACAAAAAAGAGAAAAAAACAATCTCATCTGTCGGCAAAGTGGTCGAAAGGTCTGAAGGTTTACTTGATATCTAATATTAGTTAGTCTGCATTGACAAGTACATCTCCAAATTTTGTTAACTAAAGAAAAGCTGAAATGCGGATGGTAGAGTAAGTTTAAATCGTGACATTGGCTTAACACACATTGCAGAATAACATACCAACAAGTAACTAGTTTATTTAATGGCCAACACATTCATCTGGGTTTTATCGTGACCTCGCCTTCTTGCCCATTTGTTGATAAAGTGTACACAAACGGTGTCTAAATTAAGTCCATGACAGGTTCTAACGTATGTGTACATACTTCATGAAAGATCTGTTTTTATCATAATTTTGATTTGATATGAGGTGAACTTGGGTGCTTTTGATTTTCCCAGTCTAAAGTCGTGTCCAAATTGTCTGTCTATGATTGGGTTCCTACCATGTTAAAACAGATCTGCTAGTTATTACTTACGTCCACATATTTTCCAAATCCGTCCCAGTCTGAATCTATCGGGTCGGTCTCAATCGTTTCGACATCGCACTCTGGTGGGCTGTCATCTGGTATGATTATTGTTAAAACGGCAGTAGAAGTCTTTAACTCACCTGAAATAGTGGTTGTCTGATTTCTTAATAAGCAATATCAATAATCATGTCACAAACGTTGTTGTTGATCATTGATATAAAAGCAGTATTCAGAAAATATATTTGACGCTTAAAATTGCAAAGCTTAATGTTGTTTCGGTTAATCTTTAGCACTGAAGAATATAATTCGTTTAAGTTTCTTCTGAGGAATGGCGAGTTTTCCAAAGATATATCAATAAAACATGAGCAAGTAGATATACAATTCTATTTGTATATTTAAATAAAACCAATGTTCCATACGCAAAAACAGGTTAAAGCTTGTTTTTCATATCATCATTATTAATGATAACTTAAGAAGCATAATGACTATTTTAAACATTTATCAATCTTGTTTTGAATATCTAAAATAGAGGACAGACGCCGAAAGTTTCAGCCCCGTTTGGAGATGTTTATATATTTTGTTTGTGTTTATTATAAATTCAGTTCGCAGTATAATTCCACATGATAAGTTGGGACTAAATAAAATAGGTTGGAAATTTGAATCAGTCGGAAATCTAAGAAAATATTCAAATCAAGTTGAGTCTGAAAGATATCAACAAATAAAATAAGGTAAAAAATGAACTTTTTCAATCGACTAATCGGGTATTCCTATTTATGAATTCTACAAAAGAGATTGCTACAGTGGGCTAAAAAATGATAAGTCATACATGCTTTACATCTTTCAAAAGTAAAGAATCGTTTGTGAAAGTCTAAAAGTTTAATAAAGTTAAGAAATACAAATCTTGTCATATTATTTGTTTTAGTGTTGTTTTCTACAGATGTAGCTTGGTTTTATCGGTGTCAGCATAAATCCCATTTAAACCCAAACCAGTCTATAAGATTGTTTTTTTTCTCTTTGAAAACTACAGTTACTTTTAAGTTTTAAAGTAAAGATTGTAAAAGGCTATTGTTGTCCTCCGCATAGTTTATACAGTGTAATTTTAGAGTACATGTAATTTATAAAAACGTTAAACAGTTGTTGTCTAAGAATGGAGCCCAGTGGAATACCTTCAATAATTTCAGGCCAGCTCCTGAAACTTTCGTAATTTTTATTTACTGCTTTATTTGCGATAGATAGTTTTATGAAGCTTTTACTGAGTTTACTGAGAGCCCATATGAAGATAGCTTGGATAAATATAATCTTTGTGTTATATATGACCCCTTCTGAGAGCTATGTTATATATGACATAACTCCGTTTTCCATAGCCTTGAACATGCATGTTTGATTATTACTGATATTCAATCTTTTTCGAAATACTCGCATATTAGGTTTATCCTCATTTCAAGTTTTTTCCTAAAAACAGAGATTACTTTGAATACTGTGCAAGACTGATATAGAATCTTCCTTCTGAAACTGACTAAAATGTCTTCACGTAAACTTCTGTGACAAGGAGTTGTAATAATGACAGCATTGATCATATTGTGGGAGTCCCTTTTTAAAAATTATGATTTTTACATAGGATTTCTTTTATTTTGAGGAACACGCAAGGAAAATAGGGTAAAAAAATGACAGTCCTTTTAACAAGTTGTCGGTTGAACAGTTCACACAAGTTTAAAAGAGGTTTTCCGTTTGTTTCAGACAGCAAGTCACTGTTAGGATATTCAACAGCAATGTAGTAGTTGAACAAGTTTACAAACTTATCAAGACGTCGCTCCAGGTTCATCAAAAATAAAATTAAACCTTCGGTGGAGAATGAAGGAAACACCTCTTATTCTTGGTAATTGATAATTCAGTAACGGCATTTCCTAGTTTAGAATATTATAATTAGCTCTCCTTCTACGTGGAATACCTGAATGGAAGAGCATTGCAAAATCACCAACGTATATGTTTTAGCGTTGTCTATGAAGCTTTAGTCTGAACTCTCCAACAAGCTTCAAGTTTTGTTTCAAAGTGAGAGAGAGAAAAAATGTCAAGTATTTTGTCTTTCAGGGGTTCATGTACTTCTGCAAATTTCTTTAAGCTATTTAAATTTACATTGGCTTCAATGCATTTTGTTTGATAAACGTCTCTACACTGTTATTTTTGTTAATCAAAATATTAGATGTATCCATGTCTAATGAAAATAATAATAGAGACGTTATAGAAGGCGTATGGCAGTTAAAACCTGGGTTTCAAAGTTGTCATAGCCGATGTGGTTGTGGGGATACGCTCCCACTACCTATAAAGTGCCCCAATTGGCATGTGTCTCAAACAGCCTCTGACAACTAAAGTCCAAATCCTGGCCTGCGCGTGGCGGAACTGCTTCTACTGACAGTCGAAGGGATGAAGGTGGGTCACTGGCGCCTAAAACCAGTTACTTCGGGCAGATGGGGCTCGTCAGCTTTGGATGGCAGTGCATCTAGGTGAAGAAAACTCAAATTAAAAAAAACTCAGCTGCCTTGCGGCTATATCCATCCATGGAAAAGGCTTCAGGAGTTAACCTCGAGGAAAAATCCGGTGTCGGAGTCCCTAAGGCAGTTCGTTGTTGTAGACAACCTCGTTTTGGCAGCTCCTGCTACGGCAAAGGTGCCAAACAGTAATGACCCTTTCGTTCCTTTGGATCCATCAGTGATGTTGAGGGGAGGGTGCTGCATGGCTACAGCCTGTCCTCGCCCCCACGCTCAACTCCGGCCAAGAGACAAAGGACAAGTTCTACGAGAACCTCGCTGTCATTATCAGGTACGTCCCCAGCACGAAACAACTTGTTCTCTTGGGTGTCTTCAACGTCAGTGTGGGGGCTGACCAAGACTCGTGCGTTACCAACACGAATTTTCAGACCAAGCCTCAACACCAAGTCTCCTAGAGACACCCGCGCTCGAAGCTATGGCACCAGCTGGACCTGATCCTTGTCAGGCGGTCCTCCCTCAGGACCGTGCTTCTCACCCGATCTTTCCACAGAGTGGATTGTGACACCGACCACTCGCTGGTCTGCTGCAAGATCAGACAGCAGCCAAAGACGTTTCATCGCACTAAGGTGCAGGGGAACCCAAGTATCAACACCAGCAAGATGTCTCAGGCAGATCTTTTGGAGGAGTTTGGAGCAGCCTTTGAAAGAGAACTCAGCGACTCACAGCCCAGAAGGTCTGCCACTAAAAAATGGGAAAACCTTCGAAATGTCATGCACCGCACCGCCATGGCTACCTTTAGGAAGTACATTACGAAACCCAAAGACTTGTTTCAGGCAAAGTACACCGAGATGACCCCCCCCACTGTCATTGAAGCCAAGCGCGCCGCTCTTTCTGTGTACAAGCGATTGCCAAACGAGAGGAATCTACAGACTCTCAGGGCTGCCAGGGGCAAAGTTCAACAAACAGCCAGACTATGCGGCAACGAATACTGGACAAAGCTCAGCAAAAGCATACAGACAGCTGCCATCACAGGCAACATCAGAGGGTTGTACAATGGCATCAAGAAAGCACTCGAGCCAGACCAGAGCAAGACAGCGCCCAGGAAGTTCACCACTGGAGAGACAATCACAGACAAGGGCCGGCAGATGGAGATGGGTTGAGCACTACTCCGACCTATACTCAAGTCAGAACATCGTGACTCCCGCAGCCATAGATACCATCGAGAGCCTACAAACTATGGACGTCCTAGACGCAGAGCCAACCATGGAAGAGCTCAGCACGGCCATCGACAGCATAACCTCAGGAAAGACACCAGGCAGTGGCGGCATCCCACCCGACTTGATAAATCACTCCAAGACCACCCTACTGCTTCCACTGCATGAGGTCCTGTGTCAGTGCTGGCAAGAAGGTGCCGTACCACAAGACATGAGAGACGCCAAAATCGTCATTCTGTATAAGAACAAAGGTGACAAGGGTGAGAAGAGCGACTGCAACAACTACAGAGGCATCTCGCTCATCAGCGTCGTCGGTTAAGACAAGACTGCAGAAGTTGGCCAAGCGTATTTACCCCGAGTTACAGAGCGGCTTCCGAGCAAAAGACATGATATTATCCCTCCGCCTACTCAAGAAGAAGTGCAGAGAACAGCAGATGCCCCTGTACATCGCCTTCATGGACCTGACAAAGGCTTTTGACCTCGTCAGCAGGGACGAACTCCTTCTATCTGAGAAGCCTCCGATGCATCCTCGGCATATCCTGGCAAGCTAGAGTGACAAACGCCGAGGTCCTGTCCCGCGCAGGCCTCCCAAGCATGCACACCCTGCTCAGCAACGAAGACTGTGTTGGCTGGGACATGTCAGCCGCATGGAGGACTGTCGTGTTCCCAAGGACCTCCTTTACGGGAGCTATCGAGAGGGAAGAGAACCACGGGCCGTCCTCAGCTACGCTTCAAAGACGCCTGCAAAAGAGACATGAAGTCCGTCGACATCGACACAGAGTCATGGGAAGCAGTCGCAGCTGACCACTCGCGTTGAAGAAGTACCCAGAACCCCCACCTCAAGACAGGAAAGCAGAAGCTCCTAGATCCCGCAGCAGACAAGAGGACCCGCAGAAAGGAGCGACACACCGCAGACAGGCCAGAAATCAACCACAGATGTGACGTGTGCGGAAGAGACTGTCACACCCACAAAGGTGTCAACAGCCACAGGAGACGCTGCCTCAGAAACGCAGACCAGTAAGAAGACAGATGCAAAATCATGATCAACCCCTGACCGACGGCACATTGTGAACAGATTATCTTTGTAGATTTTTAATGGCTATAAATTCTTTTAGTTAAACTTGAGCACATTTAAAATGTCATTTCACATTACCAGCCTCGCAAGTGAGGTGTCGATTGCCCATGATTAATTGAAACTTCTCCACTAATAATGAGCATAACCATTCGGTAATGACAGTGTAGCAGTCTTACAAGATTTAATGATTTTTTTTCTAGATTTTGATATGTGACAAGATTGTGGTGTGTGGATCCCTTAAACATAGGTTGCCGTTAAATTATTATGGAGTTTCAGATCCAGAAAATGTCTTTGTTTATCTTAAGATATGGACTTTATGTGAACATTGGACCGAAGATAAGATAACTGCTGATGTCAATCAAATGATGAATATCAGTATTGACAAATGTGTGTTTTGCTAAAACTATAGTCATATAGTATATGCTGAACTATATATATTTGGTAAAAAATGCCAGTATGTGCAGACATAAAAGGTCAAAGAGTAGATGAAGAATAATACATACTTTTATTATATTTATGGAAACCATCATATGTTAAAAAGTTTTTGATGCTTAAAACATTTGATTTGAATGTGTTATCTATATTAACCAAGGTGTATTTGGAGTTACGGTCTGTCAAAGAAGTTTATGTCAGGATTTTCATCTGATCTGCAGTGTGTCAGTGGTTCTTCCCAGACATGTGTCTGGTGTCTTAAACAACTCAAACAGCTCAATATTGCTGCAATAATAGTAATTGTTTCGCTTTTATAAGAAGAGCGATGGATGTTGAGGATATTCCATACGTATTTTATATTAACAGAAAAAAAGGCTTACTAAAAGCAAGGAACTTAGGTCTATTTCGTGACGGATAGTGGAAGGATATAAAGATTTTGAAACAGTGTAACGACGCCATCCTCCGTCATATTCACTAGGTCGTACGGATTGCTATCAGTAATCAATTAAAAAATAAAGTGAACATTCTACAATCAAATATCAATATCCACATCAGAGGTCACTTGACGTGACATATCATAGTTATAATAATAGTAGTAGTAGTAGTAGTAGTAGTAATAGTAGTAGTAGTTGTAGTAGTAGTAGTAGTAGTAGTAGTAGTAGTAGTAGTAGTAGTAGTAGTAGTAGTAGTAGTAGTAGAAGTAGTAGTAGTAATAGTAGTAGTAGTAAAAGTAGTAGTTGTAGTAGTAGTAGTGGTAGTAGTAGTAGTAGTAAAAATAGTAGTAGTAGTAGTAGTAGTAGTAGTAGTAGTAGTAGTAGTAGTAGTAGTAGTAGTAGTAATAGTAGTAGTAGAAGTAGTAGTAGTAGAAGTTACATAAGTAGCAGAAAGAGCAGCAAAATGAGTAGAGGACGTGGTCTTGGTAGTTGAAGTAGACTTACCTAAAGTCAGATTAACCTCGTTGCCAACTATCAGGTCGTTGTCCACCGCACTCACAGTGAAAATTTCGGCATCTGTAACAGTAAACAATGCAAAGTTGTTACCACTTGTCCTATTTAGCGCTAATTTACCATGGTCAATGATTAAAGTTGTAGCACTAACAAGAGTCGTCGGCCTGACAATGTGAATTACGTGAGTAGTAATAAAGCCATGAGTGAAGTTTGCAAAGTGGAATGAAATAGGACTTAAGTAGGCAAAATGAGAATAAAACAATGTGTAAAGTATTAATAGTAATAGGAAATAGGCAATGGGTGATAAAACGAGATGGGCAGCGGGCGGGGGTGGGGGTAGGGGGAATTAAAATTTGTATAAGACAAATAAAGCGGGAATAAAACGAGATGTGAAGTAGGCAAGGTGGAATAAAAAAATATATGAAGTACGAAAAGGAGCAGTACCACGATGTGTGAAGTACATAAAGGGGATTAAAACAAAGTGCGAAGCAGAAAAAATGATAATAAAAGTGGGTATGAGAAATTAAGACAGGAATTAATGCAGTTAGCAAAATTAAAAGCTTCTGGTTCTGCCCCATCCGAAATATATGTTATTCTAAATATAGGAATTGTTTCTCCTTCCGTAGGCTTCCGCAAAAAAAACAACTTGATAGGACCTTTCAGTCTCAAATGTTTTATATGTTGTTTTTTTGTTTGTTTGTTGGATCTATCGTCTTACCAACTTTATAGAATTTATCTCGAGACGGTGTCCATTTGAAGCAGGTATAGTACAGTATTCACACTTTATAGCATCATGTGAACACCTGGCATGATGTACACCTAGTCACATTATTTTGACACCGGGCCACCCAGTCATGGAACTACCCTTGTTTTGCTTGAGCGTTAGCATAAGCTATGCCACTTTCATTTTGACGACTGTGGTATGTTACAGCCCAGGTTCCGTCCCAGGTCTCCCGTACCTGGAGCCAACGCCCTACCGTTTGCGCTTTACCAGGTCCAGTAGTTAGGTATGATAATAATTAGGACATAGTACCACTGAACAGACATAATTGGTCCTGGTTCGGCGTATTTAAGTTCCACAAACCTCATTCAAGTCGTGCACAGCAAAAGGAAAATAGACAATAAGGTAGCAAAAAGTATCCGATGTTTATGTGCATTTAGGGAAAATTTCCCTTAAAGTCTCCTTTAAAAATCCCATTAGGCGCCTAGATATCATTTGTCTCAAACGATACTTTTCTTAATTAGGCTTCTTTTACATGACAAACCGGTGGTTTGATTTAAAGCTTTTTCCGAACTTGATATCGAACTTGATATTTAAATTGAAAACAAACTCGAGTGATGTTGTTGACTGGCGTAGGGAATAGTCCATGTTCAAGATGCATATCACCTGTCTGTATATTCATTGCGAAACCAACTATGTTCAGAAAGGATGGAAACTGTGTCTTACAACGGATTATGGTGACACCGGCTTCGACGAATCGGTAAATAGTTATGGTCTCTGGAAAGTTGAGGAACGTCGGCCCAGTGTCATCTTTGGGGATCAGTATCACATTGTAATAGAAATAGTGTATAATATTAGGCAAGTCTTCAGAGTTCATGCTGAAAATTCAATGAAAATTGTGTTTATAAAAATGGTATAATGTATGTACTTCTGTGAATTACTACAAACACTTCTACTACTACATTTATTTTTACATCATATGCGCAACTACGCAGTGTACAGGCATACGTTGTTAATTTGATAATAGGAGGAACTATCCTCTTTCCGAATACCGTGGTATTTTTTTTTAAATGTGAGTTACAGCCGGGGACTGAAAGATTAAAAGAATAAACAAAAATGTCATTCGATTCAGCTTTACATACCAGAGTTGTGGTATGATACCCGATAAGGATGTGCTTATTATCAAATTGAGTGTAATTTCATAACTTCAGTTATGTTGTTATCTTGTATAATACGTCTTAGCTTTACTGAAAATGAGATTATTTATTTTGTCTGTTTTTGTGTTTGGTTTTTGCTTATCTCGTTACATAATCAATTGAGTCTTTTTGCTGAAACATAATTTAGGTTTTATATTTTTTTTAAATTCAATTCTTATAACGAATAGTCTATGACTGAATGTTAAAGGTGGTATTTGACAGTTTGTCTGCATTATTTCTGCGTATTCTAAGTGAACACGATTTGCAACACTACCTTGATTGTAAGTACTCTTCTGCTAAAAAAAGATATCGACGTCACAATGAATTGCCTGAATAAAGCCATAACGCGATCTCAAAAGTGGCCTATTGTTTTTCTTAGTTTAAACATAACTAACTGTGCAGTATCCCTCCGGTAGGAATACATGTTTTAAATAACAAGTGGCGTGTTATGCTTCGCATTTCACTTAGATGTTGGTCATCAATACACGGCACTTCATTGGATCTTTTCACGTTACAATAATTATTTGGGTATATGAAAGAAAAAAATATTCATCCAAATTGTCGGATACACATTTGCTTATATTTTCTCAGAGTAACCACATGGGCGAACAAACGTTTACTTCTTAGTTTATCCAGAATTCGACCAAGGCGCATTGACTATTGAAAGCTATAATCAAGCTTGAAAACAACAGATAAATAGTTAACATAGCTGAATTTGTGTTAGAACACATATTAATAACTAGTTGTTGTTTAATGGTTTAATGGCGAAATATACAAAAAACAAACAAAACAACACAAGTAAATGCTGACTCCGAAGGTTTTTTACTAATGCTATTTGTATAGTCATTTATTGCATTAGACAAACTATTGCGCATCTGTCCAGCATTGACATAGTACCACAGCTGCAGATAAAGAATTGCTGAATGGAGCTTCCAATTTTCGAGTTATTACGATAAACGGTAGGCTTATCAGCTTACATTGCACTGCTAAATGTAAAACTAGGCTTACGCGAACGTGGTGTTGTAGGTTTCCTTGGTCTTGTAGTCAAATGTCGAGGCTCTCATGCCGAATTTTGCGTTAGTGATCTCCTCCAAAAAATACGGTTTGCTCTAGCCAGTGTCAGACTGAAGCGAAGACGCGTTTTCTATTTATATTATTTACGTTTTTAAAGGGACGTTACTATGTTACTGTTACTATTTAATTTCCACCTTCTTACCACCCTTTGGGTAAGGTATTTGGTATATTGTTACTGAAAGAAGATCATGGATTTTTTTCAATCTTTTAAATTATTGGAACACTTATGACTGCATCATGCTTATACTTGTTGATTAAGATAAGAAACAGTTAAATGTTTGAGCGATACTTAAAAAAATAAAAATAAAATTAAAAATAATGCGATAATAATTACATTTCTTTCATTTTGAAAATGGGAAATGGTCAGGGATGGATCCAGCGGAGGATGGGTGATTCATGTCCCCACCCCACCCCATCCCACCCTCACCACCAACTAAGTAAAAGAATAGAGTTGTGAAAACACATATATGTAAGCTTAAAAATACTAAGCAGTTAAAGTACATTTTGTCTCTTGACTGCTTAGGTCGAAGTTAGGGTCTCTTACTGTGAATATATATATATATACTATTTACTGCGTTACATGTATGCGTACTATCGTGCGATTTTTATATGTTTCTTGTCATCTACTGGTCCAGCAGGCTTCGAAAAATGTCATGTCGTCACTGAGACGTATGCATTAAGATTCTTATTAATTAGCACAAACTTAAACTAAGACGCTGCCTCTTAAATAGTTCTTAAATATTTTTACTAGATTCAGTGATGTTTGTGTTAAGTTTCGTACACAAAACCATATATTCTAATAATACTGTATCGAAAGGCCGTAAAGTATAGCATACTGAGCTATATTGCAGTGTTGTTGTTTGCTTTTGTTTTGTTTGCGAATCTTAGGTCGGTTGCTGATTTTGTAATTAATCCGTTGAACGAAAACGTGACCTTATATGCAGATGAGTCCACGAATGTTTCACTAATCCCATATGACTCCCGTTTTATCGCTCCCGTTGTCCAGTATTGGGTAGAGTAGGATGAAACGGACTGAAACAAAAGTTCAATAAAGATTTAATGCTGGTTCGATTCCTGGATTAAGGGTATCGCAGTTTCATATTGATCTTCAATGTTGTGTTTATAATATGTAAACATATGAAGTTTACATAAATGAAAAACAACAACAACAACAACAACAACCACACAAAAGCTATGGTTTACTAAATTGAAAACTCATATACATGTACATCAATAAACATGACGTATTCCTCATAAACTGAACCATGTTCTATGTATAGTCAATAAAAGCTAGTCCACAATAGGTTAGCGTCGACGATTTTTGGAGTGGTTTAAGTCCTGATTGCCTTTGTAGGAAGTTTTTCGTCGGCGGGTATGGAACTATTCTTTTGGACGTCAGCAATATGTCTGAGTAACATCGTTGGAAAAAAAGGTAAACGGATATTTGCCCGAGAAAATGACCATGCCCCCCCCCCCCCCCCCTTCTTTTAATTGGGCATACATCAGTTCTCTCTCCCCCCCCCCCCACACACACACACCACACACAAACACCACGCTGTATTGAATGTTGCGAACATTTGCCCAACCACCTCTACTGTTTTGTAATGTGGTCGGACATTCTCACCCAACCCTTAATCAATTAAGATTTAATAATCGTTTAAAATTGGGTAGGTATTAAAACATTGGTATATTTGATCACTGACCGACAGTTTGTTGAAACACATCATTAATGAGTGCGTAATTAGTTTGATTGATATCATCCATACTTTTCGTCATGTTTTACTTTAAATAAAGGAACACTAAAAATCAAAATATGAAGCCCGAACAATACTATAGTTACTATATAATGATATTGTATACTGGGGTGTGGTGGGGTGGGGTTGGTGTGTGTGCAAATGTCCGCCTCTTCAAAGACAGCAGCAGTGGATAGGGCAAATGTTCGCTCTTGTAAAACAGTTAGAAAATATATCCATGGGCGCTAATGCCATTAAAGCATCTGTCCTCGAACCATTAAAAGCGATCTTCACAAATTAACGTTAACTATCTAGAGTAAGACAGCATAAAACTGCGATGAAAATCACTCCGAATGTTAATTATATCCAAATAAATCAGTAAGCAAGATAGTGATTTCTGCTAAAATAGATTTTTTACGTCATAGAGGGTTACCCTGATAACAATACGGAATGATCTCAAAAGTAAGATGTGATCATGTGATTTGGTACCATAAGAAAAATCATTATCATTATATTGTGGCTCAGATTTGAACTACCTGCTTGCAATGACGTGAGTATTTTTGATTCACTGTTCGCACTGATCTGAGGCACCAATGAAAAAAACATTTCGCAGGACATTTCAGACAACAGTGACATATTTAGTTATTTAATGAAAAATAAGTGTGTCCGAATTTCCGATTCCAGTGTACAAAAACAGCTATTCGATTTCTTTGAAACTGTATTATTGTGGGTTTAATCCGTTAATGCGTTGTAATTATCTGCCTAGTTTTGCTATTGTCTGCAAAGGAATAGAGTTAAGAAATGTCAGATACTACAGGTCTCCCCTTTGTCATATCTTTAATTAGTGTACATCATATCATTTCTTAGTAGTAAACCATATCGTTTAAATGTTTATATTCCGTTTTACTCATATTGACATCGCCATACGTGGTCTTCTAGGAAGAAAGAAGCAACTTTTTTTAAATGTAACGGTCATTCATGTAGATCCACTTGATACACTTTAATGAAAATATTTATTGTAAGTACACAGACATCAAACTATATAGTTTTGACACGTATACTATTGTAAACCCTTTATAGTGCTTTTGATTTATTAGGTATAAAATAACTGCATTGCTGTTTTCATTAATTACAGTTAACTGCACACGTCTTTCATCACTCATACAGACAAAACTAGATACTAATTCATTTGAGTGAATCCTTGGTGATAAGATTATGAAATAAAGCAATGTTCTAAACAGACGAAGGAAACAAACAACAGGACTTCTGACATATTTCTGACACTGGGAACACGAAATACTCTATCTATGGCCTTTTACAATGTTTTCTAGGCCTCATCTCCATTTACTTTTTTAAGGTTATTCCAATGGCCTATAGCTAGTCGGCATATATCATATATTGAGAAATAGAAAAAATCCATTTATTTAGCAAAAATTAACAAACACATAAGAACAATAAAGGGATTTAGTTGCATTTAGTATTAGAGAGACGGATATTATTATAGCTGTTATGTTGATGTTGAGCTAATAACATACACGATTCTTTCACACAAATACATTTTCCGCAAATGAAAACAACAGTTTACAATTAACAACACCGGTTAAGGTAGAACAGGTTTATTCAATATGCGAAAAACACTACACTCATTGCACTGTTATTTTCGGAAAATGGTTTGATTAATGTCACAAATTAAGCTTTGGCGTAAGTTTACACTTTTCAAATACAGTAAGGAATGTGATTGACAAAAAACTCTTTCAAATGCAACCTAAAAAGTGACAATTGTGTTCATGACTTTTTCGGCGATTTCAAATCTAACAATTATAATACAATATATAAGTATTCATTATCAGCAGACACTCAACTTTGCCTCCCTCCTTTTTACGAATTTAGGCTTAACAGTACAAGTTTTTATTACACTTCTGATGTTCCCTGATATCTCTGCTTTCTATACATTGTTTCGTGTTAATTTGCATCCATTTGAATTATTTATATAAAGCCTATTGTATACATAAAGTTACAAGCTAAACATTTTGCTATAATTTAGCGTGCTTGTGCTTGGAGCGCCCGAGGCATAGTAAAAGAGTCGCCGATTTGTAACTCCTCTGATCGTTTAACCTTCCACCGCTTGGGTTCAAGTCCCATTCCGGGTAAAGGACTTAAAGAGGGAAGGTCTGCCGTCTGACGAGAGGTGCACCGGTAGTTCTACCCAGACTTTCGTGTGGGGTCTTCCTCCACCAAAACAGCGGTACGTCGCTAACATGTTGATAATTTGTCGATGTTTTTTTTAAAAACAAAACGAACAGAAAACAGACGTTTTTTAGGCTTTCAAAGCAAATTGTTTAGGAAATGAATAAAGTGAATGCAAATATGATATGCTGGGTATTGGTTGTTTATGTCTGCATATGTTTATCTGCAAAAGATGCATGGAAGCGATGTTATATTCTTCAACAATCTGCACAATATCAATTGTCTTTATATCATCCATCCATTCAAAAATATATCAGCAAGATAAAGTCCTATACTCCTTGTTGTAGATATATGTTGACTGGTTGTTAACAGTCATAGGTATTACACCGGCCGCAATAGCTCAGGTGGTAGAACGTCGGCTTGCGGATCGGCAGGTCTGGGTTCGAACCCCGGCAGGGTCAAACCAAAGACTTTAAAGTTGGTAGTAGTGGCTTCCCTCCTAACGCTCGGGGCTAAGGGGTCAGCAATACGCTTGACTCGTCGGTGTCAGTATAATGGACCGGCCGGGTTCAGTCCCTTGGCACCTCATAAGTGCCCCTGTGCTATAATGATAGAAATGTCGCTGCGCAGTATCGGCAAAAAATGCAGGCTAATCCCAATCCCAATCCCTCATAGGTATTACACGCACAATTGTGCGTGCCAATAAACAATAATACCTACATGTATTCTGTGTTATCTTTGGCGATGACACTAGCACACATTTTACGTACGATTTGTAATGTATTGCTATTCACAATTTATCTTGCGTTTATCTTGTTTGGCGACTGATTTTGTAAAAAGGGCTATTCTCACTCTCATTAGAGAACTGGTCGATAAATATGTTTACGTTGAACTCATTTAATGCATTTTATCTCAAAACATGTTTATATCCCATTGATAAATTTATAACGCTACAAAATGACATGCATTGTCTGCTGTCGACATTTTCTTTGCCTGTGTAAGGTTTCCAACAAGAACGTTTCTGATAAAAACGCAGGTTAACATAGAGCGAAGCTATTTTTATAAAGAATTTAATCGAGTACTTGATTCCTCGCCCAGAACATTAAACAAAAATGAACATACAAGTATTTCCTTTAAAGTCTGTAAAGGCATCACAATATCTTCGCACTTAAGATGTACTTTAACATTAAGTAATTTTGAACTATGATTGTTTATGTTATTTTTTTAAAATTACCGTTTATAAGTCAGTTTATATAAGTTGTTCATTATTTCATGGCCAAGCAGAGATGTTGTGTCATGAATACGATGCTTGTTTGTGCACTTAATGCTCTGACTCTCACCCCCAACTTACTGATGTACAGACGTCAACAGCGCATATTAACACAACACAAGTGAAACAGTTAGTTTTACTAATGTTTTCTGAAAAATAAGTATTCTTCTAATGAATACAAGTCAACCCATAGCGTGTATTGTAGAACCTCAAGCCCATTTGAAATAACAAATTGACATCATTATGACGAAATAGTTTAATTATTATCCCTTAATGGAATTTGAACACTTTTTGGCCTCCGGTCAATGGTTTATTTATACCCGTTTCCAATTGTTTTGACATTTCAAAGGTACTTCCGCCCATTATAGTCTGGTTCTATGTATTCCGAATGTCAATTCTAAAACTAACATAAATACCTCATTTTATTTTCTTTAAGATTCAATTAATCAGCTTTCGCTGACAGCGTCAGAGTGGCGTGAAATATACATACGATGGTCATGTCGCAGATAATCAAGGACGCGATCAAGGAGATGATTCTGATTCTGACACTTCGAATGATTCCACAATGCAGGCAAAAGACACGTACACGTGCGTCTATAATACACGTATTTTCTAGTGGTGCTTAAAACAATCGATACTGTTTTCGTAAAGAATATGACTATGTACGAATACGTATCATGTAATTAACTGATGCCCATTTGCCAATTTTATTTTAATGTTATTTTAGTTGTGCCAAGGAAAAAGCAACCTGTCAAAAGAATAAACGTCTGTAAAACAACATGTATGTAAAATTGCGTTCAACGCATGATTGCCCATTTTGTCTGTGTACAGGTCTAAGACTGATTATGAAGACGTTAACCATATACATATAACTTAAGTGTATTTTTTTAAATTTACTGAAAAGTATTTATATTGCTTAACCATTTATTATCAATATATTATATTGTAGCACTGTTGCAAATGAATAATTTTTGGGAAGCTGTCACTGTCCGCCAGCTAACCGATTGTCCAAATAACTTGATTGTGTACATGTTTATATGTCTTCATTTATTGATGGAGATTGTCATACAAATAATGCGATGCTTTCACTCATGGTACTCTCACGCCAGATTTACCACCTAAGATATTTGTGTCATTTCGTGCAATTTGTAAACGCTACTTTTCCTTCAGATCAAAATACGCTATTTTAACCAAAGGTATTTGGCTTCGGACGTGACTGGTTGCTGTTGAGATAACAAGGCAACACCTTTCCAGATATCGACGCAAACTTGCGGTACTTTACATCGTATCTATCATGGACATACAGGTCAACAGGTAGTACGTTACTATCACCCAATAGATTTGCTATATCAACTAATCTATACTTGAATCAATGATGGCTGATAAATGACAGCACATGATTTCTTTCATGGAAGATATTGTTAGATTGTACTGATACCCTAAGTATGTATGTATGTGTGTTACAACTGCGTATTATCGTTTCAACAATTGCGGATTATGCTACATGATCATAGTTAGTTGGCAAAACCAAGAAAGCAATGACCGTATTTGCAAATTGTTCAAAAAATCATTTTATACAATTTACATAAACGACACATTAATTTAAAAATTAATTAAAATATAATAATAGATAGTTTTAAATTAAAAATAAAGAGATCTAACAACGTTCTTTACACATTGCAACATATACCGAAATTTGAAAAGGCAGCGTACGAAGGTATTCACATGCAACTAAATGAAACAGAAAGAAGCAATCTGTGATGAGTTATTAAACAAATAATGCAAACCAAATTGTTGCCTTGCACTTACTTGGAGAGTTTAAATGCAATTAAGAGAAAACACACATATATATTTTAATAACAAATATCCAAACGCCGACTTTATTTATTCGATAAGTTATGATCGCATTAAAATAGTGGCGACGTAATACATGATATACATAAGAGAGAGTCGTATTATTTCTACAAGGAGAAGTACACAAAAATATTGATTGTAAATGAAATTAAATATTGGAATCAAGAGAAGGAAGAAAAAGTGATCGTCCAAGTAAAATATGTCTTCTTAGTGGTGTTACTTTTATCACAAAGACGTCCCATTTCATCGGAAATAGTGGTAACAATAAGTTTTTTCTCCTTTGACAAATAATCTTAATTTAACATATTAAGCTCGAAATGCAAGCATAAAAGTCAGGATACACTCACAGAATAAAAGCAAAAAGTCAAGGCGCCGATATCCTCCTTAGGAAACGTGTTTGCTATTGTGTATCGTTTGGGTACGAAATGTAGCATCAGGCAACCCAACCATAGATGTTGATTGGTAGGATTCGCTCGAAACATCTCATTAATGCAAATACTTCTTTACAAACAAGAAAACATTGTACTCTAATTTATCATAAATTAACCAATTTAAAAACATTTAAAAAATAGAAATAAAGAGTATACCTGTTTTAATATTGTAAAGAGATGCAGAAATTATTGTCAGAATGAACAAGTAGAAAGAAGAAACAACAGCTGACCAATTTTTCCCATACCGGGATTCGAACCTTCACCAACTGCTTTGATGCATGTTAATCCTAAACGGTGGACGATGGTGACTACCTACAAACGATTAGAACTGAGGACTTTTTCTCTATACACACCTTTTGGCTGCCGACTGACAGCTTTTAACATATTTAATTTAATGAATATTGTTTATAACAGCAACTCGCGGACCTTTGTAGTTTATAGTTTGTGTGCACGGTTTGTCCATATTAAGCAGTGTATGTTCGTCCGCTCGAAAGAGAAAGATGTAAACTCTATTTAACGTAGATAACTTTCAAGGCGGGAAGGGGCACATGCAAATGATGTGTTTACCATATCAGTATTATAACGTAGCGGATGTAGATTATCCGTCCGTTTTCTAAGAAATCTAACATACTCGATAACACACATTTGACGAGAGGCAGATACATTCGAGTGCATTGATAAAAGCTTATGTCGATAAGACACCTGTTCAGTAAGACTATCTTCTGTTCATGTTACCTTTAAAACATCGGACAGGGGTGGAAAGTTGTACCTTATGGGGCGTGATTATTGTTTCATAGTTATGTTATGAGGAAGGGAAGGTTTAAGACCTCTCAATTTGATTGTGCTTTGCAAGCCTTAAACAATCATTTCATATTTGCTGCAAGGGGTTTAGGGACATGCTCTGATACAATCCGTATTAAAATAAAATCCAATTTCAATGCATTGATTCAAGACGGTTTGATTTGGCATCATGTGTATTTGATTCGCATGTCACCTGGTTCGAAGACTTTAAAATGTTTATCTCTGCAACACGCTTAAGTTGGTTTGGAATATCTAAGCTTTGTTCATTATAGTTTGATTATAAAGGGACTTGGTGGCTTAACGTCTTTTTCAAACAGTATGTAGATCCACTGAGCAAGTTTATTTAAAACGGACTAAGAACGAATGTCCAGCGGCATTAATGTAATACAGTCTCACGTAAGACTCCAAGATATCCCAACTGTTCTGGATCATAAACGTATTTTTTGAAATGAATAATTATGAAGAAAAGGCACACACATGTATTTTATAATAAAAAAAAGGCATTTGATAACCTGACCTTAAATGAGACTGAGGATCGTCGTATATCCGTTATAACGTTTCTTGTTTGTTTTTATGTTGTGGTGTGGCAATTTATACCAAGAATAGGAAGACAACCACTGGATTCGGAAGCATCACACGATATTCAAATAAGAAAAGGCAAAGCATTATTGGTTGTGGAATATTAAAGAACAATCAAGTAGATTTTTGTTTATAAAGGTTAACATGATAAAACTCAGTTAATATTATGTATATAAAGCAAGTATATAAACATAACTCTTGTATGAGTCTTGCTTTCTTCGATACCCACCCGTTTTTTGCAGAGTAATTATTTAATTTAGGAATTGTATTTATAGGTAGAGTTATTTTTATCTGATTGCAACAGTGAAACGTAAACATATGTCATATAATAGCATCCGTAAAAAGGTGAACATCTGAAAACTGAAAACTTTAGTTTAATGCGATTGGCCACAGTTTGTCATTTGTGTTTGCTCTATGTTTTGTCCGCAAAACAACTTTGGTGAGTCTCAACGACTAAGGGAATAAAATGTTAATAATAATTATCGACAGCCGCGCCACAGGTCATGCGATGACCTCATGCATATTTAGTTTGATGCTTAATCGAAAAAAAATCGACTTTTAATTGAAAAAGTCTGAAGCGGGCAGAATTGGGAAAATGTCAAGATATAAAATGTGGTTTGACAAATAAAGCAGGACATGTTGTGAAATGTTGTGACGCATGACAGTGTCTTTTTATTGTTAGTGCTGCTCCATAGCTTCTTTTCTGAAACTATTCATGTTTATCAAGTCATAAAATATCTGAATCAATATATATGCCCGTACACATGATAGTCTTCATTAAAATGTAAAGTACCAATTAGATGAGCAGATAGTCAGCTATAGTTGATTCGTTGCTGTACTATTCATTATCATGTTGGACAGGGTAGTGTCATGGACTGGTAACTTATCGTAACTTATCTGACTGCTCCCCTCCCCACTGGGATTCAAGTCCTTAATGTGCGCAGGTCTTCCAGATGATCAGCGGCGCGGCGGTGGTTCTGACATGTTATGCGGTCATGAAAGACAATGCATAAAAAACATTCATGTTTTCTTCCATTTTCAAAAGTTCGTAACAATATCATGTCAAGTCATTGCGCTGTGCTATCATATATATTAATACTTATAATAAAATGTAGACCATGTATAAGACTCTATACAAAATGTATGCTATTGAAGGAAAGAAAAAAAGCATCTGATGGGAAGCCGAGTATAAAGGTATTGATAGTCGTCCATTGCAAAGCTTTAAGGTGCAAACTTTACCTTATTGAGTTATTTATCATTAAATACTGCTACAGCTTGTTCCTTTTAATAAATTGAAGGTAACTATACATATAAATAAGTACTTAAAGGATCGGTAAATGTACATTCCCAAAAATAATTGGTGAGCATAAATATGGAGAGCATTTTAGCTGATATGTCTAATAAATGATGCAATACGGTTAACTAGTAACGACATCAGTTTGCTGGCAAGTGTACACCATGCCTTGTGGTTCTTTATAAAATACTTTTGGTTGTTTTTACTAGTGAATATGGGGTATTTAAACGTTGTCAGATGTTAAGAATAAGATAATTAGTATGTTTCGGTATCATAGTTCTTACAAGTGGAGGGAATATCCATGCGTGGTTTGGATTTTATAGCCATCTTCGAACCTGCATAACTTAACGCAGAAATAACCAGACGGAAGTTGTGTTTATCTTCGGCATAAAAAGACGAGCAACATGATCCAAACATCCGTATTACAATAAAAGGTAATATCATCTGGTGAAATATACATTTTTGGCGAATTAGTCCATACATTTGTCATATAGTTATATATATGCTAATGAATTATGTCACACTTTTAAAACGATAAGCAGAATCATCTCTTTTCAAGTGAATTTTTAACCCAATACATTTACCAAGGGCAGTCAATGAACGTCCCAATTAAAATGCATTTGCACCTCTTAATCTCTTAAGCAATATATATTCACAGAATGCCTAGGTCTTATAAGAACTGACTTATTTAGTAATGTGTTTCACCATCTGTTTCTTCTTCTTTTTATGACTCGATTCAAATCTATTGCACGGATTTAATAAAGAATAATATAGTGGTGTGTGCCGTTTTTGCCACAAATGTTAATTGAATAATTAGAAGAAGGTTAATTAAACTTCTGCAATATGGCCTTTCCGATAACACGCGGCTTACACTCTGGGGACTTATTAAAAAATAAATGGTGCAAAAAGATAAACGAAGCGCGAGAAAACAACACAGAATTGGACCATTTCAAGCTAACAGATTGAACAGAGAACTTAGCAATCGTAGATTAAATATTTTCGGACGGAAATGTAATAAATTGATACATTTTTTAAGAGTGGTCCATGAAGAGGGATTTTACCTTCTTGAACATTAATTAGCAACACTTTCCCCTTTTCATACTTGCCTTCTCTTCATTGGTCACAGTTCGCATAATGTTTTTACTACACTACCAGCAACATCTTCTATAATAGTTGATCCTGAGCCAGCGGCAACAACAACAGCAACAAACACAACTACTACCACTACTATTATCATGATCGTTACTAGTAGTAGCAGTATCAGTAGTAGTAATATTAGTAGTAGTAGTAGCAGTATTAGTATTAGTAGTAGTGTCATTACTTCTAATACTACTGCTACTACTCCTACTACTATTACAATAACAACTACTACTACAACTACTATTACCACTACTATTACTACTACTAATATTACTACTACTACTGCTACAACAACAACTACTACTACTACTACTATTATTATTACTACTACTACAACAACAACAACTACTACTGCTACTACTACTAATACTACTATTACTACTACTGTCCTATTAGTCTCGATAAGTTCTTCAATATATGCAGTTTCGAAACATATATAACGAGTAAAAAAATGCCATATCGAGTAAAAAATCATATCAATCACCAAGCTGCCTTGCGCAGACTACGATTTAGCCCATAGAAGAAAATGTATCTTTAACAGAATTTCAAACGCTAGACACAAGATAGCAATGTAAAACAATCCGACGTTGCTATGTGATTTTTGCCTTTTGGCAATACCTTGTGAAGCAACTTACCCATTTTTCAGATAGTAGAAATGAAGAAAATATGTATGCTAGTGTTTTCTTATGTTTAATGTTTAACGGGGAATATTAAAAATAGTATTTGGACATACTCATATTTAATTTATTGTATTGT
The DNA here is from genome assembly GCA_007844125.1 of Sinonovacula constricta. NCBI lineage: Eukaryota > Metazoa > Mollusca > Bivalvia > Cardiida > Solecurtidae > Sinonovacula > Sinonovacula constricta. Next base: position 43,785,807 of record CM017564.1, read on the forward strand.
GTTAATTATATATTGTTTTCTTCTTCGATGTCTTTGGTCGTTAATGGCTAAACATCATAAACAAACAAAACACACATCGAATAAATCATGTAGCAGGCTCAGAAACAAACACAATTTCATTGTAAATAAACTTTATGTACGATACAAATGTGTTTTCAAGTTAAACCGACTAATTAAGGCAAACTTCTAAAACAAAACCATTCCATTATAAAGAAATCTAAACGATTGCAATGATTCTGTAGTTTGAACTAGAATGTAAAGGTATCATAAATGGTTTGTTCTTAATTTTACATTTGGCTTGCATGTGAATACCTTTGTCCTGTGCCTTATCAAATGTTGGTATATGTTGCAATGCTCAAAGGATGTTGTCATATATTCTAATTCCACGTATAAACTTAATTTATGAATTTCACATGGCGTCTTCGTGGTGTAAGGTAATGTACTTTGGGTTATATTGTCTGATTAAAATGTAGATAAAAACCAGCCTTGTAGCAGGTCAACCCTGATATGTGGTTGTATGCTAGTGTTCTATCATCAGCCTCGTCCGTGTCGTCCGATATAACTCGGTCTAATGTCCACATAATTTGACCTTACTGATTGTGTGTATATATTCGGGTACATTGTAAATGATCTTGGACTGGTTCAAGCTTTTTAAGTGTTTTATTGCAGATCTGCAATAGTGCAAATCATTATATACTAATATATTTGCTGACGTTAGAAAGACGGTTAAAACATGCATTTCCAAAATTAACGATAGTTATGAAAAAATGTGGCATAACTCACGGCTTACGCTTCGCATGTATTACTGCTAAGTCTGTTTTAATATGTGTTAAAATGTGATAAACAACGTATAGGACATTTATGATCCCTCGCCATTTGGTCGCTTCCTGTAGCAATCTGCCAGCATTGCTGAATGGTCTGATTGCGTTGATGCATTCTTTCTGTATATGTTATAATCTACTAGATGTTTGGTGGAACGACCTTATATCCTCATGCATAAATTATACAGATAATATTAATGTTATGTCTGCCGAATAAAAATTATGTACCCAACGCGTGGTTCTCGCCTGAACAACTTGGTGGGTATCAATCTTTCTTTATTTTTTCTTCGTTAACCACTCATTGTGACTAGCACAGTGAAATCACAGTTTGGTCTATTCATGCAGTTATGGTAGTATACTCCATAAATATATTTAATAAATTATTAAACGCTGATTTACCTGTGTCTGTGTTGTTTTGTCCTTATAAAATGTGTATCATTTATTGGATATCACTTATTAATTTTAGATAAATTAAACACATATTATAAACATATATTATAATATAAAACGACAGTTTACACTTTGTATGCACATATAAATATACCAAGGCTGCATGTTGTGTTTATTGCGTGTATCGTCCCACCAACATTATTTTAGTTATCTAGAAAACGTTTTCACTTAAAGCAGATATATTGCTGCCTTTACTGTGTACAGCATGCCGTGAAAACCTGGTATTATGCTCCAGCCAGTCACTTTATCCCGACATCGGACATTCCAGTCGTTGAACCCTTATATTGAGCGTAAGCACAGGAGCTATATCACTACCATTTACCACGACTTTGGTATTGAGATCGAACCCTTGGCCTCCCGTAACAGGAGCCGACGCTTTACGGATTACCTGTTGCTGATGTACTTTAAATACCTATCAAATGGTCAATTGGGGGGGGGGATAATCTGACACGAGAAGTAGAAGTGGTGCGCCTATAACTGACTTAACTAAGCAACTCACGGCGTCGGTTCTAGTCCCGGTAGGACAAAGAGTGCCACGTGGGATAATTACGTCGGTGTTTCTATTCGTCTTGCTATGAAAAATGTTCTGCTTGGTGTCGATGTTTTTAAAACTTTCTTTGAATGAATGATTTGGTTAGATGCTATATTTGACGTAATAACTTGCGCTTGATCACGAGAAGCGCACTGTGTTTTTAAAGAGACAAATATGCTCAAATATAATTTTCCACGTCAACTGACGCTTATGCACAAAATGGCCATATGTTAATATAACCAGCTATAAATGTAGTCTCGTTCCCATCTCATACCAATTATAGAATCTTTTGGTCCAAACAATATCGCGCCAAGTAACATTCCTACCAGTACTCGTAACATACACAAACACGCACCGGTTTGTCGATGTACTACTGTAGTGGAATGGTTTTATAAACATGAATACCAAAAAAACAACAACATAAACATACCAAATGCTTTTAGAGAACCAATAACATGTGTGTATTGATGTCTAAAATTGTTAATTTTCTTTTTGTAAATTTGTCTCTATTGTATTTAGAAAAAAGTGTATTTTTTATACTTTAGTCGCATACTACGTGCATTATTATGTACTGTTAACTTACAAAAATCAGGTAAAACATATGAAAATCATGTAAAGGTGCGCATCATCAAGTTTTATTCAGAGTGGTCCCAGTTAAGAGAGCATCAGAGGTGCTAACCGTATTTGATGGGTGTGGAAGGCATGCTCCCTTACAAAACTGTTAAAATGTAGCAGTTGCATAGAACCCTTGCATTGAAGAGGCTGCTTAAATGTTTTTCATTAGTCAGTATTAATTTTATTCTCCTCGTCAAAGATAGTCTTTGGTCATATCTTTTCGTGGGATAAGGTTAGAGGTCAAATTGAGAACTATAGTTAGAGGGTCGGCTCCCACAGAAAGAGTATGGACATCTAGTAGTGCCATTGGCTGCAATTCAGATGATTAACCGACCGGCGCTTTTTTTACAAACAAAACAGTTTAATTTAGGTGAGTTTTATTGTATGCATACATACGCGCATACTCGTCCTATCTGTAGATTTCAGTTTTATTCGTATCCATTCAAAATTGCATAAGTTAAAACCTGTCTATAAACACAATTTTTGATGTAATTTGCTTATATCAATCATTTGGATTGTTATTATAGAGCATGAGTCAGGTTCATCAAGACGCAACAAAAAATCGGCCAGGTTTAAGAGACATATTATCCAATAACACTAAAATATATAATAAGCAGTAACCAGCCTCATGTATATTAACAGTATTTTATGGATGTCCTTGTTGTGTGAGTGAGGATTTTATCGAAAATCGTCTCCATTATATCACACAAAACTAGACTGCTTAGGCATGGTGCACTCTCTCCTTACACGTAATGCATTATGGTCCTTGAAGTTTATTATACTTTTCTTGAAATTTCTTATCAATAAGTAATAAGCCAATTTTGAACACTTCATCCTTATTTCTTTCATCAACTTATAAAATGTCAATAAATTACACAAACACTCATTTGAAAGAAGATTATAGCTTTCTCACATTTAATTAAACATGAAAATTACTCATTGAAGGGCATTATTTTTCTTGTGATAAACAACTCTAAATCTAAACAGTCTATTAGCATGGAATTAATATGAGGTAGTGTGTTGTTGTGGTATAGATATTTTTTATGTTGTATATCTCTCAAGAAAAAACAGCATTAAATTAGAAAACATTCTATAAACATGTTACACAATGTTTCTAGGACTTAGGTGTATTGTATTGGTAAGGATTATCCATCAGGGTATCTTGGATTGGATTGAGAAAGCTCTCAATAAGCCTCTTTTATATATACATGACCATCTTAATTCAGAAGGGTGCGTGTGGCAGATAAGAAGCAGATTGCTGATAACTGTTTGTATCTCATGCAAATTGTTGAAGTTGTCTGAAGCATTGTTGTCCATTTCTCTTTAATAGTTTCCACCATTTTATTTACATAGTCATGGAACTGACAATGCATGCATTTCAAATAGCCATATCCATCTGTTTGTTCAAGTTACAAATGAACATTCAGTGGAATGAACGATAAGTCGCTAAAATATGCTGTAATAGTCTTATGCATAGTAGGAAATATCAAAAGATGCAGGATTGGTTTACACAGATATGAACTTTCATTGGCAAGTTCATAGATAGAAATGAATATTACATAGTTACAAATGGCAGCTAATAGCAAGTATGCATCTACATTTTTGTTCATTAAAGAAAAGGAAAAAGCACAACGTGTAGTAAGTTTTATAAATGCATGAGTACCAAAATATAACAGACGTGTGTATGTATGTATGTTATAAGTGTACCGTAAAAATAGTAACCGATTCCAATATGTATTACAAGCAAAACGCTTACATAATATATCGCAGTTTCTTTGGGGTACTAAGCTACGTTCGGAAAATAGACCCAGAAGTAATTTTAGCTCGTGCATGAAGATGTACTGAAAGCATTAGTAAAGCGACTTGAAAACAACTTAGCCTGCTTAGGTACCTAGCGTAGTTTCAGTCCGTACTTCATATAATCTCCACCATTGAGTCATTGTAGGGCATATATGCACACTGTTTATAAATAGCGCATGCACTAATGGCGTATTAACCCGGTTAAACAAGTATCACAAACTAAGAACGACAGAGATACATGGAAGACTGCATCTCCATATATTTTCACGTGATCAGCCTATCCATTGTTCTTTGCATTTAAGCAATGAACGACTTTACTATCAACAGAAAGCCCATAATAAGCCAACACCAATGAGCTTTTAACAAGTAAATTAAGGCATCCCGAAGACTGAGCATTTCATTACATTTAGCAGAACACAACAACAACACATAATAATAACGTTTTTGTGGTGTTCTGAAGTAAAAAGAAAGGAAGAAAGAAATGTTTCAAAAGAAATTATACAAAGGTGAAATATAACTGTGTTTCAGTGGCGAACAAGTGCCCTGCCGTAATACTATTTATAAATCAACATAACCAGATATGACAGATAGCTTAATTCTTCACCAGATAATGCCACCACGTACACGCGTGAGAATATTGTGATGTTTGGTGAAGGTCGACTACCCAATCGTCAACTGGAGAGTTCCTGCGATATGCTGCGTATATCATAAAGCTAATGTAAACTACTTGACCTTTTGTTATATCGCATGCTCGACTATCATCCGCCTAATCATCTCTGACGTCAATAGTTTGCAGCAGAACCGTGTGTATTTACAGATTTTGAAGAAAAAGAATTATACCTGCTAACAAGTGCGGTGATATTCAGATTCACATATTAACTTGGACGTAACTATTAGTTTATTCAGACTTTATGCCTGAACTTTCATAAGCAGTTACACGACATTTCCCAAACCACTACTCTTAAAAGGTGGTATTCGACGATATCCCTTCTAACATATTTCTACTGATAGCGTACTTGTAATGTGTGGTGTTTGATTTATTCTAATATTACGATTATTAGTTATCATGAAATGCTAAATGCGTTGATGTTTGTTTGTGTGTTTGTTTTCAACTTTTTTTCTATTAACATCCAAACATCGCGGGTTTTACCTGAAGCAGATCTTTTATTAGACGCGTCCAAATTAAAATAAATCATTTTTGGTGCACTGCATTTTGTACAGAAGTTAGTGATTTGTTATTTTGTATTATTAATAGTAGTATGCCATAGTGTTGTCAGGCCATTACAAAACAAGATAACATTTAACATGGACTGATGGATTCCTATACAACTTACTATGATGCAATATATTTAATACTATTACATTTATAAACATGTTTTCAGATAGCAAGGTTATATATGATCCATATGGGTTATATCTGAGTTTCCTATATGGGTTTTACTAGGTGGGTCCCTTATAAGGCCCAAGAGATGATGTTTCCCCAGACTGGACCCATGTAGACCCCATGTATATACATTCATTGGAGTATGCAAACAAACACACAAGACAAAACAAGATGTTCCAAACATTAACATATAGTATTTTGAAGAAGCAAAGTATGTTATGTGTGTGCGCTAAATTTGTCCCTATACGGGTACCCTATGCGCCGTATCTGGGTATGCCTCATTCAGGTCCCATGTATGGAGATATGTTTTCTTATAGGGGACACATAAGGGTCCCCTGTATTTACATTCACTGAAGTTATATTAGTAAGTATGTATATTCAATTGTTAAGCATAATTTATTTATTTATTTTAGATAAACCATACGGTGTTGTAGAGTTGAGTAATGCTCTTAATTAACAACATTCTATACTTGAAACATCGATTGTTCACAAAAGTCGGTCGTCTGTATCTTATGTTGACTGGTTGACTGAGTTAAGTTTTATCAATGTTGTCCTTTAACAAAGTTCATCATGTTGGTACAGGCTTTAAGACCGTACACTATCGATCATCACCTGATCAAATTACACGGATAACACATCAGACGAAGGTACACGGGGTGAGGTGATGACGCCATCGCATGATAACGTTCAGGGTACAAAGTGTTACTGAGTTTTGATAATCTACATCCACCTTTGTACTAGCATACCAATATCATTATCGTCATCATCATCAGCAGTAGAAGCAACTAGGACAACATTGAAATAAACAAACACTATTCTGTCACTTGATTGTGTTGACAAAGTTCTTTAAAAATAAAATATAGTCTGGTAAAAGTATGTGTTTTTAACAAAACAATACGTCACCGATATATGCAAGTTTCACGTAAAATAAAATATTGTTTATTGGAAAAAGTAAGTGGTTTTAAATAAACAATACAGCACCGATACTTATTTTAGGTTAGTTAAAATAAAACCAAAGGACATTATTTACATTTGATGGTCATAGTGAGAAGTGAGAAGTTGTCAGCAATACGTAAGTATTGTCTGCGGTAAATATTTGTGCGTGTTTGTGCCATGTACTTTCCAAAGGAATTGTAAAGTATGATGGTGTTATTTTATTGAATGAAGCATATTGAGTGCAATATTAAGGTACACAGTTATCAATGTGAACACAAGCACAAACATAATAATATCATAAAAAAATAATGTTATAAAATCAAATCATTTTTTAAAAATGTATGTATGTATGTATGTATGTATGTATGTATGTATGTATGTATGTATGTATGTATGTATGTATGTATGTATGTATGTATGTATGTATGTATGTATATATGTATGTATGTATATATGTAGGTATGTATATATGTAGGTATATTTGTTTGGAGGGATAGCTTTATATATGCATATATTTATATGGCGTTCCGCCTGCCAACGTTTCCCTCTGTCTTTCGGTCTTTTCTTGTTTCCACGTTTCCCACCTTCTCTCACCTTCTATGATAAAATATAAATGGGCAACTTACCCGTATTATTCATGAGAAAGGCATACATTTACACTTATTTTGGACACTAACTAGGTGGTATGGGTTTATCAACGATGCTCTGTCATATGACTTAGTTACCATGTATCTGTGAAGCAGTTTGTCAACCGATATATTTGTAGATAGTAGATACAACTGTATCATCTAACAGTTATATATTCCTAAACATTTCGGTTTGACAATATGTAAAAACACACATTAGAAATAAAGACGGCAACAAATGGTTAATAACTAGGATTCATTAGGTCAAACCTCTTGCGGTGACATTATACGTATAATTTAGTTAATCAATGATTGGTTAAGCTGTTCTGATGTTCCATGGTGTTTTGTCGAAGAAAACAGTTGAGCACGAGATTGGAGTAATGGACATCAGCTTACGGTTTATTTTTAAAATGAAGTAAATAACATAAATGTAACGTCAGCTCCAGCATGGCAAAGTGCTTCGTGTTTCAATAATGCAATTTGTTTTAACCATTTAGATTTATAGGTTTGCCGACATGTATGTGTTATATTCATTGTATTCGGTTTTATCTTAGTTGCATGGTAACATGTATATCAAATTTGATTCTACATACTTTTCAATATAAATTACAACAGAATGTGCTGGAAGGTCCACTTACATGAAATATAGTCCCATGGCAATCAGTGGCGCCTTTTTCACCAAGGCCATCAAGTAAATCGGTCACCTGAGTTACACCTGTGTATCATCGTTTCAAAAATCGCGTATCCTGACACGTGTGTTCATAGCTAGTTGGCCGAAACTATATAAAGGCAATGATCATATTTACTAATTGTTCAAAATCTCCTGTTGATGCTATTGACACAAACGACTAAAAACAAACGTTGAATTACATGTTGTGGTTTTTATTCAGGCATGGCAACATATATCAAACTAAAGATGGCAGAGTACAAAGGTATTCACATGCAAGCCAAATGTAACAGACTTACGAAATCTGTGATGAGTCATTAAATAAGTAATGCAAACCAAACTGTTACCGTATTGGAACTATGAGTCTGTAAAATGGACCGACTTTGGTGCTTAAACCAGTTGCCAGAGCTCTTCCCTCGCAATTCATGGGGGAGTTCAAATGCAAGTTATAGAAAAAAAATTGTATAACACATGCCCAAGCGCCAACATATTCTTAGATAAGTTATGCCGTCATTAAATTAGTTGCGACGTAATTTAAACTGTCCACATTGTACACAGAAGAGGAAGAGAGATGTATTACGTCTATAAGAAGAACTTAACATAAACTCTTAATTTTAAAATTAAATTAATTGAATCAAGAAAAAAATAACAAAGAAGAAAAAAAGTTATCTTTCAAGTAAAACATTGTGACAGACGTCACCTTCCATGGGAAATAGTGGTTTCCCTTGACATATAGTCTTAGGTTAAAACAATTTTAACATCAAAATGCAACCATATAATTCAGGATACACTCTAAGAAAATGAGCATAAATTAAAACGCTAAAAAGATGAAGTGCTTTTTTTAAGCCGGTGTCTTTAAAAATTAATATTAAAGGTGTCTCCTTATTAGAAAAGAGAAAACACTGAATATTATGTTGCGAATATATTCTCTTGAGGAAAAAAACGTTTTGCTATAGTATCATTTAGAAACGAAGTATGGCATTAGACAACCCAACTAAACATGTTTCTTGATTGGTTTGCTTCAAACTATCCGAAATATATAATTAATTGTTCAAGACTGATTTTCCGGTTGTTGTTTTATTGGTAACAGTGATTTCTTGAAAGAAAGTCACATAGCTCTTGATAGCCAAACGACTTATTGCAGTGTTGCCAAATATATATATTTCGTCATACCTTGATATCAAGAGAGAGAGAGAGAGAGAGAGAGAGAGAGAGAGAGAGAGAGAGAGAGAGAGAGAGAGAGAGAGAGAGAAAGAGATGTATGAAGGAATGGAGTTAAGGAAAAGGGGTGAAAGGGTGAGAGGGAGGCAGAACGTGACGAAGAGGGGACATATTGGTAAATATATAGACATAGAGGGGGGATAAAAGGTTTAGTGAGAAAGAAAGAGAAAATCAGAAAGTAAGCAAGTAAGTAGAGGGAGATTGAGCGTGATAGATAACAAGAGAGGATAGCAAGTAGAAATTTGGAGAAGGGTATAGGAAGAGATATGAAAGGTGTAAGTGTGTAGGAGGGAAACACAGGGACCGCTAAAGTTGATCAAGAAAATGGTCAACCGTAAATGGAGAAAAAGAGAAAATGGAGGAAAGAAACATGAGGATTGGCGTAAATAAGAATAAAGATGAACATATAATGGAGAGAACCGGAATAAGGGAGGAACAAAGAGAGGGAGGAATTGAACATGGAAAGGAGAGAGGGATGGAAGTGGGTGAAAGTGAGATAGAGAGGGAGATGGGGATACAGAGCGAAAAAGAGAGAAAGCAAGAAGAGCGAAAGTAGGAAAGATATAAATAAAACCGGCATATATTAGCGTATTATATGTGTTTCTCCGAGATTTACGCACACTATTCCTAAACTTTATGTCAAGCATGTAAATGCTTTTGGGTAACCTGCGGTAATTATTTCTGCCTTGGATACATAGTGCGTGTACAGAAACATATATGTAACACGATGCGTTAATTTTCTCTTGGCATGCATCATAATGGTAACGGTAATGTTGTACTATGTTTAAACGAGAGGTTTAAGTGATTATATTGTGCAGTCAAGACGCATAAAGCTTGCAGATATGTGTATGAACGTTGCGCAATATATCAAGCAGTTTCAAAATGTGTAAATAGAATGATATAATGCTATTAAAATCAGTTTTATAATGTCTATGTATTATATACAAGGCTTAGATTTTACGATATCCCACTAGGAGACTCGTTTTCTTTTTATTCCTGGTATTCAATCTGAATTGACATTTTTATCAAATATGTTTAGTGCGATATCTATCAAAGTGATTGTCGCGGAAGTTTTAATATAGTTGATCGTGCGCCTGATTAATAACTGGGGTGTAATTCTAAACTAAGTGTATTTTGTCGCGGAGATGTCTACATGAAATATTTTTTTTTTAAATCTTGTTAAAGTGTAGTGTGATTTTAAACATAAAGCTTAGTAAAACAGTTTATTATATTGACACATACATATCCCTACTTTAAAGAACATGCGTGTAACTTAAGCAATTAACTTTTATTGGTAAATACATAAATCGGGAGCCAGAACACGTGTCTAACATAATAAATAATGCACACTTAATTCACGGACATTATTTCCAATAAAAATGTCCCTGACAAACCGCACTATATGGCATTCTGTGAAGCAGACCATCCAAGCATTCTTGCATAATATTAAAGTCCCATGCAGATTAACTTATTTTTTAAGTAATTTTATTTATAGATGTAGATATGTTTATCTGATTGCAAAACTTAAAAAGGAAAATGATATGTCTGTAATATCAGCATCAGTAAAAAAGTAAACATCTGAAAACTGACAACTTTTGTTAAACGGGACTTGGCGGCAGTGTGTCATTTGTGTTTGTTCTAATGTTTGTCCACAAACTAACTTTGTTGAGTCTCAATGATTAATGGAATAAAATATTATATTTTGTTACTGGAATAAATGTGGTTTGTAGATAATACAAAAATAAAATAATGTTGATTAAGGGAAGAACGAAAAATTCGTCGATATTTTTCTTAACATTAAGTCGTGTAAAGCTCATCTTCCTGCGTATGCGGCAAAAGAAAATTGCATGCTCATACGTCAGTCATCAACATTACACTCCACGGCTTATTATTGACATAAGATATAATGACTCTATATGAAGTGCGAATTATGTGGTTGTACATTTCAATGCGCAACATTGTGACGTTTATTGGGTGTATCGTACCGCCAACAGTTATTCAATTATCTGTAGGCGTTGTTCACTTGAAGCAGATATAGTGCTGTATTAACTGTGTATAGCATGTCGTAAATTCCTGGCATGATGTCACATCCAGTCATATTATCCTGGCACAAGGCCAGCCAGTTGTGGAACTACCTTTTTATTTGCTCGAGCGTAAGCAGATGAACTTTACCACTACCTTGTTTTACCACTTTGGTATGTCGCACTACAGATTGCCCTACCAGGTCCGGTCGCAGAAATGTGATTTGCTTCCCATATACATGAATGATATTTATTCTCATATGGCCAAAACACAATATCTATACAGTGTACCTGCAAGAAATATGTATCATAAAACATGAAAAGTACTGTAGAAAAGTCGAAGCTATCGTTACACTTTGACAGTCTCTAAGTCGAATAATGACCTCGCTTTCGATTGTTTTTCGATAGAAACAACCTACTGTGAAAGCATTTTATTTCGTGGGGCAGAAATTTCGTTGTTTGAAGGGGACGGGCATATTCGTGGGTACTTGATTTCGTGGATTGCCCTACCCACGAAAATAAAAAAAAATACCTTCGATTTTTGACAGATGCGAAACTGAGGCCTAACACTGAAACAGGGTCAATTACGAAACTACGGATTAGCGAGTGACTCTGCCTATTGTCTTACGTCACGCCTGGTGATATTGATCCACGGCAGCCCGTCAATGTTTTCACAGCCGAGTCTCATCAGACGACTTTTATGACACCTGTCAATTAGCGTGTCATTTAAGGGATTATATTCATAAAGATGTAAGGGGCGCGGGTTCTTTTATGGGTCTAATTTAACGAAGCCATTGACTGTCAATTAACGCCAATTAGCGTACTTTGCAAACTGACACAAAACAGACCCTTGAGTAAACCATACATACATACATATTAACACCAGACACCTATAAAGTTTATAGTGCTCGTGTATATATTACAGTATAAAATTACTTAGCATAGATCGTTTTTTATGATTAAATGGCTTATGTTCGTAAACATGTTTTATCGTTCTATGTCAATACAATGTAAATAAAGTGTGGTGAAATCGTCTGTTTATTTGAGCTTTATGTCCTGTTTAGTAAAAATATGTTGACATGATTTACAAGTAAATCTAGCATTCGAAAGTCTAACCGAGGGGATTTTATATCGTTGGTACTTAAATTCGTGGATTGACTTGCCCACGAATTCCACGAAATTAAATGCCCCACGAAATAAAATGCTTTCACAGTATATATATATTTAGCAATTCGCATGTGAGGATTGGGGTTTCGCCTACGATGAACAACACTTTGACCAGGTAGATATACACATTTAATGTGCATGCTTACACTATGTGCCAAGGTCTAAAGATGACTTAATTGAAGGCACAGTTTATAAACTTAAATACTAAAAGTGTCATCGTTTTTGCTGTAACAAATGCAAAGCATTGCAGAAATGCGCACTTTATCATCGGACATAGGTTTTGAGTTACTCAGACACATTCCTGAGTTATATTAATACATAACCTTAAAATAGCAATATTGCAAATAACTTTAAAGCTTAAACAGTCTAAGACAATTCATTCCGAATATTACAAAGTCACGTTCATTTTGCTAAAACAATCTAGACTCAGCAGCGAGATAAAAGGTGATAGAGAAGAGACGAGTAGAAGATAAGTCAAGGACTAATCAACGAGACTGACCTAAAATAGGACAGGTAGTCGCCGACATTCTTATCACACACTATGGCTCGAAGTGCACAGCCTTAATCAATGAACACGTCGGCTTAATATGGTAATTAAACGTAATATAACGAAGTACTTGTCGTTTTATATTTCATTAACTGACGATATTACTTAACGAAATTAGCCGAGTGCCCTATTTCCGAAAGACGCCTACCCCTCGGCACCCAATAAAAAGGGTCTAAACGACTGCTGAATCACACAACCACGTAGGTACTGTAGGTACTGAAGGCCGGCATTCATAAGCGCAATCAACATTTGTTTTGGATGGAACATATTTATAGAAATTAAAGCAGGTCAGTAATCCTTTACTATACGAATGCTAAAACAACAATTAGGCAATAATACTGCGTTTAAAAGGTTAACTGTTTTATTAACATGTTTATTAAAGCGACACAAAATATTTACAAGTTTATATTAATGCCATATATTGTTTTATACGCATTGCAGATTACTGATGATTGTTAGAAACCACAAGTTGTTTTTTTTTAAATATTTTTCCTATTGTTGATGCATTTAACACTTTGTTCTTACAATTTGCTATATTAAGTGAATACATTTCCGACAGTTGCCAGACAACAAGAACGCAAACACGCAGCGGGCAGCTATGTTGCGAAATGTGAAATAGAGGGGAATGAAAGATTCTTTGAAACTCATATGTAAGTAACACATAACTGTTAACATATTATTATATATTTATTATTATTATTATTATTATTATTATTATTATTGTTATTATTATTATTATTTTTATTATTATTATTATTATTATTATTATTATTGATATTGATATTATTATTATTATTATTATTATTATTATTATTATTATTATTATTATTATTATTATATTACAAATAGTGAATCAGCAAATATTTGTATAACATCTTCATAGTGATTGTATGTATACTTCGATTTTGATACGGATTGCACCTTTATTATCTTGATTTTCTTCATACGAGTTCCTGCAAATCAAATGCATTTTCAAGTAAGGCCTATAAATTCAGTAGGGAGTTTTATATTAGTCATCTGAAAATGTAGCATCCTCACACTATAAAAAACTGTTGCACTGGTCTGCTTGTTTTTACGGGCTTACATCACCTATTGATTGCCTTAAATAGTTCGTTTTCAGTGAATACGGAAATATAACAAAAGCATTTCAGAATATACTGCCATTTGATAAGGACACACCAGTTGTAATAGTTAGATTGAATCAGTCTATGATGAGTCATATAACGAACACATAGATCACAATTAATATAATATAATTATTCGGCTCTTCAAAAAGAAGTTTAACTGGCACACAAAAGTTGGCAAAATAATCTGATATTAAATTGCCGAAGTCCCTCGATGGTCTGATGTGTTAGATTGGTTTTTGTTTTGAGACATATCACAGCGACCTACTATGATCATTATACCGACTTCAAGCTGTTTTGGTGGAGGAAGACCCCAGACAAATGTCTGAGTTAGAACCACCGGCGCATAGCAGGTCAGCTGGAAGACAACATTAAGTGTTCCAATCCGAACAGGACTCAAACCACGCGAAGAAAATCTTAGCAATCAGAGGTGTTACTAATAGGCGATTCTACCACTACGCCACTGGCGCCTAACATATCTTTTAGATTGATAGAGCCACGTAGAAAAACTAATAATAAGTAATCAGAAAACGAAGTAAAAGACGGACCTAGACCAGAGCATTTCGTGGAAATCTTCCAAACTTTTCCCCTTCCATAAAAGACCCAACTTTCGAAATGTCTTGTTTACAATTTACTTTAAATTAAAATGATTAGAAATCGTTATTTCCACAAATGCTATAGTAATCGAGTGTTCAAGATGTTGATGAAAATTGTTTGTGGTGTCAGTTTTATCTAGTCATTTCAATGACATCATCGAATTGTCTGAAATATGCCACCACCGAAAAGCAAAGTATGGCGGTAATGTTAAATAAAACCAGAGGAAGGCTGCCACGCTTTGAAGGTGGGGCCGTTAATCTTACTCCCCACCCACTTACACTTATTTTCGTTCATATTCCAATAATATTTAAGTCGTAGCAGTAATTCATTATTAGAACAATGCTTTGCAGCAGGTCTACTATGTACGTACATGTAATACTAATTTATAAACATACAGGCTCACAGCAATAGGCAACAATCAGAATTAAGCAACCAACTTTTCTTCAGCAGCCAGTTACGGGCTGACCATTGCTTAACAAAGCTTAATTAATTAATTGCTACTTAATACAGGGGTGCTTGTAGTTTATTTTATATTTCCCCTTTCTTCATATACTGTCCACTCTTGTACACAGTGCAGACATACAAAGCTACAATTTTTCAAAAGTAAAACAATACGAAATAAAGTTTACATAACCTAGCGTATTTTCTCGCGTTAATAGAGTTGGCTCACTGCAATAACTTATCTACGTAATGACATATACATATACCATGTGCTATATCGGTTATCAAGTAGATGGCCACATAATCCCTTTCAGATTGTCGTTGATATCTGGTCGCACGCTATCTACATTTTGCCCTTACGTATGTTGAAGTGCTCGAACTTTTCTGGCTGTCCATTGTGCCAATGTTTCGATGGTCGTAATTCTGCACAATGCCAACGTCTCCTCGGTCTTCTTCTTCAAGTGTCCGGTCTGGTCTTGCAGACTTCGATGATCATGGCTCTCCGTTCTTCCCTGTTTTCCGTCTTTATTATGAGCTCATTTTTGGTGCCCTCTTTATTTGTTGCAAATTTGTTTAAACTGTCTGTGAATTTTGTGCGTTGTCTTCCTCTGCTCTTTTTTCCACATATTTTACTAGTCTGCCAGCCCTGATGATATGGCCGATAAATCTGAGCTGTCTTTCTCTGATGGTGTTGAGAAGGGATCTCTTGTATCCAGCAATGTCCATTACTTCTGCATTTGTTTTTTTGTCCATAAGACTTTCATTATTCTGTGGATGAATCACAACTCCACTGCTTCTAGTCGCTGTTATGTGCCTTTGGTTAGGGTCCAGCATTCACTTCCGTATAGAAGAATAGACCATACGTAGGCTCTCATAACATGGATCTTTGTCTTGAGGCTTAACTTATTGTTTGTAAAATGCAGTTATTGTTGTAGAGAAATTGCCTTAGATTGTCCGATTTTCTTCTTGATTTCTGTGTCACAGTTGCCATCCGGGGTGATAGTACAACCAAGGTATTTAAAGGTGTTTCCTTGTCTGATTCTGTCTAATTACAGGCTATGTTGCAGTGTGGTATAACAGCTTTTTTCGAGATCACCATGCATTCTGTCTTATTTGCATTGAGCTGTAATCCTTTTTGTCGCTTTCGTCTGTTACTATTGTGACCATCTTTAGCAGTTTTTCTTCAGAGTCGGCGATAAGGACTGTGTCATCTGCATATCTCGGGTTGTTGATGTTGTGGCCACCTACACTTATTCCCCCATGATTCTCAATAGTTCGTAAAATTATTTTACTATACACATTACCGTCTCCAGATAACTGAAATACTTTTGGTGGGACGATAAACCCAATAAACTATATACATTAAATAAATCATGTTAAAACACGCAGCCCTGCCTCACAGTTCTGCAGATTGGTCTATATTGACTGATGTCATTGTCGAAACTAATGGCTGCCTCCTGTTTCCAATATATGTTTCTGAGGACTCGAAGATCTTTCCCATCGATGTATAGCCCTGCCAGAATATCAAACAAGTCAGAGTTTAGTACTTTGTCGAACGCTTTTGAGTAATCAATGAAGAAGAGGTACAGGTCTTTCTGGACTTCGACATATCTTTCCATGAGAGTTTTCAATGCGAAGATTGCATTTCTGATGCCTTTGTCTGCCATAAATCCAAATTGCGTTTCTGATATTTCTGGGAGTATTTTATTTGTCATTCTCTTCATGAGTATTCGTAACAGAACCTTGGTGAGGTGATTCATCAGGCTGATTGTACGATGTTGGTCGCATTCAGCTTTGCCCGGTTTCTTAAGGATCGCAATGTAGATGGACTTCTTCATATCTGTTGGAATATCTCCTGTGTCATAGATAGCGTTCGGTAGTTTTGTGACTGCCTTAATTCCCACTTCATCCAGGGCTGTTATCAATTCAGATGGGATATCGTCATGTCCTGGCGCCTTCTCACGTTTCATCTTGCTGAGTGCATGTCTCACTTCGTCTTCCGTGATTATATGGCCATATTCATTGCTAATATGATGAGGTGGACCTCTGTCGTCATGGTATAACTCTTCAATGTATTCTGACCACCTGTTAAGAATATCTTCTTTTTCCGTGAGTATTTCTCCATCTCTCGACTTTATGCAACCTGTTTTTTGCAGATGTTTTCTTCCCTGTCACATCTTTTATCTTTTCATGCATAAGTTTGCTATCAAAATTTGCGTCCGTTTCAATGTCCTTGCACTGCATATTTATCCATTCGTCCTTAGCTTCAATACACTTTTTCATAACCAGTTTGCCGAGTTCTTTATACTTCTACTTTTACATTTCTCCTGTGTTCCATAAGGTCTAAAATCTCATTGCTCATCCACTTCTTATGTTCCTTTCTATATGTGACTGGTATGTGTTCTTTTGCTACCTCGCTGATGCTATCTTTCATCATCTGCCATTTTGCCTCTGATGTGGTGAGTTGATCTAGGCCAAAGAATTTGTTTCCAATTTTGATTTTGTATTTTTCTTTGATTTCTTCGTCATTTTGTAGAATGTCCATTTGCAGTTTTGGTGTTCTTTTTGCTTTTGACAGCTTTTTCAATTTTAGTCGCATTGTCCCGACAGCTGGTACATGATCACTTCCACAGGCTGCACATGGCATGGACTTACAAGATGTTATAGGGTTACGGAAGCGTTCTTGAATAAGAATGCAATCTATTTAATTCCTGGTTCTATCGCCAGGGATTTCCACGTACAGCATCTTCTTGGATGGTTTTCAAACCATGTATTCGTGATAGCCAGCTTTTGTTCATTGCACCATTTTGTGAGCCGCTCTTCTCTTTCATTTCTCACTCCTATTACAAATGGGCCAACTGCGGTTTTATCTTTCCCTTTTCGTACTTTTGAGTTGAAGTCTTCTAGGTATGCACTGCTTATTGTTGCTATATTGCCAAACCGAAGATATGGCCACTCAGTTTCTACTAACTGCAGGTTCTCCATGGTCCATGGATAGCAGGTCTCTGGAAAGTATCAAATTTGCTGACAAATCCAGAGATGATAAAATAGTAATATAGGGAAAGCCTATGATGACTAATTGATTTCCTGGACCAATCTGCTTTTAGGGCAAAACAGGTACACCTTCGGCTTGGGACCTCATGTGGGTTGTAAGATCTGAATACACCTCACGTCGCCTGCATCGGGATGTACTGGTTCCCTAATTGTATGTAAACACTTCCTGACGTTTTCACTCTTATGTGGACACTTACGTATCTAAGCCAATCTCAATCAGGTATATAAAACCCCTTTTAAGGCTATCTCTATCCACTGCGTTCAAAACACCTTTCACATATCAGCCCATATAATTCGGGTAGAAACAAACAGATGACAAAACACCCAGAGTACATTGATATGTTTAAGGGTATGCTTCTGGTTCGCAGAACACGGATACGCCACCTTTCACATCAACTGGCATCTCCTGTTCTACGCCCAATACCTCTGACTACAACTTACCTTCTGTTAAAACCGGCCGCAATAGCTCAGATGGTAGAGCGTCGGCTTGCGGATCGGGAGGTCGCGGGTTCAAACCTCGGCCGAGTCAACCCAAAGACTTTAAAGTTGGTAGTAGTGGCTTCCCTCCTTACGCTCGGGGCTACGGTGACAGCATTACGCCTGACTCGTCGGTGTCAGTATAATGGACCGGACTGGTTCAGTCCATGGGCACCTCATAAGTGCCCCTGTGCTATAATGATAGAAATGTCGCTGCACAGTATCGGCAAAAATGCCGGCAAATCCCATCCTATCCCAATACTTGGATTATAACGGTTTACACGAACTCGTATTTTGTAATTACAAGGAAATACATCAAATGCATAAATAGCATTTATAGGCACAAATAAAAAAACACGCCAAATTCACAGCATAGATTATGGTGAAAGACGTATGCAGATATGTGCAGTTGACAAGAAAACAACAAAAACTTTCAAGTTTCACGTCTTCTTGGCCCAGTCGGTTGATAATTGGACATTTTACCAAGAAGCATCGGTTTGGAGTGTAAAAAACAACGCACACACATTCCAGTTTTTTCCGATTAAGCAAATACACATTTGTACATACTTTGTACAAAACTTACGAAGGTCAAATGGATGGCTGTGAATAGAAAAGTCGTTTTACACCAAATCGGCAAAAACAAAACTAAACACACAAACCCATCATAATTTCAATATTTCCCTTGCCTTCTTATAAAAATGAAACTATCAAACGAATGACAGAATGCGATAAATATCGTCGCGCTATTGTTGTCAATAAACGCGAAATATAAAAGTCGCCATTTGTATTCGTGTAAAAAACCGAATGGTGTTGCCTAGAAATTACTATGCCCAGAACGGTAAGACATGTGCATACACGTTTTATATAATATTTACTTGGGTATTATAATATCTTTGATTTACTTAAAACGAATATTGTTATTTATTTTACTTATTGTAGCATAGTATACTGATCTGTAAAGCAATTGATATTGTCGATTTACAAACCTGTTATAATGCGAGCAGGTGGAAGAATATGCTGCGATTTGAGTACAAAGGTGTACTTTTGCAGTACATCATATTTCAAGTTGCTGTTTATATTGTTGATATGATGTTTTATTGCGTGTTCAAGGATATGGATAAATTATGGCCGGAGAGAAACCGAAACAGATATTGTGTGATTTATGTGAAGAGGAGCAAGCAACGGCGTTTTGTGACGAATGCCCGTCTAAGGTATGCGAATCCTGCAAAAAGGCTCACGTAAAAGAAAAACGAACCAAGAACCATAACATCGCTGACATTGATCAGGTCACACTATCAGTTCTAAATATATGCTGCTCGTTGTGTGATGGCCAAGCTGAAAAGTTCTGCCCTGATTGCAACGTTCGTCTGTGCAAAGCGTGCGCTGAGTCCCATCATAAACTGAACAACGATACGGTCGATGACAAAGCAGAAACAACATGTGACAGAAGTCAAATGTAAATATAAAATTACTACACCTTTGTAGTGTATAGTTTGTTACTTATTTTGTTGCGGCAATGATAAACAACGATATCTACAATCTCAACGATGAGCTTGAAATTGTAACATATTATTACATATTTAAAACATCATACAGTAAATACATTTACCCTTCTTGTGCAACGTTATGATCAATATTATTAACAGTAAATATAGAAAACGACGTGATATTTATTTCAGATTATTTTAAGAACGAATAACTATTTGCCTAACCAATTGTACTGTAAATTTCGCACCAGATAATGTCAATCATAAGCACACAATGAGGTATTTATTCTTATTTATGCTTCGCGTGTTACAAATCTCTATAAAATATAATGCCTTTGTTTTCAGATGAATACTATCGTGAAGAAATTTATTTATTTATTTGTTTAATTCAAAATATATATTCTAGATTCGGTAATGATTCAACACCAACACCATTAGCACTTGACGTAACGGACGAAAACAAACAATATGATGTATTGTGTGACCTATGTGAAGAAGAGAGAGCTGGAAGTTTTTGTGAAGATTGTCAATCAAAATTGGGAGACTTTTGTGAAGCATCACACAAAAAACAAAAAGCAACGAAATGTCATAATATCACACCAATTCAATTAACCGAACTGAACAAACGGCATAGCAAATGTTCAATATGCGACGACCGAGCGGGAACTTTCTGCACTGAATGTAACGTACACTTATGCACTAAGTGCTCTAATGACCACCATAAACTAAGCGACACCCTGACTCCAAGAAAGAAGATCATCAACACAAACCAGGGCACCGAGGAACCACTCGTGGAGGAAAGAATGACAGATAAAAATCAAATACATGGTTCACGCTCAAGTTTGGTACGCGTTGAACCCAAAATACGTCCAGATGAGAGCTCATTGAGCAAATCAGAATTGTCGACTGATAAAACAAGAACGTAAGTTGAGTATTTAGAGCGCAAATGCTTTTCTAGCAATGCTTAAAGTTTAACACACCGTAATTATTTATTTTGTCACCACCCCTTGTGTACAACTTTAATTGTATGTCTTGATTTCTTCATTGATTTTAACGTTTATGTATTACAACCGTAATTTTTTTTTATTTATTTCATTTGCAATACTTAGATACATGTGTTATGTTTGTTCTGTTTCTGCAGTTTGCATAGTCAGGACAATTGAAATTGTCTGATACACGTCGATAACATAAAAGGTTTCAAAGATATAAATTACGAGTTTTTTTACTAAAGAAATAATGTCTTAATTGGTTCTTAGATAAACGAGATCATTTTGCAGTACCAACATAAGTTAAAATTGTTAGTTAGAACAACTTTCGGAAAGGACACCTAGCATTGGACAAGACCTCACTTGCATGACATATTAGAGATAATATACCCGCCAGTTGATACTGCTGATGCATAAAATCGTATTACAGGTCCTCTTCAAATGTGGATCCGTCGAATGGACGAAACATTGAGGTACAGTACATTCTAATACAAAAAATATGTTGTTACTGAGCATTGAGTGCATCCACGTTTTTAAAGTCCTCAGCCCCATACTGCGTCGATTTGTTTGCCAGTCTGGTCAATCTCCTACGTGTTATTTTTATCTGGTGCCACGCATCGGTTATATAAACAAAGTGTGCACTGGTTTATTATCCTTTTTAGTACACATGAGTCGCAATAATGTATTGCCGCTTTGATTTACAATTTCTGGTATTATTTTAGCCGCATTGTTCTTTTCAGTTTTATAAACGATTTTATTTTACATATTGATGGTTAATAGTAGTTTACTTTTATCTTCGAATATTCTTAGAAAGGTCACTTTAGGTGTATACATGATTTAAGAATACCTGTCTATCCACAGAACAAATAAATATCTTTACTTACGATTGTCCCGATTTTGTATAATTATATCATGTTATGACCAGTGCAATAATATAAAAACCTAAGAAATTATTGGCGTAAGACGAATGAACCAGGTCTACACTATTTGTTGAAAGAAAAAAGACATATTTTAAACGAATAAATCAACTTTTTCAAAGTAATCCAAGTAAGTCAAAGCCCACAATTCCAACCGCAAGGCCAAGATGAAAGGTGATATTCGAAAGTGTTAATAAAAACTTCAATATAAAACCATAACACATCGTTGTTCTAAGGACAGTTCTAGAGAAATGCTGTTTAAAGATAGTGTACATCTATGTAAAAAGTGGAGCATATCACCCTAATCGTCACTACTAACATGTACCTATCTAAGCCACGCTTCATACTTTGCTATTTTATCCTACGAAATCCACATGAGCACGTTATATTACCATCCGGGTAATCTGCTTTGACGGCACTGTCCAAATAAAGGAGACTTTTAAATAATGCCGTTTTCGAACCAACGACCATAATTGATTTGTTTTGTCCTACAGTTAAGGTAGTGTTCGTACTCGAGTTTGATTAAAGTAAACTAAACGTTTCTTCCGAAATATTGCACAGACTACCTCAAAAAGGGATGAAATACAGTTACATAAATTCGAAAGCGAAGTTCGGATATCACTATCAACGCTACAATTAATTCAGTAATACTGTTGAACTCAGCTCCTTTTAATCAGCAAACACGTTATTGTATTAATACATCATATACGGGTGTATAAACTTACTCGCTGGCCTGATCCTTAGGTATTTCTAATCTAGATAACCTATTACAGCATGCAAAAGCGTCCGTATGGTATGCATTGTTGGGCTCGCTCCAGTGTAGTTATGGTGTTCTATGTCACAGCGTACTGCCAAAGTGTTAAGTTTAAATACTGCCAATAAAAGCAACGACATCAGATTAGCCACAGACATGAATAAAGTTGTAACATAAACACGAAAGAAAACTTAGACAAAGGTTAATGTTTGTCTGGTGATTAATATAACTATTCGAAATGTAATCATTTTGCCATTCTGATTAGAATTCCAGTAATTTACAGCAAGAACAGATAAGAAGTCAACAAAAAGACAGACAAACCAATGAAAGTAGATAAACATGTATGTGGAGAAAGTTTGATTTAGTTTTAAACTGACAGTAAACAGAAAACGGCGTTTAAATTGAGTATTGTATTAAAGTAATAACATTCAGCACGTCCAATTTATAAAAAAACACCTTATCTCTGTTTTGTCAATAGTGATTTTAATTAAACATGATTAATGAAACGCGTTTAGTCGTTGTTGCTAGAATCCAAATGCCCCTGGTGGCAAGAATTACCATATTTTTATAACTGACCGTTTGCTATTGTCAATATTAGGAGGACAGACCAGGAAAGCCAACTGTGGAAAGTATTTTAGCTGACAGCGTCAGTATGGTATGGAATGTTATGAACAATTTCTGTGAGGGTGACATGTATGAAGTTCGCATTGAGAACAGACAAACAGGAACGTGGAGCGAAAAGTTTTTCGAGACAAACCGTGGAATCATTGAAGGTCTACAACAGGGCACCCCATATGTCTTCAAAGTTCGCATTGCCAAAGCTAACGGAAAAACATCTAAATACAGCGAAAACAGTGAAAAGGTCATATTAAAAAAAGAAACAAAAAAAGAGGTAAGATAATATATCGTAAGCCTTATATTTATCTAGATTTATCAGGATAATGAATCACTCTAAACAAATTTGTAAGAATCTCTCTCTCTATCCCTCTTTCTCTCTGTCTCTCTGTCTCTATGCTTCTATCTGTCTCTCTCTGTCTCTCTCTCTCTGTCTATCTTTGTGTCTTTCTATGTGTATATATAATAAATACATATGTTGAAACATTATTTTGACGTAGCTACCTGAAAACCCGGAAAACTGTAACTGGCCTTATCTGGCTTTATTGTGAAAGGTTTATTGGTTAGGTAGGTAATTTTTTGTAAATGCTGTAGTTAACACCCACATACTTCACTTAAAAATGAATTTTACAAGAGAAAAAATACATTACTGCCCATTTATTGTTCTCAAATATTACGAGGACCGACCAGGAAAGCCAATTGTGGAAAGTGTTCAAGCTGACAGTGTCAATCTTGCATGGACTGCAGTGGACAAAGTCTCTGAAGGCGACGTCCATCAAGTTCGCATCGATAACACTACAACTGGAAAGAGGGAGTTAAAACACTTTGAAGTGAATAGAGCACGCATTGCGGGAATACTAACGGGGGATATGTTAAAAGGTCGTTTGAGGGCTAATGGAGTGCAATCCAAATACAGTGAGAACAGCAAAGAGGTCAGAACAGCGGTCGGCACAAACAAGAAGGTATAGATTGTGTTTGGTGATTTGAGATATGCATTAGTCTAGAGTCATTACAAACTACATTCCTATCAACGACAAATGAATATTTAAGCAGTAATTTAAATCAGATATAATTTTTATATTAAAACTAAGTATTACCGGCACATGCAAAACATTAATTATATATTTCATAGTCTCTGGAGATTATAATAACAATATATTAACCACGACAATGCTGACATTATACATTTAAGTACATATATTGCTTTTATGCTCAACCCCAAACATCTATTATCATATTTAAGTTACTAGCCATTTACATACTTTTGTAAATAACAGGAGGTCTGACCAATTGTGGGAAGTGTTTCTGTGGTCAGTGTCAATCTTGTATGGCCTTGTATATATATCCATCGCACCAATCACTTTTCTTTGATTTTCTCTGGCAACAATATATGTCATGATAACCAATTAAATATATATTAACATTTAGGCGCATCGTTCTCTTTGTAATTGTTTTAATTATTAATTTAAGTCTACAACTAGATCATTTTTAACATTTGATACAATTTTTGTGTGTATTACTATTGTTTATACTAGGAGTGCATACCAGGAAAGCCGAGTGTGACGAAAGTATACACCGACTGCGTCGATATTATCTGGGAGCCTGTACACTTAGATAAAGGGGACGTCTATCAGGTTCGCATTGAAAATACGAAGACAAAGGAATTGGTTTTTAAGAATTTCACAGTCAATAATGGGACAATAAAGGACTTAAAACCAGGAACATCATATGTCTTTAAGGTTCTACTTGCCAAGGCAAATGGAGATAACTCCATATCCAGTGAGGACAGCGAAGAGGTCACGACTCTCAAGACCTTTGCTTCAGAGTTGATTAAATTTTCAGTAGCAGTCAATACAGATTGTAAAGGACCATCCATTTACGCCGTTCCAATGACAGAAATATCCACAGCAAGAAATGAATCTGCAATGACGAGGAAATTCGACATTGGTATGTTACTTCTATGAAAAATGTGTTTGTTTGTTTGTTGAGTTTATCGTCCCACAAACACAATTTCAGTTATCTGGAGACGGTCGAAACATATGTTTGCCTATAATTCAGATTTGGGTTCAAATTTCAAAGCGCGATTATATTTCAACATGCTGTTCAAGTTTTAAGGGTTTTGTGGGAAAGTTATACGAGAAATATTAATAATCAATACTAGGGCCAATACTTTTAACGCTGTACCGATGAGACAAAAATTGCACATGAGACGTTATCACAGTTACAAAAACATATTTACAACTATATATGGTAATATATGGTAATTGTTTATTTAACAAGTGCACGTGATTTATTATTATTATTATATACTATATTAGCCGAATGAGTACATTTTGATAACAGGAACGAGAGCGAGACAGGAAATAGACGAAAAGACAATTATTCTAGTAGGGGCGACTGGCACTGGAAAAAGCACACTTGTTGATGGTCTTGCAAACTATATACTTGGGGTTCGATTGCATGACCCATGGCGGTACACTGCCATACCTGAAGAGGACAGACAGAAACAGAACAACCAGGTGAAAAGATAATTATAGATATAAAGATATAAAATAACACTCAAACTACTTTTTGGACCGATATGTCTTCAGGATTATTTAATCGATACATTATTGTTAAAGAAGCTTGAATCCAGGAAATAGTAATATGCAGTCCAGTTTTAAAGATGACTAGAAAATGACGTTAATGTTTCTTTGATACACATATATACACATTTCCACAACTTCTGTAGGACACCCAGATCTAACGTTAGATTCTTTATCGGAGAAATTACGCTGTTTTTGTTTAATTGCGTTTAAGATAACTGCATCGTGAATAATAACCCCCAGTCAAGTTAATTGTGTTTACGTATTATTTTTGATTTTTGCTGCGATATTTAAATAAATCATACACAGAAATGAAATGCAAGTCTGGCGATGCTTAGGTTACTTGTTTGCAGTAAATGAGAACCCTTGTTTTGTGCCTTAAACATAAGGACAAACGATTAAGTGGCCTAAATGAACCTCGCAAGAAGGAAGCAAAGAACAACAACATAAGAAAAAGAACAAAAAAGGGACATTATTTTGTCTTGTTTACTAAATAATCTTGGGAAGTGGTCTGCGAAATGATTTGGAGCTCTTTTTGTCTGTCCGTAGGTGATAAAATCAGATGAAGAAATAGTGAAAGTACAAACAGTTCTGATTTTAATTGGTATCATATTGACGTCTTTATGATTGATACACATTTTGTCATTTTTCAGTGTGATAATAATATCAATGAGTGATTAAACAAGTGCTTATTCATACAGCAACCTTGTCGTAACTAAAACATAACGTGCACAACAGTAACTGGTGTAAGCAGATTGTAAATCGTTTCATTTCACTGCCTCAAAAAAATCGCGTTTGCGGTAGAATATTTTCCAAAAGTATATAGCCCTAAAACCTTTAAGAATATAGAAACTCTGTGTTTAGTTATTCCTATTCGATAACCTAAAGTTGGTAATATAATTTTTGCATTTAATGGCTGAAATGATAATTTTTGTCTCTTTTGGAGAGTTTTGAAAGAGTTTCTTGCTTTATTTTTGCCTTCATTATGTGTGTTTTTGTTATTTCAGTGGAATGCTTTGATACGTTCCTAACTTCTCAAGTCGATGTTGATTTCGATCTGTTGCAGGCATCATCTCAGACGGACTGGATTTCATGTTATTCGTTTAATCCACAACCAGGGTCTAGACTCAAATACAGACTAAACGTTATCGATACACCGGGGTTTGGAGATACTCGGGGATTAGAAAGAGATCAGAAGATAGTTGACCAAATTCGACAACTATTTGAAGCAAAGGGAAACACAGGTATTCAGGTTATAGATGCAGTTTGCTTCCTAATCAAAGCGCCAGATTCTCGGCTAACTGCTACACAGACATACATATTCAATGCAATTATGTCACTGTTTGGACACGACATCGAGGAAAACATCTGTACACTAGTCACATTTGCTGACGGCTCGAATCCACCAGTGTTGGCAGCCGTGGCAGCTTCAGGTTTACCTTTTAACGTGACATTCCCTTTTAACAACTCAGCATTGTTTTCTGATTCAAAACTTCCCTTTACTGCAATGTTTTGGGATATGGGATTGGAGAGCTTTAAAAAGGTGCTAAAGCATATAAGTGGGCTGCAAAGGAAAAGTATACAGCTCACAAAAGAGGTTCTTCAAGAGAGACATTCTCTTGAAATCACTTGTCAAAACCTACAGCCAGCGATCAATTCAGGACTTTCTGCTCTTCGGAACCTTAAAACAGAAATAGATTTGTTTAAGGACAATGAAGCTGAAATAAACAGAAATCGAAACTTTACATATATTTCTACGGAAATCCAGCAGGAGAAGGTCGAGCTTCCTCGCGGAATACACGTCACAAATTGTCTACGTTGCAACAGAACATGCCATCAAGAGTGTAGGTATGCCGATGATGGAGATAAAATAAAGTGTATTGCGATGGATGCTAATGGAAACTGCAAACAATGTCCAGAAAAGTGCATATGGTCCGTACACACAAATGCACGATATCGAATTGAATGTATAGAAAAACAAGTTGAGAAAACATACGAAGACATGCAGAAGAAGTACCAGAACGCCAGAGGGAAAACACTTTCTCTGGAGCAGTTGCTAAAACGAATGAAGAAAGACCTTCAAAATCGTATTATCAACATAGGGAAAATGGTTGACCGTAAGAGAAAGTGTAACAATCGATTGCAAGAGATCGCCCTTCGACCAAACCCTCTCGGGATGACTGATCAGATTGACCTTATGATTCAGGCTGAGAAAGATGAAGCTAAGCCTGGATATCTGGATCGAATAGAAGTCTTAAGGAGGTTCCGTTGCTTTGCTAACATAGAAGAACTAGTGAATGAATTTATGGATGAGGTACATTCTGTCCACAGTTCACTAACAGATTTGCCTAAAGAAAAAAGTAAAGGCTTTTTAAGTTGGGTCTTGCCAAGTTGAACAGTTGAACAAGGCTATGACCTGTTAACATTCTGATAAAACATTCATATATATATATATATATATATATATATATATATATATATATATATATATATATATATATATATATACTTGATATGTTTATTACATATTACATAAACATATTTTGCTGAGCTTGTTTTGGTTCTAATATTTCTATATATTGCCGGAATATACTGGTATTCCTTCAAACTAAAGGTTTACCGTACAGAGGTATCTTTTAATAAATTCACAAAAAACATTGCAAGTAAACAACGAAGTAAAAGTTATTAAGTAAATAAATTTGTACATAATGTAGATATTGTAAACTTACACAGGAAACAAGCTATTATTTAAGAACAATAAGTTGTGTCATAAAGCAACTAATAACAAACGCAAATTTAAATATTATATTGGTGCTTCCTGTTACGAATAAAAAAACATTCATTTAAAATATGATATTCTCAAAGTGCTACTTAATGCGTTTTTCAAAGAATGTGAAAAATTGTGAAAATCAACTGTTTAAGATTAAAACACTATTTTAATGTTACATTGAGACATGTACTAAGTTATATCAATAGATTAGTACAGTGGAATCTCCCCATACCGGATCTTCTACATATCGGAATCCCTTCTAGTCCGTCCTTCTTTCTAAGTCCCCTTTTTTATCTTATAAAATCTTTGTAAAATCATCTTCTACTGTCCGGAATCCTCTACACTCTGCACTCCGGCCTAGTTTTCCTGACACTTTGTGTATTGTAAGTGCAAATCACACCCCACAGTCCGATGCTGATTGCAGACCCCCTCACCATGTTTTTAATTGGGGGTCGGGGCTTAATTGACAGGTGTGAATTGTCATGTGTACAATATAACGGCGCAGCATGTCAACAACCTAACTGTGAAGAATGATGTGCACCGTGTGAATTACTCTCCCGTGAAATTTACATTCAAGCTATCAATTATGCAGAGAAGGTAAAGTAATTGGTCTTAATTGATGTCGATCGGCTATAACCTGTTGCATCATTATTCCATTTGTTTATGGATAATGGGAGTGTTATTTAATTTATAAACTGGTTCTGTTTTTAGAAAAAATATATAAAAAAACTAATAGAAAAGATTGCCAAATATGTTTACTTTAGCCCTACTCCTAAAACAGAAAATAATAATAATCATAACTTAATAATTAAATAGGAAAACCCTTTATGCCTTTAGTAAAACAAAAAAGATAGAACTCAGCATACATAAGTACAAAAATATTAAAATATAATTTAATAATTTTTTTTTTAAAAAATCAGCAAAACATCAAAGAAATAAATGACAAAAGGGTCAATTAATAAAAAAATAATAACCCAACATAAGTTTAATACATGTTTATCATAAACAATCAGCCAAAAAGTAAGATCCTCTGTAATCTGGAATCTTCTATAAACCGAACAATTAATTCGGTCCGACAGGAGGCCGGACTAGGGAGGTTTCACTGTACATTGAATCACTATTCCACATCAATTGTCTGCAAGCAACACAATTAAAAAGATAATTTAAACAAATGAGGCGTTATAGGTTTCTAGATATCTAATAAGAGAAACATCGCAATAAACCAATTAAACCGATTAAATAAAACGTGAGAACAATAAGATTTAATAAATAGTAAACAATATATGTGAAGTCCGACATATTTGATGCTGCCAGGGTTATGGACGTTTGTTCTTCTCTCGATACGATACACATTGCGATACGGAAGAGTACGGCGTATGATACAAGATGTAAAATATATTCACGGTTAAGAACAAAAGCAAGTTAGGATCTATATAACTCAGTTATAAAAATAATCAGATATACGTTGTGGATAAAAGTGCTGAATTCCGCTGTATGATATGTAGCAAGGGTAACTTTGAACCATTGAACACACATGAACAAATGCAAAAAAGCGTGGACACAATACCACACAACAACACAGAAGTAAGTTATCGTGTCATGAAGATGTATACAATTTATATGTACATAGACGTGTCGGACAGAGAAGAAGAAGAATTAATAAGTGTTTTTTACAGAATATACACATACCGCATACATAATTGGTATGCAGTTAAGTCAAGACACATAAAACAATAAAATAATAATTACTATTTAAAAACACGATGTATTTGAGGTAATGTTAATATAAACCAATGCAGGGAGACTGTTGGGACAACTCAACGATCGATTCACCGACGTATCAAGCCTATATTTCTGCAATGTTCTCGTAATGTTGATTATGTATATAATGTTGCATCTGCCTGTCTTGCTGATGACGATGGTGATGCTGCTGCTGCTGACGATGCTGATTGTGGCGATATTTGTATTATGTATACTAAAATGTACAATAATAAAACAATAAAAGCTACAATAGTTTCTGTAATAAAGTAGTATGTAGCTGTAAAATCAAAATATACAAGCGCTGTACATAACGCAATATTGTTATTAAGATAGTACGATTCAAGCGTTTGACATTACTAGCACGTGGCCATACTAACTGATCCGGTGAGTTGTATCACTTAATTAACGTTAAGGTAGTCTTTACATAAGAAGACATTGACTGATGAATAAAACCACATTAGTTTATAATGTATCTTTGACACTTCCGGATTAGTATGAGTTTTAAATTATTTATATCTTAACAATATAATTTGACTATTTAACGTATGTTTCTTAACGTTAAATTCTTATCTGGTATAATGACTGATCTAAAGTATGTTACCGTCTTTAAAAAAGTATATATTAAGTATTTGTTCCATAATTCAGAATTAATAACAAGTATGGTTATTCATATATTATTTCATATTTGTGTACTACATGCGTTCTTTAAACTGTACGTTTTGAATGTACGTATCATTTGCCTGGAGAAATTCATATATGCATGTGCTTATCTTTCAATGATATTCTTAGTAGACTCTTCATAGAGTGTGTTTGGTGAATTAAAACTTCATGTCATTTTATAATGTATCCTTGATACTTCCAGATCCGCAAACACGGTCCAAAAAGTTCAAGGACTTTGGCGTGTAACACGCAATATGCAACAGTTTTCATCGATAACAAAAAAAAAAATAGGTTGTACTCTAAATATAGTAAGACCCCTTGACATTACACATCTGTAAATAATTTATAGACTTCAAGGACAATTGACAGCTACTGTAATACAAGGAACCTACAACTACAATCATACAACTACATAGATATTAAGGAGATCAGATTGGCGGCGGTTAATGATATGAATAAAGTTAGTACATTCTATATACTTAAGATTTATATATACATTCATTAAACGATTATGTAAATGCCACGAGACGACCAAAGCAGTTTGTTTAAATTGTTTAATGCAGAAAGTATGCCGCTTTACAAGTGAGGGTGAGTATTATTATCAGTCGATTAATTATTAATTAGCCAAGTATAGAGGACATAATTATCATTATGTATTGGAAGATGTAATTGGTAGTTTAGAAAGTTTTATATTATATTGCTACTTACTCGATGTTTACATAAAGCTTTAAGTTGTTCTAAAGAGAACTGCTCCATACCGTCGAATATGAATACCCAATGTTCGTATTCGAATGGGATATTTATTGTAAGTGTTATGTGGACATTAAGAAAAGCTCTACAACTCTGAGCTAACCGGTTTACTTGTATATCCTCTCCCTATTCTGTCTACATAACCACCGTGATGCATTTTGTATCTAGGGTAGAACTTTTTGTTTGAACTAACTTTTATTGGGCAATATACGTAAGTGTAAAAATACTCATATAAGCAAACTGTAAACAACAGTTATCGACAATTTCCTTATTTTCCATAGTTTCAGTCTTGTAATTAAAAACAAGAACAGACTTACCAACATCTGTTTTAATATCTAGAAATGGTTATCGACGTGCATTAAAGATACACTTAACACGATTAGTATGATTTAAATATTGAACTATTTCATTTTTAACCTACATCCAATCATCTTTAAACACTTGTTTAACCTTTTAAGATATTAGCTTATTTAAAACCAATGGGGCTTAAATATTATTTGAGCATTTTTCAAGATATTTTAATTAACATTTTGGTTAATTTAGACGAATATGAACTGGGGTTTTGACCTTTTAGTCTTTAACCGTATTTATTATTCAGTTCAGCATTTTCTATAATTGGATTAATGTAATTATAAACAACTTGACTTTGACAATAATATAATTATAAAGAAACAATGGTGACGGAATAGTAGTAGTAGTAGTAGTAGTAGTAGTAGTAGTAGTAGTAGTAGTAGTAGTAGTTGTAGTAGTAGTAGTAGTAGTAGTAGTATAATTATTATTATTATTATTATTATTATTAGTAGTAGTAGTAGTAGTAGTTGTAGTAGTAGTAGTAGTAGTAGTAGTAGTAGTAGTAGTAGTAGTAGTAGTAGTAGTAGTAGAAGTAGTAGTAGTAGAAGTAGTAGTAGTAGTAGAAGTAGTAGTAGTAGTAGTAGTAGTAGTAGTAGTAGTAGTAGTAGTAGTAGTAGTAGTAGTAGTCGCAGAAGAAGTATGGTCTGTCTTCAGCAGAATAAATGCACATATGAACTATTTTAAAATTAGTTAAATGTTGTAAAGCATATTCTAACACCGTCTACAGTTAATCTGATATACTGTTGGTGGGACGTTATACCCAATAAACAACAATAAACAAACATATTCTAACTTTAACTATGATTTAACAAAGAGAAGACAGAAGGAAAAAGTATGGCTGCTATTTCAAAGATTGTTGCGCCTGACTATTAATGAATGTCATTATGTTTGTCACTTCTTGCATAACTGATACGAAAAAAAGAAGATCATATATCACGAAAAGGTGTAGCCATGCACTGATTGAAGCAGTGAATAAAAGTGTGCAAGAGAGGTCTCCTTTACCCCTGCTGTTAAAACGTATATATGATGCTACATTACCAATACCATTATATGCGGGATTGACACTTTGTATAAAGGACAGATTGTCATTTCCTAGCCAATGTTCTGAAATGCCACAAATGTCTATGTCAAAGTCATCTAGAATTTGACTAAAATAATATGCACTTGACATAATGCCTGTAGCATTCCACGTACAAAGTTTTAATATGGACATACAGAAAGCAAATTTAATTGTAGGTGCTACGGATTGTTTCATTTTCGTTTACTGTTCACTTGAGCTGGACCGCGTGTGAGATCTACGGTGATGCATGTGCACCAAACCAGTTCTGTCATAAAGCTCACGTTGCGGTACATATCGTGGCCTTCTGTTCTTCCACGGTCGGCAGATGATTCCGGCTGGCCAGAAGTTCCGACTAGTAAGCTGCTTGGCGTCACTTTCGACGACGGATACTTTTATCACTGCAACATCTAGATGGTTTGGTCTAAAAATTGTAACATGTTTCAAGTTTATACCATGCCTCAAGGCCACAGCACGGACAACCCTTTCTTCAACTGTCTTAAGAAAACCACCAACATAGAACTGTAGCGGCCGTTTTCTAACAAACTGTATAAAGTCGTCATCATCAGCAACTTCATCATCAGCAGCAGGGCAGAAGCTGTCTCGTCTGTCGTTTAGACTCTGATTAACTACTGTGTCCCCCTGATTTTCAGTGACACCCCCAACACGACGGGGAATCGGATGCGAGACTGTGGCCCTTGGGATGCCATCATGATTTTTACTCACAATGCACGAGTTAGGCCTTTTTGTAATAGTGCTATAAAGCGCTTGTTCTTGTGTTTCTGTGTGTGAAGCAAGAGTTTATTAATTATTATTGCCGATCTGCAATTGTAAGTTTTAAAGCATTAGCGTCCTAAATCGTCCCTGTTTACACATTCCCAGAGGTATCTATAACTTCTTGTTACTTGACATTTCGTGTCAATATTTATTTCAAAATACTACTCAATTTCTAAATCCCGTTTAAATGATACAGCTTGTAGTGTAGTTGTAGAGTCGTCGGTTTGTAACTCCTCCCACTTCGTAGCCTCTCAACGCGTGTATTCAGGTCACGAACTGGGCGAAGTACTTAATGGTCATCCAGTTGACTTGCGATGCGCCAGTGGTTCTAACAAGACAATTGTCTCGTGGTTTCATCCACCAAAAAGATCATCATCATCAACAGCATCACCATCAACATCACAATCAACATCAACATTTTCATCCCCATCAATATGATGATGATGATCATCATCATCATCATCATTCTCATTATCATCATCATCATCATCGTCGTCGTCGTCATCATCATCACCATCATCATCAGCGGCAATAGCAGCAGTATTATAATCATCGTCATCATCATCACCATCACTATCATCACCACCATCATCATCATCATCATCAACATCGTAATCATCATCATCATCATCATCATCATCATCATCATCATCATCATCATCATCATCATCATCATCGTCATCATCATCATCGTCATCCTCAGCAACAGTAAACGCAATCCACTGCAGTAGCATCACATCGTTGAGTGTTTAACAGCCGTTTACTGTTTACTACCGTCTTAAATAAATAAAGGCTATAACCATAACAATTATATTGACGGATTTAATGAACAGAATGTGGCCTTACCACCTCGTGGTGGGAGGTAAATGGGTATGGATAATGTAATGCGTGTTGGGCTGGTACCCATATCGATAAAGCCTGATGTCGCATCAGGGATGCGGGTTAACAGTTTACTGATCCACTAAGTCCAATCTGTCTCTTGTGCACATTATAGTTTACGATCTGTTTTACTATGATTTCATTGTGCAGACAATACAATATAATTGGCTTGCGACACTTCTGACATTACTGAATCATCTCAGAGGGATATTTTAATAGGTTTACACATATTTATATATTTATATGTGTTTGTGTCTGAGTCCTTGGTGTGGTGGTGAAGACTTTGAATTCTGGATTAGAGGGTCCCGATTTCGAACCCTGAATTTGACAGCGTAATATTAGATTTTGAGCAAAACAATTTACTGCACATTTCCCTATATACGCATTACCTGGGTGCTGATTCTCCCCAGGGAGTGAGCAGTCAAGCGGGATTACTGTTAGTAGAAAGGTCACCCAACTGTAAATAAATAGGTCTAAACCAACGCTTAAATGGTAGATTATTTTGATAAAACAACACCACACCGGATTTTTTATCACCACTACTGACCTGCTTAGAAACAAATCCTAAAATATATTCTTGAAAATTGACGACGTAATAGTCATTAGAACATGTGTTTTTGCAGTACAATGAAACCTCTGTAAAGCAACATTTGGCGGAGGCATATACATATGTTGCGGCTGAGAGGTGTTCCTGTGGAGAGGTCATCATTTATGCCACAGAAAAAAAAAAAAAAAACTATATAATTATTTATTTTTTTGTCATTCAATATTACCCAATGGATGTTTTAATAAAATCAAAGTATGGTATCACATATTTAAAATGTAGTTTTTTTACTAATATATAAGAACTAGAAGAGCATACAAACTAACACAGTGTAATTTGAAACACAGTCGATAATCCTATTAGTAGAATCTGATAAGTCTTAAAGAAAACAAAACTTAATTATGTAAACTAAGACACTGAGAACTAAAATATGAATTTAGATAAATGCATTAACATTTGGTCACCATAAATTGGAATTGTAAGCTGCAAATAACGATCATTTATTGTTTTTTCACTTCTTGCAAAGTCACCATTCTTTTTAATAAATAAACACATTATTATGTCAATTGTCAATTAATTGATAATACTATTTCTATATGCACTATTTTGAAATCAGGTTATCAGGTTGTTTCACACCTAACTGGTCACCTGTGAAACAAACACTGGATAAGCACCGATATGAAGTCAATATATTATGTAAAATATAATAATATTAATACTAATATCATATATTGGGGCAAACAATGGGAGTCCAGTTCCTCCAGTCTGCTCTTTAAATTCTTCGTTAACGATATTACAAATAATGTAAACAATAACTTTGACGGATATTCACTTTAGTAGATATCAAAATATATGTCATATTATTCGCAGATAATATGGTTCTCTTTGCGCATGAACCGGAAACGCTACTGCCAATAGTAAACGATCTCCCCAGTTACTGTACAACATGGTGTTGACGGTGAACACTAATAAAACAAACAAATATGAACAACGGCGGGATTTTTATTTAACAATATGGTGCTAGAACATGTTAAAACGTATAAATATTTAGGAGTGAGTTTTTGTAGAAGTGGAAACTGGTTCAGAACACAAAAGAAACTCGCGCAACATTCATAATTTGCCTTACAATTTTTATTGCTTTTAACATTGAATTATCAGTAACCGACAAATGTAAACTGTTCATGTTGCAGACACAAAAAAATAAATGAATATAAAAAAAAAATAGAGCGCCGTTTCCCGAATTTGGACCCTTATTTTATCAGGGTTTGAAAGTCCGCAAAACATACTTTTCCAGTTGTGCATATTTTAGTAAGCATTCCATATATAGGCGTCGCGCTCCAACAATCCTTACCTGGGACGGTGGAGACATGACACAACAGTTAAGTTAAACGTTTGTGTCATATATATTTCCTACCTTCTCCTCCGACCCCCCCCTCCCCTGTTGTTTGTGTTTATATGTCTAAAGATGTCAACGTTTTTATATCCAATGCTGCTGCCAAAAAGATTATCAAACTTATCCCGTGGTGATTGTTTACATTCCGAATAGCATTAGACGGACGCATACGACAATAGTGCTTCTGATTCCGCTAATTCTGCTGTAACTGCTGCGACAGTAGCTGACTGACTCTGATCAGGATCTACACTACTAGCTGCTGTGATTGCAGAGATAGGAGCTGTCTGATCAGGTTCTAAAATACTGGCTTCTGTGATTTCAGAGATTGGAATTGTTTTGTCAGGGTCTAAACTACTGGTTGCTGTGATTGCGGAATTATTAACTGTCTGGTCAGGATTGACACTACTGGCTGCTGTGATTGCAGAGATAGGAGCTGTCTGATCAGGTTATGCACTACTGGCTGTAGTGAT
Source organism: Sinonovacula constricta (assembly GCA_007844125.1). Classification (NCBI taxonomy): domain Eukaryota; kingdom Metazoa; phylum Mollusca; class Bivalvia; order Cardiida; family Solecurtidae; genus Sinonovacula; species Sinonovacula constricta. Next base: position 43,823,043 of record CM017564.1, read on the forward strand.
TGCAGAGATTGGAATTGTCTTGTCAGGGTCTAAAATACTGGCTGCTGTGATTGCAGAGACTGGAATTGTATTGTCAAGGTCTACACTACTGGCTGCTGTGACTGCAGAGACTGGAATTGTCTTGTCAGGGTCTAAAATACTGGCTGCTGTGATTGCAGAGACTGGAATTGTCTTGTCAGGGTCTACACTACTGGCTGCTGTGATTGCAGAGATAGGAGCTGTCTGATCAGGTTATGCACTACTGGCTGCTGTGATTGCAGAGATTGGAATTGTCTTGTCAAGGTCTAAAATACTGGCTGCTGTGATTGCAGAGACTGGAATTGTCTTCTCAGGGTCTACACTACTTGCTGCTTTGATTGCGGCATTATTAGCTGTCTCGTTAGCATCGACACTACAGGCAGCTGTGATTGCCAAGTTAGGAGCTGTCTGATCAGGATCTACACTACCGGTCGCTGTGATTGCTGAAATATTAGCTGTGTGACCAACATCTCTATTACTAGCTGCTGTGGTTGTTGATACATGAGCTGTCCGACCAACATCTACATAACTGGCTGCTGTGATTGCTGGGATAGGGGATGTCTGATCATGATCTACACTACTGCCTACTTTGATTGCAGAGATTGAAATTGTCTCATCAGGGTCTAAAATACCGGCTGCTGTGATTGCAGAGACTGGAATTGTCTTGTCAGGGTCTTCACTACTAGCTGCTGTGATTGCGTCATTATTAGCTGTCTGGTTAGGATCGACACTACTGGCTGCTGGGATTTCAAAGATTGGAGTTGTTTGATCAGTATATACACTACTGACAACTGTAATTGCTGAAATATTAGCTGTCTGACTAAGAAACTACACTACATGCTGCTGTGATTGCTGAGATAGGAGCTGTTTGATCAGTATTTACACTACTGGCCGATATGAGTGAGACCACCAATACTTACATTGTGTTTCGATGTCCTCATCTCTTTTCTCGCAAGTGAACGCACACGACACATTTGTTCTTGCAACAGTTCCTTTTAGCCTTGTGTGATGTTTGCAGAACGTTGTTACATGAAACTGTCAATGGCGAGCGTATATTGTTTGGCTATAAAATGTGTATGCAGCTTATATTGTGCTGATGAATGGAGTGTGCTACACCTGAAATTACACAAAACTTAAATGACTCACATTCATGGCATTATGTCCATTTTAATCAATTCCTTGCTTAAAAAACAGCATACAAAATGTTACGTTATTTACATTTGCATAATAACATTTTCTTGGTAAGAAGTGTTTCTATTATTCAAAGGGCGTGCTTCCCAATTGACAGAACATATATAGAAATAACTATTTTGACACGAATATTGATAATATATGAAATTCACATTAAACGCATAATGTTACAAGCCCAAACAAAAGCTGTCGTTTCATTGGTCGGGTAAGCAATTAAGATATGGCTTCAAAAATATTCACTAAAAAAAGTAACTACACAATCCAGTTAAATGATTATTTTAGATGTGCCTCAATCTGTTGTATAATTTATGTTAAACATAAATGTGTATATAGAGCTTAATAATTTGAACCTATATTGTTTTGTTTTTATGTTGAATTATATGCGATAACTAAATAATTATGTATTTTTTTAATAGTTTTGTACTAATATTAGATTTTCCTAAGTATATGTTTTAGTTTTGCTTTGGTAATTAAAAATGCAATATATTGTTAAAAGAGATAACAGAAGATGATTTATTAAATAATTTATTGATGATGAAAAAAAAAGTTGTATAACACACACACAAAAAATAAAATGTATGTACATGATGAAAACGCAAGCTGTTGAACATATAAAAAAAACTTGTAAACGTTTGTACATGTAAACTCATACTGTATATTTAAGTTCAGCATTATTTAGTTATTTTGCACCGTTTAGTTGCTGAATTTATAGTCAGACATCAGAAAACAATGACAGTTTGCATTTAGCACTAACGTAAACATCTTTTAAGTAAGCAATCAATACAGTGGTATCTTTTAATCTTCCGATCAATTAAAGAAAACAAACCTACTGTTAACAGCATCATTAGTTGACACTTCTTTCACACGTTCCCGCAATACCCTAGATCTACAAAGGCATGTTTAGAGCATGCAGCTGGTTTCCCGTCCAACTGTAACTTGATTCCAATTAACACCTTCTCAACAGGGTACAAGCAGTGATTAGCCGACCGCGTGACATTTCTGGTGTACGCGATAGGCTGATCTAAAAATAGCTGCACTGGTGTTGCTACGCAGAGCTTAAACTAGCCTCAGGGAAGAGAATTACACGGCCGCTTACCGCTTCGCGGAGGAAGTGCTGCTTAGAGGTTAAAATGCGCTGAAAACTACTGGGGGGAAATTTAACTGCCGCTGCTTAGAGGTAGCCGCTGCTTAGAGGTGCCGCTTCGAGAGGTTTTACTGTATACAGTAAAACCTCTCGAAGCGGCACCTCTTATATATATATATATATATATATATATATATATATATACGCGTGATTTTAGAAATCATAATTAACCCGGGCTTTCTGCAGTCTTATGTGTCATTAGGGCCAAATTATCAAACATAAATAGCGATGTGTTAAACGACCATTACAAAATACGCTTTTATTAGTGGTTCTTTTCATAGAGGTTTTGTGATCTTTTGATTGCATAATTCCATTTTCAATGTGTTTGACCATACGGCTACAATCATTTCGTTATCAGATAAACATAAACAGATTATCTCAATACACCAAAATAATGCCGTACCAAAACGTTAGACCAGAAGCTTGAAAAGCACAGCTGCTAGCATGTATGCTAGTCCAAACATATAAGTAAAAATGGTTTTTTGTTAAAGTTGCAAGTGCCCACCACGACAATACCGTACTATGTATAAACGAAAAATAAGCTAAACACAAATAATAAATATGAAAGGAAGTTAAGTTTATAGTAATTCGATTATATATGTGTAACTTTCCCACTTACATACGTAATACCAAATAATTCTACTTTCACTTTGCACGCCGTCATTTGTTGAAAATCGTTAATCCTAATTTGCATAACATAATCAAAATTGCCCGTCTTTTAGTATAAACAATGGCAAATGCAAAGGCCGGAACCTTTCGTGCCAAACAATATCGCGCCAAGTAAAATTATTACCAATAAGGGTAACATACACAGATTCACACCGTTTTGATCAGGTACTACGGTAGGGACTAAACGTGTCATTCAACTAGACAAGCACTACTTACGCAACGGAAAATGTGCTGCACATGTCAATCAGAGGAATTGTTTTATAGACATTAAAAAACAAAATGCATTTAGAAAACCAGTAACATTTATGTATTAATTTTTATAACTTTTAATTTTGCTTTTTGTTACTTTGCCTATATTATATTCAGAAAATACTTTTAATTTTGATAACTTATTCGCATAATACATGCAGTATAATGTACTGTTGACATACCAATCATCTAGTAACCAATATGAAAATCAAGTACTGGGGCGTATCCAGGATTATTAAGAAAGTCCTATCTGAAAGTGCGCTATAGATGCTAACCGTGTTAGATGGGTCTGAAAGGCATGCTCTCCTACAAAACGTTTGAAATGTAGCAGCTATATAGAACCCTTGCATTATAGTGGCTGCTAAAAGGTTTTCCATTAGTCTGTACTGACTGTTTATATTATCCTCGTCAAAGACACTCTATGTCATATTATTTCATGGGATAAGGGTAGACGTCCCATCGAGAGCTATAGGTAGAGGGTCTGCTCCGACTGGAAGAGTATTGATATCGAGAAGGCAAATAGTGACATTTCTTGCAACTCAGATGATTAACAGACCAGCGATTTTGTACACAAATAGTTTACTTTCAGTTTTATGTTATGCATAGTTACGTGCAAACTCATCTTATCTGAGATGTTATTTTATACATGCACCTATCCATTCAAAATTGCAAAAGCTAAAACCTGTCTATAAGCAATGTTTTTGCTGTAGTTTACATGCAATTTTAACTATTTCTGCCGATTGCCATTGTAGAGTTTAAAAATAGGTCAGATTCATCAAGACACAGACAAAAAAACAGCATGGCTTAAGAGACATACTATCAAATTATACTGAAAATATATCATTAGTAGTAACCAGCATCATGTATATAAATAGTATTCATGGATGCCCTTGTTGTGTGAGTGAGGTTTTGTTTGACTAATATCGAAAAAATCCTCTCCATTATATCCCCAAAAATAACTAGCCTGCTTAGGCATGGTGCACGCTGTAATTACAAGTAGTGCATAATGATCAGTGCAGTAGATTATTGTGTTCTTGATAATGCTTAGCAATAAGTACTACATCAATATTGAACACTTTATCCTTATTAGTTTCTTTCATCAACTTAAACATTTCAATAAATTTAGAAATAATTGTATTGTGGTGAAAATATTGCGGCTCCACGTGAACGCTCATTTGACAGAAGACAGCTGATTATTTAACATTTAATTAGAAATGAACAAAATAATAGTTAACTTAATTTTAAAGGTGGTAACCGGCAGTTTGTCTTTGTTATAAACACGTAATCTAGCCACTGCTTCGGGATGTTTTTCATACTTCTTTGCATAAACTCATACTTTAGTCGCTATAAAGACGATTCTGAACACTAACTTTATTGTTAGACTGTAATATTTGCGAATAAAAAATACTCTAAATATTTAGTCTCTCCATTTCTTCACTGTTTAAAGTAGACAGATTACAGGAGATAGCTGATACCTGTAAGAAATTCATGCAGATTTGTGTTGTTTATTTAAATTATAAAGTTGTTTTGTAGCCTTGTTGTCCATTTTTTGCCTGAATAGTTTTTACAATTTTAATTCCATAGTCATGAAATAAACAATACATGTTTATTTATAGGGTTGGGTTTATCGTCCCATCAGCAGTATTTCAGTTAACTGGAGTCACAAAATCCTGACACCTGGCCAACCAATCGTGGAACTACCCTTATATTTGCTTGAGCGTTAGCGAGGGAGCTATACCACAACCAGTTTTAATGACTAAGGTATGTCGCGGCCCAGGATCGAACCCGGGGCCTTACGTACCTGCAGCCTAAGCTGTACCAATTGCGCTACCGGGTCCATTTAACAACACATGCATTTAAAATAGGCATATCCATCTCTTTGTTCATGTTACAAATAAACACCAGCATTCAATGGAATAAAAAAATAAGTTAAGAAAGTTGCTATAAGTGCTGTAATTGTCTTATTCACAGTAGGAAATAGAATAATGTGCAGGATTGATTTACACAAATATGAACTTTCATTTGTAAGTCCATAGATTGTAATGAGCATTATATAGTTACGTAGTTATCGGTACACATGACAGCAAGTAGCAAGTATATGACTACATTTCTGTTCATTAAGGAAAAGTAAAAACAAACAAACATGTACTAACATTTAAAAAGAGCACCGCAAGGTGGAGCAAAATACAACCGTCAATAGAGCAATTTGAAACACCAACTTCTGTGCACTCTTGTGCAATGCAGTATGGCAAGGTTTTGGACTGCATTCTGGGTTATTGCAAGAAAGGTTGGAATTGAAGTAGAATAACATAACAATATCTTTAATCTGCAAAACTGCTGTGTACTGTTTTGCAATGCACCCTTTTTCATGAATGTGGACTGCAGTATGGGATTCTGAAAAATAACACATATAAAGTAACATATAATATAAAAAATAACATCAAATAAAAAAAATACATGGGAGTAATGGCATTTGTGTAGAAAGGGACATTACTAAAAATGAGAGGAAAGTGACGGTTCTTATGCACTGCATTCTGTATCAATAACATTTATCCACCTATACAGTTTCAAGTCAGTAGCTTCGATAATATAGAGATATGGTCTAGACAAACATAAAGTACAAAAAAAAATGTACTAAGTGTAACAACTCCAAAATCATGAAGTTTACAGTGACGGTTCTTGTGCATTGCACTCAGTCTAAATGAGATCTATACACCTGCAAAGTTTTAATAACATAAAAGTTATGCTCAGAGCAAGAAAATTAAACAAAGAGGCATAATTCCAAAATCATGAAGTACTGATCCTGTGCATTGCACTTTGTCTCAATAAGACCTATCCATTTATGAAGTTTCAAGTCAATAGCTTGGTTTGTGTTGGAGTGATGCTCCGGACAGGACAATTGAACACACGGGAATCTCTCCAAAATCATGGAGTGCAGAGTTATTGTTTTTTCTCCTGCACTCTATCAAAATAAGATCTATCCACCTAAGAAGTTTTAAGTCTATAGCTTCTATAATGTAGGAGTTATGCTCCGGACAAGTACATTAAATAAAGAGGCGAAACTCCAACATCATGACGTGAAGAGTGATGCTTCCTGTGCAGTGCACTCCGTCTCAATAAGATCTATCCACCTATGAAGTTTCAGGTCAATAGCTTTGACAGTGTTGGAGTTGTGCTCCAGGCAAACATATGGACTCCGCATGCCCAAAACCCGCCCACCCGCCAAGGGTGATCCCATAATACGCCCCGTCTTCGATGGGTGTATAGAATGCATCTGTTCCAAAATATAGGTACACTCACAAAACAATAAACAGATGAAATTGAAAGACTTCAGAAATAATAACTTTAAGGTTTAAAATATGTGAAAATGTTAGCCCATATGAAACATCTTATGGACACATATCTCAACTATAGGGTCTTGGAATACTTGTGACAAACAGAGTAAATACTCCTTAGACCAAAGATTTCTATCATATATAGAGGCTCCATTTTTATTCTGTCAGTAAGTCAGGACTGTAGGATACTTCACAACAGCTCTCCAGTGTAATGGTAATGTTCCTTCTCATTGCTGGATACAGCATCCATATGCTTTTTTTCTTTTTCCACATTCTATTTAACCTGTAAAATAATATTTCATTTTAAGTACATTTTAAGCTGACAATATGTTCATGTTTTAAGTCTTCAATGGTTTAAGACCTATAGCCTAAAGGAGTACAGTCACAGACAAGTAACCCTTCTTACTAACTGGGTCTTCACCATGTGGACTAGAGTCCATTTACAGCAAGGATCAGATCTATAATGATGGATGTATCTTAAATGACCACATTGTGTTGCTTCTAAATTGCTTTTGTTCATCACACTTTTTTATAGTCACTTGGACTACAAGTTCTTCTAAGGTCTAACATTTTATTAAGGATGTTGTATTTTGTAAAGAAATATTAACCCCTGGTAATAGTTTGCCTGTACATTTTTAAGTCTTTAAGTTTTATAAGTTTAATCAATATTTTCTTCCTTAGAAAAGATAAAACAGTATTATTTACTACTGTAAAAAAGAGTTAAAACCTTTATTCTTACAAATATTATAAAAATTGAAAATGATTTCTTCTTGGAATAATTAACATGTAAATGAACAGATACTAAAATACCATAAGTTCAATGAAAAAAATATTCTACAAGTTAACATTACTTCGACTTACCTTTCACAGTTAGTTTACCAGTGCTAGGGAGGTTAAACACCATTTACGGCCTTGTTTGTTCATGTCTATTTAAGTAACTGTATTTCAGTAAAAAAATGCAGTAACTCAACATTTTGAACCAATTTGCTTGCTTCTACAAAAGAAACGGAACTTTAATTAAACATGAAGGAAAAGGGGAAATAAAATAGTGTTGGATCAAAGCTTGGACCAAAGACCCAGGTTTGTCAGTCATGTGCTTTCTGTATGTACCAGTAATCATATAAAACTATGCTACATGTTTACCACTTGTCTTGTCTCACAGTATATAAATTGGTTAACAAGACATGCACATAGAAGTGTAAAGTCTGTACAAGTAAATACTAAATAATATGGTAATATTATTAAAAACCTGAATACATATTCAAACAGATACGCAATTGACAGGGTTGCTTTCACTTTTTCTCTCTCTATGTTTGATGTACCTCGTTGACGTAAAGGTTCAGTTTCTGGAAGTTCAAATTATCTAACAATATATTTTCGTTTAATAAGTAATATACTGTTAATTACATAAAATCTTCTTTGCATATGATGTTGACAATAAGCTATGTTGTGTATGTGTTTATTTTCTGTTAACAATAAACCGGGCGCGACAGTGGCCAAGCAGTTAGTGGCTAATTTGTATCTCTTCAGACCCTCACTGCATGAGTTTTTAGTGTTGTTTTGATAAGAACTTTCTTAGGGAGGTTTTCCAGCTAACCTTCTGTGCACCGGTGGTTCTGCTTTAACATAAGTCTGGGTCTTCCTCCACTAATAATTAGCTGGAATTCGCCAAAATTAACATAAAATGAAAGTTATGCTTCTAAATGTTTAATAAATTAAAACCTTAGAACGTTAAACAGATTCTAAGATAAAATCGATCAATGGGTTCAGGAGCTCTGCGGTTCTGTGTTTATGTCCTGACACAAAATAACAATTTCATTACAATAGTAGAGGTAGGGTTATATATATTGCTGGCTGCGTGGGTCGCCTAGCGGAGTGGCGCCCGTATTCTACATAGGATGAACTTGGGGAAATGGTTTTTGGCTTAGTCCATTGTAGCATATTTTTCTGTAAAAAATTCATAAGACTTACAAAGAAGTAAAAGATGCTGTTCCAACGCACACTCGTCCTGTGACTAACCAAAATCCTAATAACTTTTCAATAATCTAAGCATTTGCTTCAACATGCTAATAATAGCAACACATACATGACTGTCTTCTGTGATTGCAGATATCTACGTTTCATACCCACAATATGGTCATTTAGAACAGTAAATATGTTCAAATGCTGATATCTACTTCATTCTGCTATTTGGTTAGAGTATGTGTGTTCTACAGTGTGCACTTGTGTACATCTTTAATGGAAAACAATCTTTAATTGGATATACAATATGTTTGTTGTAACCGCAGAATTGTATTTTTGTAGGTGTGATCAATAAAGGTATTTGATCAACTTTTAGATTTTTAATTCTTCAGTATTTTAGGCACGACAATTTATAAATTTTTGAACTTAACTGTTGAATGTGTGGATATATTGTGCATGTGTGTCTGCAAAAGGTCTGTATTCACGGACCTTAATAAATGGGCTTAATAACCATCTTTTGTGTTGAACGTATTTGATAAAAATTGTGCAGTCCCTACAAAAGCAGTATATAGTATCCCTGTTTCAGCTTAAAGATGCTTTAAAGGATAACGTAAGATAGTATTACCACTAACAGTGTCAGGTAATATACGAACATAATTATACGTGTCTACTATGTAATGTCCAAGTTACAATGAAAAACAGTCTCCGGATTATTTGTGTGCACACGCAGCAATTTCAAACCCTTCCAATAACCACGTGATATGTATTGACATTTTCAGAAAAGTGTTTGATCAAATGACACGTATCGACTTGGGTGTCTTTATGCATGTTCGAAAACGTTAGTCACGGATGACATTAACACAAAACATAAAGCGTACAACCATAGCGTGAGGTGGATGGCAAGGCAAACTTCCTTTTATTTATAAATATGTATATTCAGCTGAAACTTGTATAGTTAGGTACGCATGAACAGCAATGTGTTATAAATATCAATACATCAATTTCCTGGGGATACAGATACTGTTCACTTAAATAAAATAGTTCTTCTGTACAGCGGAAATATATTATATTATATTATATTATATTATATGTATGTGCAAACAAGATGAAGAACGCAAAAGTGACCTTTTCTTACAAACATGCAAACTGACCTGCTCAATTATAATTGATATAGTATTTAAATCAAATGTTAAATAAAGGTGTTTCGCTGATTGTACGCCAAAATTAAACATTATTGCATCGTATATGGCTCATATAGACCACTTGCATTCAGTGACTTAATTATATATTCTCTATAAAGCTGCCATCTTGGATGGTTAGAAAAATGAGTCGTGTTTTAGACTTACTCAGGCAGAACGTGATTTCAAGCAGATGATACTGTCTTCGTATAGTTAATGGGTGTGAATAGAATTTGATGTTAAATAATGCTTATATGTTATTGAATAATTTTCTGTAGCTATGTTTACTCGGTTTTATTAAAAATTTAGTGCATTTTTACTGTGGTGTAGGTTTTAATTTATGAGGGCTTTACAGTAGATAGATCAAGCTCCCTCAAAATCATAATTTTAAGCGTTCCTAATAGATACGGTGTGTAAATGTGTTATGTGTTGGATTCGCATTGCCCACTATTAACACGTATATTTGTATATATATACATATTAATTAAAACACCATTTTTAACATGTAAGAACACGCATACATACTAGCAACTGAACATAGGTTTTTATCAAGCTTTTGGTTTGGGGCTTTATAGGGCAGACTAACTGATGCATTTACCCTTTCTTCCTCACCTATAGTTCTCATCGAAATGTCCGTGCTTTGACCGTCTTCTTTCACAGTTTTGTTTTGCCAAGTTATAGTCTAGCACGAAATAGGAACGAGTTCTCTGAGATGACATATATACACAACTGGTAAACTTGACAAAGATGGACCACAAAAAATAAGTACAAATACAGAAAGCAGCACATCTATTTAAACTATTGAATTTATAGTCGATTGAAAAGCAAATGATTTTCTCTTCAATTAAGACATCTCAACTGTCAATAGTTAGTGTAACAAAGTTCTCAGAGACTGGGTATATTGAGCAATGTGCAAAACATATCTTAAAAAGAAAAGCACTGTTTTATTTTGTTGATTTTTTTTTCAAAGAAACAAATTTGAAGTAGAACGCTTTGAATAGAAAAGTGCATTTATTTGTTGTGAATATGTGCAGGCAAATACAGTCGTCCAATGGAATAACTGTTTAGTGTCCTTCATGTTTCACCATAAAATATTATTGTTCTATTTCAAAATGTCAATATTTGCAATCAATCATTTAGCAGTTGTCAACAGCGACAGAGTAATCAAACACAAACACAGAGCTGGAAGCCATTATGAACATATCAATATAGTAACCACGAACGTAATCATTCGTGCGGCTCTGCGGTCTGGCATAGAGGAGAAGGAGACAATCTTTGGAGAAACGTTAAGTTTTTTTCTATTTTTCCTCTCCATCTTCTTCTTTTTTCTTCTTCTTCTCTTCTTCTTCTTCTTCTTCTTCTTCTTCTTCTTCTTCTTCTTCTTCTTCTTCTTCTCTTCTTCTTCCTATTCTTCTTAGTATTACCATTATTATTATTGTTAGTAGTAGTAGTAATAGTAGTAGCAGTAGAATTAGAAGGGGACGTGTATAACTTTGATTCGCTGAAGATGTTCTTTCTTATAATATACATATACATTTAATGATTGAAAGAAACAAAACAAACAGAAAATAGAAAACCGATATATTTAATCGCTTTATTCTAAATATATTCATCCCCCTTCAATTTAATATAATATTATCCTCTTGGTACCTTAATCTACGTTTCGAATTCCTCTCAGGGGGGATACAATTGAAATGAAATTGTCAAAGAATCATCAGTGTTGTTTCTTCGCTGGTTGCCTTTCATATAAAACGCTGAGCACATGTATAATCTTAGTATTAAGTACCATTCTACGTTGACATAATTTAATTTGCTTTCATTCGGGATGTTTATAAAAGTTTGATCTTATTATGTTAATTATCTGAATCTTAAGTAAAATAAATCTGATTTCCTCTCATTGCTAGACGATTTGAGTAATTTTCTAAAATGATTAAGCTGAATATGTAACAAACGCCGTTTCCAACAATTATTTTGTATTGTGTAAATAATAAAAATATGGCAAGGTCCTATGGGTATTGCAACATATGTCAACATTTGAAAAGGCACAGGACAAAGGTATTCACTTGACTGTCAAAAGTCAGAACATAACTGTGACAAGCCATTTTACAAAAAATTGCAAACAGAACAGCTACTGCCTTGGTACGGTCAGAAGGTAAACGGGTCTTTAAATGGGTGTAAAAGAGCTTTAACATTGCACTGCCTGAAGGGTTTGCCCAATTCAAGCTGTATAATGAAAACAGGTATATTTGAAACAAAACAAATTGTGATATATTCTCAGAGATAAGACACAACACAATTAAAATATAGTAGTGACGTGATTAAAATGTTCGAATTGTATTTGTGTGAAGAGGTGAGTAGTATTTCCTTTTGAAAAAATGGACACACTTCTTTATTTTAACGGAAAACAAATATTGCAATTAAGGCCAATATTACCACAACAGAAGTGTGAACTGTTATAGCATCCTGTTCAGAATTCGATGGGAGTTACGAACCAAAGTATAGTGTGCTTAGAAGGAAAATACACGTAACAATCATTATAGCATGAATTGAGATTTTTGCGTCCACTCACACTGCACAGGTAACAGCGCTGAAATCAATAATATAAAAAATATGGCAAGGACATATGAGTATTGCGACAGATATTAACAGTTGAAAGACAACGTCTTATGTCAATTGAATGATAGTTAATATGTATGATTCGTCAACAAACGATATGAATTACCTCTGATGATATAATTATATTTTGGGCATTTATTTACACATATATTTCTTTTAATAAATGCATGGATTCGCAAACTTTTTATCCAGTAAAGATAATTAAAGAGTAATTTACACAACTGATACATTTTTCGTTAGATCGAATACAGTATACTTCTCGGGACATCGATTATCCCCTCCGCCACCATTAAAAAGCAACGTTACATCAGAATCCTTAGTGATGATTCTTTTTTCCCTGTTTTTATTAAAAAAGAATAGTATGTGAATTGTGGCACAGGCTGTTATTAACAATAAAAAACAATATGATGTTACATGTACGTTTACACATACAGTTTTTTCGTTTAGGCTATTGTACATTATGTACAGGTTAATGAACTGAATTTCAGCATAACTAAGAAACGCATTATTTAAAAGCAAACAAATTAAAAGTACTATGAAGTAAATTGTTAATATACATTAGTGCTGTAATGCATCCAGTAAAGATAATTAAAGAATCATTATTTATAAGCATTAAACTATTAATACATCATTCGCAAGATTAAATACAGTATACTACTAAGGAAATCGACTATCCTCGCCCCAAGTAACAGGATCCTAAGTGATGGGTGTTTTTTTTTCTGTTTTTATTACAAATGAATAATCTGTGAATTTTGACCCAGGTTTTTTTAAGTACAAAGAGAATATAAGGTTACATGTACACATGCAGATTTGTCATTTTGAGTTTCAGCATAACTAAGATACGCATTATTCAACAAAGTGAACAAATTAAAAGTACTACATATATAGAGTATATTGTTAATATGTATTAGTTCTATTGTTGCCTTCCGTATGTTTAATAAAACAAAATATTTTGTTTGAAGTTTCTATTTGCAAACGGTTGTGAACTAGGAAGATAATTTAATCACAGAGCCTGCTTTTTTAATTTTTGCAGAGTGATACTGCAGTTAAACTATGTCCTTTCCGGGATCGGTTATGAACCTGAAGAACCCAGATGCATTCCACATAATAAAACAAACATAACATACTATCGTTTCAGTATTGGGTGTAGTAGATATACATCCACTATACAGTTGGATGTAAGTTTTTTTTCAGTGAAGAGCTGTTCGTAAAACTTGTGTATGTAAAGGGCACATGCTTTACTATTTGTTCCCTTTATTATTAAATATAAATTCTCTTTAAGTTGCAGATAATAACGTCAACAGAAAATTAGTTTAATTACCATATATACCATGTACAATATTAGCTCGACAATACTGAAACATAACATAAAAGTCCTATGAGAATTATCAGATATTTAAGTCAATATAGACAAAGGCAAACAAGATAAATATAAAAGTGACAAAACACAGAGACGAAAGTTAACACAAAAATACTTTTTTGTGTTTTTGTTCGGTCAAACAATATTCTTGATATCAATCTTTTTTAAGTAATATAACGCACAGTTTAGGTTAAAATGATACCAGATGTATATATTGGCTTACCATAATAGTTGCTACCATGCACATCATAGGTATTTTAAAAGGTAACAGAACACAGTTGAACGACCGGAACCACGTCATCTTTGGCTGTAATAAAGCTACTTGTTTGCAGTCTATTTGTTCCAGAACACTTCACTTCGTCCCTTCACTACATATGCGATTTTTTAGATTTCTTTATATAGATATAATCACATTTTCCTTTGTTAGAGGGGTCAAGTAAAGAACCGGGGCCCTTCATGTGGGGTCAAATATATGTTTCTACTACTAGCTATGATGCCTTTATTTGGCTTTTCACTGAGCAAATCGTTAGCGCCTTGCAAAAACTGCATTTACAAAGGTATTTTGAACAAGTTTCAAGTAAAGAAATAACAACAAACATGTCTGCTGAAAGTATACATAAATACTATCGTCGTCCCATTATGCTATTTTAAAATATTGAATTCGAGCGTGTATATCGTCAACCAGGTAAACATGGAAAATGGCCTTCAATTGTTCACTTCACTCATCTAAAACCACGCGATAGAGTTTGCCTTTATGCAAATAGAACCCTGCGTAAACAAGGTCCATTGTTACTCCGTGTTGCTAAGGATTTACCTGAACAAACCGCCAAATCACGAGCAGGACTATACCCACTAGTACAAGCGGCATTGGAACAAGGGAAACTGCATTCGCCAAGCATGATAAATTAATCATTAATATGGGTACATACGCTTACTATTTTTAGTAACAAAACAGCTATTTCTTTGCTAAAATAGGATTCCTACCAACGCCGACAGTGTGGCTGCTCACAGTATGGTGACTCAACCATGTCAATTAATCAGTGTACATTGAATGTTCAGAGCCTTAGGAAATATCAATCTGATTCCATGTTTAAGTCATTTAAGTCATTTTGTCTTCATTATGATTTAATAGGACTGTGTGAAACATGGCAAACTTTTAATGACTGTACCAATAATTCTCATTCTGGTTGTATTAACTTTGACTGCATATGCAGCACTTCAAAGAAACGCGATTCAGGTGGTATCTTTGTTTTTGTCAAAGATTGGCGTTTGTAATGAAAAATGCAATGTATGTTTACATATGTTGAACCAGAAGGATCTGTTATTTATTCAAATGGTGAAGATGGCATCCGAATCTTAAATAACAAACTGACATATGTGCTCGCGGATTTGCAAGACGTGCCATTTGTTGTAGCTGGCGATCTAAATGCACGTGTAAAGGATTATCATGATTGTAATGACGATGTTGACCACATGTTTAACTGGTATGTTGACTCATATGACATGTCAAGAAAAAGCAAAGACACACAATCAAATAAATTCGGTTACTCGCGTATTGATTTTTGCTGTACACATGATATACATATTGCTAATGGTCGTTTCTTTTGTGATAAAAATGGCATTTTTACTTGTCCTCATAATGAGAGCAAGAGTGTAGTCGATTTTGTGTTGTTACCGTCACCTCTATTAAAATAAGTTTTAAAAGAAACGATTTTACGCTGTATAAACCTAGTTAAATTGTGATCAGCTAGGACGTCTTTAAATGGAATTCAGCACATGAATTATCATTTATACAGACATTCAAATACCTATTTACATTCGTCCCGGAAATGTGGTAAGACGGTAGATCGTTATTTAAACAAGCAGGCGATTCAAGGAAAGTACATTACAAGAAACACCGTACTCAAAATCAACCTGCTTGGTGGGAAGAAGAGTGTGAAGTTTCTAAGCATTATAAAATCACTTAGAGCCTTTAGACAGTCTAATTTAAAAAGAAATATTGATGTATACAAAAGTAAAACACGCTACTTTTAATATCTCTGTAAAAGGAAGAAATAAGACTTTTGCCAACAGCTAAAAAACAAATGTGCTGACTCTAGAAATAATCCTAACATCTTTTGTAATTTAGTTAAGCTGGGTCATTGCGATAAGTCACACCAGATTAGTCAATTTCAGTGGATCAGTGGTCTGACCACGTTGCAAAGACTTTCTACGGATGATGTCGGTGGGTATAACAATACTAATTATGTAAACTTTGGCTGGTTTGAAAATCAGGAAAAACAGGAAAAGATGTTATTTGCATAAAAAATGTACAAGAAAACTGTACAATTTTACCATATATACATGTATTGTTTAATCAAATTTATGCTAGTGGAGTTTACCCTACACGTTTGAGCGAAAGTGTCATAACACTTATAAAAAGGGGGTTTAAAGACGACCCTAAACAACTACAGGGCAATTTCGTAATCAATTCAATCAGTAAACTATTTACTAATATTTTAACCAAACGATTAGTAAAGGGTGTTTCGATAATAGCATAATTGATGAATCACAGGCTGGCTTCAGGAAGAGATATTCCACTTATAAGATAAGCTATATTGCACTTTGTTTAATTAAAATTTCCTGTATCACCGATATTTTTTTCTCGGTAAAAAAGATCAGACTTTAATCAATATGCACGCATGGGATCTCTTGTCTGTAGTGCTTACATCGCATCTTGTATACTATTGTATGTATAGTATGCCTGTATAAAAGGTGTGTTCGTTTATTAACATATTTTATAAAATAAATATGTATTATTACTCCTACAAAAGCACCTGTCACGTTCAATAACACGTCTGCCTGCTTTAAAATCTATATATATACCCAGAAAATACCCATGCCATTGTTCTTTTAAGTAATTAAAAATTATCATGTATCGGAATGATGTAAATTGTAATATCAAACTGATCAGGGATTTATATTATTTAATATATTTGCAGAGAACACACACACACTTCTTCTTTAAAACGGTCTTAAATAGTTGTTCTCTATCAAATTAGCTTTATTTAAATACAATATTTATCACAATACGGATCCGTTAAACATTATTCACAACACTAAAATAATAAACAAAGAATAATGGAAAGAAGAAGGAATGGTGGTTAATACGATATTATATATTTTATATTATAGGGACTGAATGTTTTCTATTCAGGAGAAGCCTGCTGATATCGACAAGACACCACACTTGCTGCACTGATGGACACTGCTAAAAGGAAAACGCACGGTATGTACGCTAACATGGATTCGATTTGTTCCCGTTCAAATACATCATTGCATCCTGTGACAGTTACAATGGTAATTATTTTTATATTGAAGACGATAGATAATTAGCAAGGGCAAAAGCCATGAGTATTATTAAGTTCATTATTATATCAACTTATTGATTTTTAACAAAAATAAAGTAGGAGATATCATGCGCACTCCTAACCTTTTAATTTACTAAACTTGTGTCGCAAATTAATCTAATTACTTGTCAATATTTAAAGGAAGTTACACGTTTATACTACCGTTATATTATTACGTTCTTTTTATAAATGCGAAAGTTTTGCAATCTGACACTAATCACGATTTCCTTTCCGCCGCAAATTCATTCTGACATGTCCTTAAAGTGTACTAAGATCTGATTTCATCAGTCAACTCTAAGATTACATTCGATGACTGTTTACGAGAGCCATGATGTGTACTTTAAAACATATTAACTATTTGATCTATTCTAAAAATGTAAACAAAGTCAGGCCATATTTCCCTTAATCAACTGGTTGGAATCTAAACATGAATCCTAATGGTGTAGTCAAAATTAAATGACAATACCGATAACTCTGATACCGATAACACTCTCAAACATGCGGGCATGTGTTATTTTGCTTTCGGAATCTAAGTAATGTCATATGTGTTCTCTTTTATCTAGAGGATTATCAACCCAGAAAGCGCAAGGTAAAAACATTGTTTTTATTGCATTACATATAAGAACAGCATCGTTTTAGTATTTCGACAGTCTAAGTATTCTTTTTATTTTAAATCACGGTATTAATGACTCATTTTATTACATGTTGACAATGATTTCACTATTTCGATAAATGACAATAGGAAGCAATATATGAATGCGGGTTATGTCACGGCTGCTCCTTTGAGAGAGACAAAACCAAGCTGTTGTTGTTAACAATTATTGTACCAAAATGAAAAGACGAAAGAAATTGAAAGTTATGTGTAAGTTGATAGTGCGTCTTCTTTCTCTGAGGGATTATGTTTTAATTAGCAGAAGTCCGC
This sequence comes from Sinonovacula constricta, assembly GCA_007844125.1. Classification (NCBI taxonomy): domain Eukaryota; kingdom Metazoa; phylum Mollusca; class Bivalvia; order Cardiida; family Solecurtidae; genus Sinonovacula; species Sinonovacula constricta. The sequence goes on from CM017564.1 coordinate 43,841,076, forward strand.
TGAAGTTGAAGGTCCATCGGAAACTACACAATCAGATTGTTCTGAGGTAGTAAACAGAGGTAAGACTATACCGGTAACTATTTATCTTGATTCACATTGATTAGAAAAATCAAATAAATATCGACACTTCGGACGAATTTCTGTTAACATGCGATCCTCTGTTTATTCTCAGCAGATTTTTTCTTGGGTCTGTTTTCACCACTACTAGCTTCTTAGCACTGTCATATTAATGAATGAATATTTCAAAAAACAAACAAATAAATCTAATATTAGAACAATCAAATAAAAACAATATTTAGAGGTAATTTGTAAAGTTTAATGGGTTTCCAAATCCTTTAATGCGCGTGGTTTCCATACACAGCTTCTCAAATTGCGGTTAACTTAAAATTTCTTTCATAGCCACGTCAGAGGAATTAAAATGTCAACATCAATGAAAAATGAAAGGAGGAAACCATTTCATATTTGTGTATATTATTCCTTCCTGTGTTATTAATGACAATAGTATTGAATTAATATAATTTCCTCTTTTTTTTTTGTTTTAGATTCCAATTCAGATACAGAACAGGAGGTATACAAGCTTTATTTATTCCTTCACCAGTTAGTAAATAAACAACATGCATTGGTTGATAAAGGTGTGATTGTATAAGTTTCCTATGTCATATGCCAAACATGAATGTCATTTAATGTAGAAGAAATCTCGAATTCCAACAGTTAATATACACTTGAGAAAAAGTATTTTATCATTCCAAACTATTAAATACTCATGCAACCTTCAGGTTGATTTTAGCTCAAAGATATAAAGTCAACATTTAACTAAACTTCTATAGAGATATGTCTGCCAACATGTCCAGATCGATATTGTGAAACATTTTACGTCTTGATACCCGGCCCTTCGACCCTTGTCTCCACTTGTTTTGATACATTTCACGTCTTGTTTGTCAGGCCGTCTGCCTTTTCTCTCAGGTCATTGAGTTATACCATCATAACATGAACGTCAATTAAAAAGTATGACGTTAACTTTTCAGAGCGTTAGTGCTACAAGAATTGATAACGAGCATATTATCGTTTCCAAAATATCAAATCTCCATTTCTACACATAGTCCAAAAATGAGCAGTTGCCACAGCAGAATTTGTAAGTAAGTTTGGACATCAGCTTTGTAGAGCAGCCACTGCCGAAGACATAGAAACAATCTGATTTAAATATAGCTTCGTTCAAACACAAGGGTAGTCCATAAAAAAACAACATACACGACTGTCAGACTCTTTTAAACATTATCAAGAGCCATACTGAGGATTCTTTCGATTTTCTTTCACTATGCTAAACAGAACGGACCTACTTAATTGGATAAAGACACTTTTTGATTGTGTAGGTCTGTTTCTCAAAAATTGGATTATACATGAAATAGAGGAAGTTAAAGACTGTGATATCAGTGCACTCTGTAGTTTAGTTAAGCGATGCAAACCATTAATGCAGATGTTTGATTATAAACAACTTGCTGCAGTAAGTAACTCAACCTCTTTATGAATCTCTGTGTTGGTATATCTGATATATTTTTGTATATTAAATCAGATTTGCGAATCAAGATTTACAACAACATGACACATTTCGTTTCAATCGTAGCGATATTATCCATCTACCATGGGGTAGCACCCATAATTGCCTCTTCGATCTGTGCAAAATGTATTTGGCTATGAACAAACAAATAAATTTCACAGTTTTTGATCAATAAGTACATATAATAATTTGTAGTATATCTGGTATAATAGTCCATGGTAAAATAATTAGATAAGAAAGATGCCTACATCTGCCATCCAAAATGGAATGTAAGTATTAGCGATTCAATGAACAAACATAATAACTACCTACACCTGAGGTCAAAATGTTTATATGTATTTTAAAACAGGAAACAGTCAGGGGAAAATTAAAAGTCGTTTTTTTTTCTTTACATTCTATTTGTCTATGAAAACTCAATTACTCAGAATCAATTTTACTTTTAGCATGCTACGTTGATATATAATTAGCTATCCTCCGCCATGTGTTTCACATTTCTGACATGTTCCTCCCTAATGACATATTACAAAAAAATACATCATAAGAATAATCAGAAAAAGAAGAAAACTTAAAGCAAATCAGACCAATGAAACCTTAGCTATTCTCCTCTAACTTAAAACATGAGACTGCTACCGACTACAGCATGTACAATTGAGGATAGGTATTTATACTTGTTTTACATTAAGGTTGTTACGTTACTCGAGTGAACACAATTGCTCAAGCTTCTGTGACACAGTCAAGTTGATTATTCAACTTAAATGGCGTAAGGACATTGGAACATGTCTGCAAGTAATTAGGGATAGTTCTACTGATTAATTCTTGTTGTCAATTCCGACAGTGTTAGCTTTAACAGGCAAAAGTAGCGCCCACTTTTATTTCACTACGGTTACGATAACATTTAAAGGCCAAGTTTGTTGCAAAGTGTATGTCCTCTCCGCTTTTGAAATTAAATGGCATAATAAATTAAGCTGGCTCCTTGCAACATTAAAACAGAACGAGAAAATATCACCAAGCACGTTCAGCAAATATTTAAACAATCGTCTGTAGACTTATAACGGTAAAAAATAACTGCACCAGTGACGCAGAATGTTATCAAGTGACGTCATATTTTTTATCTAGTTGGATCTAATGTAAACCGTGGAGTTAGATCTTACAAAGTGTACAAGGGTATACTGTGTCGGTCTATTGTCAGCCTTATTTCTGTGCAAAATCTGCTTTGCTGAATCCGCCAGTAAATTAACACAGTGCGCTACTTTCACTATATACTGAGTGAACAACTTTAGTTTCGGAGTTGGCTAAAATTCAGATTGTTGTGACACTCTAAAAAGATGGTCCCTTTGTAAATTCGCCTTTTCCGTTGTAGAACTAGGGGGGGAATATAAGGGTTTTGTCTTAGAGGAATGTCTAAATGTTCAAATGTTGCGCATATTTTGTATGTCACATCGTTTTCGCTTAAGGTTTCTGCAGTTTTCGATATGCCTTATAGAGTTTGATTCAAATTGATCAATTCACGTTATTATTTTCTAAAAGTTAATTTGTCTATAATATGTAGATTCATATATTTTATTTTCGGGCATTTAAGTAAAAGACTTTTATTATTATTATTATTATTATTATTATTATTATTATTATTATTATTATTATTATTATTATTATTATTATTATTATTATTATTATCATTTATAGATAAGTGTGGAATAATTAATTTAAAATGAACATTTTTTTGACAGGTTTCCTATTGCCTATAACAATTAAATCAATAACGGCTCTATCGGATTGGTGAAATAATCTGGAATATTTAACTGATCAGCTATTTATATAATTTTGTCTTTTGAATTATAGCAAAACCGTCGGCCTATCTTCTTAAAACATTCTTAAATAATTATTACTTAGGAAATTATGATTCATTCCATGTACATAATGGTATAGAAGGCTGTATTAAATACAATTGTGGCGATGCAGGTGAAAATAATAAAAAGTCTACGACGATTAACCTAGTATACAAGAAAAATAAAAGACAACTAAAGCAAGAACATTGTTTATATGTATTAGGGAATTGTTTATATTCAGGAGAACTCTTGTGATATCGAGAAGACACCACACAATGCAGCACTGCTAGACACACAAAGGACGATGCATGGTATGTACGTGAGAACAGATTTGTCTTCTGTTAAATTACATTTCCATATTACGTGACAGTTACAACATTTATTGTTTGTTTGTTTTTTCATTTAGTAGGTAATGGATAATTGACTATTTTAAACTTCTGAACCACTTTGAATTTACTAAACTGCTGCCTCGATGCATTGTCATTATGTATGAATGACTTTAAATGCCCTGATGGTTTGCAGAGAGTGAACACTTTGTTTGATACGCTTAAAATATAACCGTTTTTATGTATGATAGTAAAAGCAATCTGTCACTACTAAATTTTAATATTTGCCGAGTTTTCATTGTGACATGTCGGTAAAACAGTACTGAGATATTATAACATATGTAAAATCTACGATTATATTTGATAACAATTAACAAGAGCAATAAAGTGTGCCAACACGCGTTGATTAATTCCAAATAAATGTGGAAGCAATATAAATAAGACCCTAGTTTTAATTTAAATAAAGGATGCTTACTGTTACTGAAATTGGAACCGGTAAACGTTTTAGAGTAATTGGATGAAAATTATTTTGTTCCACTGTTTTATATTTAATTTTTAAGCTAAAACACTATTTTTAAATTGTTTAGAACTCGTTTCTTTGTAATTTAGTGCATTATTAACATGACTATATATAACCTTTTGTTACTATTGACTTAAGTAGCAGATCAAATTGTGACTCTCACTAGATAGTGTTCGTCGCCATTTTTGGATACAGCTTTGTAGTCGCATATTCTGCGGACTCCGAAATTTCGCTGCTCTAGCTTTGATTTTTCTTCAATGAATAACATATTTGTATGAAGTATATTTCTACAGAGAAAACAAATATGCTCAAGCGACCAACTGATGTAGATTTTTAAATACGCCTTGACAAGAAGTTAAACTCGATTTGCCTTAAATGTAATATACATTGTACTTTTGGTATATAAGTAAAATGTACGTCTTGCCTATACAGTCTAGAATATACTGGTAACATCTAATTATTAACTACCTGGTAGATTTTGTTCCCCAAGTACAAAGTGCAATTAAAGTATTGTTACCGTCTTGTAAAACAGCAACATAATACATTAGGATAGGCGTAATGCTAAATGGGACTTTCGTAGATCGAACGTTCGCGTGTGGCCGCTTGCAGCGAAATTCCACAGGGGTTGATGTTAGACTGCCTGAAGTAGACAAAAGGGGCAATGATCACCATCGTGACCGATAAGGGTGGGCTGTGTATTAGGTCATCTGGATATTTAGCTACATGCACGATGCAGTTTATTTGAAGGAAATGTAGCATGTGTACTGGCAAGTTAACATAATCGGAAGATTGTAACTGGATAACCGTTTCAAAACAGATAACCTGATAAAACCTAATCGTGAAATTGAAAATAAATGACTCGACCGACAATAATGTTGATGGAGATTACGCTCACGAAAATGGTACGTGCTATTTTACTGACATTAACAAACTAATGTCTTTTGTTCAATATTTTCTTTAGAGGACAATCAATCCAGCGAAAATAAGGTAAACACAATATTCTTATTTTAATTGTATCGCACGTAATCCACAATAGTTAATTTTATTTTTGTCACTGGTAGCTTTCGTTGTGATGCGAAATCCGTCGTTTTTAATTTCAATTTTTAATATAAATGACTGATTGTTATAACGCCGACATTGTTGTCAGTGTTTCGGAAAGTGACACTATATAATGTAGTAATACGTTAATGTGGAATAAATCACGGCTTAGTTTGTGTCAATAATATGCACTATGCTAATATAAATACGCGAATGATAATGTAAATTTATTAAACTTTTTAAGTTCGTTTTGCTTGTACAGAGAAATATGTTTTAATTAGCAGAATTCCAGTGAACATGAACGTACATCGGATAATATTGCTACAGAATCGGGATGTTCTGAGGTGAAAAACGGAGGTAAGGCTATATAAGTTTATTTATATTGATTCACACTGGTTTGAAATATCAAAGAAAAATGTTCTGTCTTAGGCCTGTGTTCGCAAATACTACATAAATACCACAATCATATCAGTTTTTGTGTCACTGTATCGTTGACAAAATAAGTTACGAACTATTTTAATTATGCAATACATCTATCCTGAGAGCAGTGTCATATAAACTATTTTAGTAAGTATTACACTTTTAATTTCAGTGTGTTTCCAAAAATGTTTGACCATATTAATAAGTAGGTGTAGCTCTTTTTCGCAAAACACTGCTTAGAAATATGTGTTTACTTATACAGTTATATCAAATGCCTGTGAAGGAATTGATTTTCATTTACACATAAATGACAAATAAACATGGACGGTATTGTATTTTTTAAACTGTTCCTTCTTGTGTTTTTATGACTATGCTATTAAGTTAATATAATTTCCTCTAAATAATACTTTCTATGTTTCTTCGCTGACTATCAAGTTACAGATGAAAAGGTATGCACCATTTATTATTTCATACACAACTAAGTACAGTACAGAATGCGCATGCGTTTAGAAATTTGTAAATGCATTTTAATTATTCGTGTTCGATCTATTTTGCAAATATTCTCAAAATATCATGCACGCTAAAATTTCAATTTTGTAGCAAGAAGAATAGTCATTAATGTCGCAATTTTTAGCAATTAATCACACATAGCTTTGATTTCCCGACCCTGTTTTTATGTTTCATTTCATTCATAAATTGTCAAGTCATTCTGACTGACATAATATATAGTATTTTTTTTAAAATTGTATTGACACCTAAAGTACTAATTGTTGTTAATGAAACTGTAACACCATAACATAATCGCCGAAAATCTTATGACGTTTCAATTTCAGAGCGTGTCCTCTACAAGACACAAGAATTGGTATACAAGCATGCTCACCTTGAAATATCTCCAACCTGCATTTGTTCCTATAGTCCAAGACAAAATTAGCAGCGTGTACGATGAAACTGTAAGTCAGTTTGGACGTCAGCTTTGTGCAGAAGCAACTGCCAACGACATAGAAAAAAGTGCCGGAAACATGGCTACATTCAAACACAATTGTGCTACAGAACAAAAGTACACATATGCCTGCCAGACACTTCTAAGCATTATTAAGAGCCACACTTCAGATTCGGTCGATTTTTTTAAGATGCTACAAGGAACGGACCCACAGAAGTGGATAAATACGCCTTTAGATTTTGTACGTCTGTTTCTCAAGAATTGGATGAGATGTGGAATAGAAGATTTTAAAGACTGCGATATCAGTGCGCTCTGCAATATAGTTAAGCGATTCAAACCACTGATGCAGATGTTTGATTATGAAAAGATCTTTGCAGTAAGTAACACAACCATTTTTTTTAATGTTATCTATGCTGCATAACAGTTCAATGCTCTATGTCATCTCCCATAGCGATATTTACTATCTATTCCTGTATATAAGAACACATATGCATAAAAAGTGACAACAAACTGACATACACAATTTTACTTTCTACTTTTTAACTTTACTTGCAATATCTATCTGATCGGAATGTATGGAATAAAATCATTTAAACATTATTTTGTTTTTTGAAACATAGTGAGTTAAGTATTTTAGTTGTATGTGGCCATTAAAAACAGTTATTAACACAGACGTTACTTTGCTCCATTTGACAGTGGGCAGTTCTTATATTTCTATTGTTTGTTTTTTTTGATAGGTGAAGAGAGTTAGAAACAAGGCAATGCATTGTGCACAAATGAACTTAAGTCAGAAGGATATGGAAGAACACATTGAGGTCATTCTCGACTTTTTAAACCATATAAAGTCATTGAAAAACACGGACGACGTAACAGACGCAATTGACTGCATTAATCAGGTAGGCGAGTATAAATAATAATTTTTAACGCATTGGTAGGTAGCGTAATCGGTTCCTGCTTTTGATCGTGCTTTTGACATCGCACATTGCTATGTTTAAACGACCTATATTAAGTAAAAATATATGTTGTTATTTACATATTTGCATTCAACTATTTGTTTTAAAATAATAGTCACCTATGGACATGAGGACATACAATTGCATAGTTTACGGTATATTTTTATATTTGCTAGTTGAGGACAGGTAATGTGATCTTTCTACACGAGCTAGTGGTGGAACTGATTACGGGGTGTTTGCCTGGAGCTATAAAGAAGTATGTACATGCAGAAGATAAGGCGAACAAACTGCGTGAGGTATTTAAATCGATTCAAGTTTATACTAAACTTACGTGTAAATGGGTCACTTATTGTGTTCATTTTTATTGCTTTACAAAATGATAAGTTTCTTTTGCAAAACGGAGTAAGCAATGACTGTAAAAGTAAACATTTTATACCATGGCTGGGATTTTCCAAAATATATGACGAAAATATAATCACGCGATTGCAATGCACGTGTCACATTAAGTATCTCTTTGCATACCCCTTTACACATTCGATAATAATATATATTAAACCTTTGTAACATACAACTGTCTTGTAAATTTAATACTATTTACGTCAATATCATAACAAAATGTTAGTGTAATTTAATTTAAAGGAGTTAGCTATAAAATGCGCTATCGTGTACATGTCGACATTTACTTTTCTGTGTTTTTGTGAAATTAAGTCATACCCGATCTGGTCAGCATAAGAAAGGCAACAAATAATAAGAATATGCTGTTTTAAACATTATCAGATGATCAGTTACATGCAGAAGGAACTGGACCGATTATCCTCCGGTGTGGAAAATGTTGAATCGATACATAAAGGTACGCTACATATCGTGAGTCAAATGCATGCATAAATGTACCGTAATAAATAGATACATGCTTTACAGCAAAAATGACTAGTTATTTTAGCTGATGTATTTTAAGAAAAGAAAATTCAAGGACATATTATGTAAATTGTGTCACAACCACTAGTTAAACATTACATGAATAAACACGGCTTCTTCTATTCTAATATTCTTTTCCTACGTATACTTCATTTATCATTATTACTTTACGTTAACACCATCGATAGAATCAACTTCGTTACTGGACATTCTTAGAATTTAAAAAGGCATGTTTTATTGTTCTCACAGACGGTTAAGGCTACATGTTTCCTTATAAAAATGCAATTTCATTTAAAATCGACAATTTTATGTAGCTTTTCCTAGGAGAAATATTTTTTGTCTCTTTTTTTAAAAAAAACAACAACACCTGGACATTATTAAGAAACGGCAATACTTTATTTTAACGACGTCATAACGTGCAAAAGAAAACATCAGCGCATGGGCATTTTATCAAATAGATGTTTTGTCCTTTTCATTGCGCGCATTTGACAACTCCCTCAGAAAAAGCGAGCTCTGTAGAACCTGTTCAAGACACCAAGTCTGTTCTGCTTTTTTTCCAAGGCGGTAACTGTTGTGTTAGCTTCATTTGTCATCACATATTTGTTCTTGTTTTACTTTTTTTTCATGTAATTACCTTTGTACTGTGAGTTTTCAAGTTTAGTTATTCGCTGCAATGCTCCTTAATCAAATTTCCCCGTTTGAAGATTTTGGATTACCGTAGTTGTATTTATTAATCGTAAAATTGGGCTTTGTCGATATATTTATTTGGAATTTTTAAGTGGCATCTTCATTGAACTTTGTTTACTAATGTGTGTTAATTACTAGAGTGATCTGAATGCCTTTTTTTCAGGAAGCGAAGCTGTTTTAGAGGCAAAGGTATGTCACGTTATTTTGTATAGAAACTAGCACACACATACTTTTACATGCACTGGACAACAGACATACATAATACAACGTACACTCATTTTCAAACTGACTCTTGGCTGCTTTTGTTTGCGGGATGTCATAGTTTTAGCTTCTACAACTATTTTAGTACGTAAACTCTTAGATGAATCTTGAATTAACGACAGTTAGTCCAGAGTTACCCGGAAGTAAGTCACACTTTATTGAATTGTTACTGCATGTCTATGGAACTACTTAAAGGCAATGCGGAATCCATCTGCTAAAAAAAAGAAAAAAAAAACAACAACAACAAACAAAACAAATACAATTATACACTGCATGATTGGCATAGGTGAGTTCCAATACAGGGCTACGACGCACAGTTCGAATGCATTGAAGACGTCCTTTACCGCGAATTCTTTAGATGACGTCATCGTTAATGAACACACTAAAGCTTTTCTTAGTACACCCACACTCTATACACAGTCGGTGTCTATGGACACACTGCTCATATCCTCTTCATACCAAAGCGAATAATATTGTCTAACTATTGTTGATGTGAGCGACTGACTCGCACCACGATCTCTCAACGTCCGCTTGATTGTTGGAATACATGAATGAATACATGAATACATCTTAAGGAACCACATTTGTGGAGTTGGGCGGGTGTATCACTAAACTAAAGACATCACACATTTCAAGCTATGTTCTCTCTACATTGTGCGACGAAGCATTGTCTATATATGAAGTACAAGGTTCTCGTTCGAGACTCCGGGTCTTCCGTCTCAATGCTTCTGACAGGTCACGTCGTGGTACCTAACATAAGTACCTCACTGTACTGTCCTAAATTAAAGTGGTATTGTCCTTGTGCTATAAATTACGGATAAGTGATTACGAACATAATACAGTTAAAGTAGTAAATCTGGTTGAAATTATTTTTGTAACAAACGACATTCGTAGACGACAGAACTCACCAAAAACAAATGTGTTTATGTCATTAAGAAAAAAACAAATTATATGGTATACACAAAACACAAACGTTTATTTCATTGCTGTACAGTCCTTCAACATTGCGCGCATAATGATCATACCACAGATGTATGTAAACATGAAAAATCAAACTTGAAACCGGCTTTGGGCACTATGGCCTTTTAAGGAGGCGGGGAACCAATGCGCTTCAAGATGTAAACACATGCAAATCTGAATACAAATACTGTTAAATTTAAAGATGATAACATATTCATATAATATGATTATTAATACCAAATATATATTTGGTGATGACAAGGTATTACAATGCGTTAATATTTATATTGGAACTAATTAGGCTAGACCTTAGTATGTATTGTGTTTCTTTATTTAAACATTTATTCTCATAGGATAAGGCGGATATTACCATGTTTAGACATATACAATTCCTCGGTAAACATTAATTTTACATTAATCGATGCAGAAATTGTATTATATTTTGATAAAGAAACGTTACCATTTTACGAATTTTTAAAATATGCTGTTTGTTTCTAGGAGGAACGACCAGGAAAGCCAAACATGATAAGAGTATTGGTCGATAGCGTTGATATTGAGTGGGACGGAATACATTCTTTCTGTGATGGAGACGCCTATCAAGTTCATATAAAGAACATTCAGACACAAACTTTCGATTATAGGATTTTCAAGGTAAACAGGGGAAACATAGGAGGCTTACAGCCTGGCACCCCATACGTCTTTAAAGTTCGTTTGTTGAAGGACAACGGAGAAAAGTCAGATTACAGCGAGAACAGCGACGATGTCACAACCAAAACAGAACCAAAACAAGAGGTAACGTATTGTATATTCTTTAGATACACAGATACATGTAGTTAGTAGTATATGAAATGATGGTGTTTTTGTTTAAATCTTCTATGACTTGTACTTAGCAGTTTGTATGCTTGTAAGACACATATGACACAGTACAGTAGGTTCTAATGAACTTTGCATAATATGGAGTAAGTGATATCATTCTTTAATCCTTTTACATTTGTTCATAAACTAACATCAGTTTTTTGAATCGGTCTTACAACAATACTGATTGCTAACAGTTTTCAAACAAATGATTATTAATAACTATTGAAAGTTTTACTTTCCTACAGTTTAAGGCATTAAATAATAGAATCTAACCTAACCTAATCTGGTTTCACACTGTGAACACATGGTGATGTCAGTCGGTTGGGTGAAGGAAGGTGGGTTTAAATGGGTCTAGCCGACTGGACACAGTCCTATTCTCCACTGGTATCAGCAAAGAGGCTGTGCTAAGATCCTTACCGAACATTGGCAATGCAGTAAGCATCAATCATCAAGTGTGACCAATTGTTTTACGACCTCTTCCCCTATGGCAAATCTATTTATAATAAGATATTCAAGTGTCAAGCTTTGATCTCACAGCAATGTGTTATCTTTCTCTTTGTTTGTCTGTTTAGGGGTAATCTAAAGCAGACCCGTTTCATTGTTTTCATGGTAGTGTTCAAAAACGTCAGTGTTAAGCGAAATTCTGAGTTTCTGCAGGAATTATGAAAACAACAACAATAAATCAATCAAGCAGGATTAAGACATTAATACATATGTGTCGGACTACCTTTAACTATATGATATGAACCTACTCTTCGGTTCTTCGGAAGTTGTTTCTTGCTTCAATAGTTTCTGCAAGCTTCCCACTGCTTCTAAAATTTTATTAATATGTCATATAAGATAGTGTAGATTTGCTCGCGAGTCCTATTGTTAATAAACCAAATGATTGGCTTACGTAGCAATGGCGCTGTAATCATATGCTGACCATATATATGTCAATGAACCATTGTGGTCTATAGTTATTGGTATATTGCTGACATGATCCGTTAAAAGAATCATCGCTAGATTAGCAAAGGTCTGGGAACCTGTTGCACTATGACACATTTATGTATAACAAAGGCACATATGCTTGTATATGTATTAGGCAAACATACCAGGAAAACCATCTGCGGTTAGAGTGTTTAGTGACAGCGTTGTTGTTGTTTGGGACGGAGTGCGCAACTTCAGCAAAGGGGACGCATATCAGGTTCACATTGAGAACACTAAGACACGTCAGTGGGACACTAGGATTTTTGAAAAGAACCGAGGAAAAATTGGAGACTTACAACCAGGCGCAACATACGTCCTTAAAGTTCGCTTGGTCAAGGCTAACGGAGAGGAGTCCAAATACTGCGTGAACAGCGAGGAATTCACGACAAAGGAAGAAACTAAACAAAAGGTATTAGAGAGTAACATGTAAGTAAACATACAATAATCACGAATCTGTGTCAGCTTATAAGACCTGTAAACGATCACGATGTGTAAGGGCTTTTGCGGTGGCGTTTTACGTAACAGCTCACAGGCTCCTCTCTAAGACAAAATCACTAATTGCAGCTATGGAAAATATGGCCAGCTGACAATGGACACATTTCACTTAGTTGATTTTTACTTTTAACCGGTCCTATTTAGTGGAACGGAATCCACATAGATTTCACCTGTTTCACGTACGGTCATTAAACTAAGTTTAAACGTATGTACATTTATAACTTTAGCAGAAACTGTGTATTCTCAGAAGTATTTGTACACAACAAGAGATAGCAATTTTAACAAACGAACATTTATTTTCGATCTTGCTTCTGCATAAATTAATTTTGTCATCCCCGACATGTTCTTTCTTTTTTTCATATCACCACTTTTCCTCGATTGTTTTCCAAGATTAAAAATTACGTTTATTCATAACTTATGCTTATATGCTATCTAGAAAGTGGACGTCTCTTCTTCTTCAAATTCAATGTTGATAATATATGTTTAATTTCGTCACAACTTTTGTAGTTAATGAGGTCATAACTTTCCTCGAACAATATGTCATCACTTCGACTGTTTTGTTTTAAGTATAGATATATGTTTTTTCCCTGATTGTATTTGAGAAACCCCGTAAGAAGTGTGGATTGAAGCTCTGTAAACTTGTTTGAACACCTCAGTCGGCCCTTTTGCCGCAAACCTTTCCAAGAATGTAAACATTTGTTTAAATCCATTTGCTGAAATATCTCGTCTCAGTTGTATATAAGTGTTACACTATACATGTAAATACCGTTGTCTGTTGTAATATATATCTTCTTTAGCTTATTTGTAAAGCTCTTGTCCTTATAAGGTAAATATTAACAAAAATATTCGGTATATACGAACACATGCCATAGAAGCAAAGTTTTTAACATTGTTAAAATTCCATTTAGCACCCAGGACCGTGACATGGCAAGCTCTACATCACAATGGCTACATGTTGTTACATAATTAGGAAATCATCTGAGAGCCTACCTGTCGAACAAGTTGAAGATATTGAAGATGAAGCTTACCGTTAAATAATGGAAATTATCAGGCAATACTCATTTTGTACATTAATTAGTGTTTAAATGACAATCTGACACATGAATCAATTATAATTTAATTAACCCATTTGAATTTCTTTATAGACAGATAGACCAGGAAAGCCTAATGTGAAAGAAATATACACTGACAGCGTCGATATTCTTTGGGACAGCGTTCAACAATTCCGAAAAGGGGACCGATATCAGGTTCGCCTTGAAAATGTTCCGGAAGGAAAATGGGAATTACAAGATTACGAGATTAGTAACGTAAAGATAAAAGGTTTAAAGCCGAACACGTCATACTTGTTCAAAGTTCTCTGGGTCAAGTCTAATGGTGAGGAGTCTACATACAGTGAGGAGAGCGACATCATTACAACAACAGTGCCATTTGCTTCAACGATTCTTGGTGAATCGAAACTTGTGAAAAAAAGTAGCGCAGAATTAGATGTTTACCAATTGCCTCTAGACGGACTTCTGGACGCAAGAAATGAACCTGCAAATTCAAAAAAGTTTGACATTGGTAGGTACCTTATGTTATAAAATAAAATTTAATAAAAACTAGGTTGGAGTTAGTTTAGGAGTCAAATTTTGACTGGGTTAAGTTATTTGATTTAGTTTAGGTGTAAACCTTTTGATTGATATATGCATATCAGGGATATGTTTCACTTTAAACAATTCATAAACAATTAAAACTAAATGTCCTTGCATGGGCTGAGATTTCTCTACGTTTTACACTTTCATTTTTAATCAGAAAAAAAATAAGAGTAGCGCGACCGAATACAGTACGAGCTAATAAAAGCTCTTCTGTATTGTCGAACATAAATAAAATGATTCACACATCAGAGAAGTTATGGTTAGTTGTACAGGCCCACTTATCTCTGCTTATTGCCGATTACTTCAAAGACGAAAATAATTTTTACGAGTTGCAATATCTATTCAAGATAGAAATGCTTCGACAGAAAGGTAATTAACTCTTTGACTTTAAAGGTTAAGTGTATTTTTAACTACTAATCCAATAGTTTTATATTTGTCAACGCGTTAAACGTGGTATGTGACAGCTTGGTTTCCTTCTCTTAAACAACATGAACCGGAAGCGACAAAAACCTTATGTATGCACACACCATTTTATAACTCATTACCAAGTAAAACATTACATGTTTTCCATTCTATATGAAAAAACATAAAGTCTTGCTGCTTCTTTACATATGTTAACAAAAAAGCACAGAGAAGCGACGAGTAGTTTTCGAATAAATGTCACCACATATAACGTAATATAATATAAGAATCTATATTTAGGAATTTAAATCCTTCTAAACTACTGTATGTTTATAATTGTTTTACCACAACCTGCTTCGTCTCTTAGCCTCTTAAAAATAATGGATTTGACGACGATTGAAACTCCAAGTTCGCCATAGAATTCATACGTAAAACAAGTAGTCTGTCCTGATTTGCGTGACAGTGTTATTACACCTGTGTTTGATAAAACAATTATAATTACTATGGGTTTAATATATCCAATATTCGAAGTGAGGGTCGAATGAAAGTAGGACTAAATCATTTGTAGGAAAAATGTTCAATAAAAATGTCAAATAAAGTAGATGCATTATCCGTTACAGACTTTGAAGAGCATTATATGTCAGTCGGACAGCAATTGTAAACAGCAAACATTTAAATGCACAAAGTCCTTCGTAACAGGAGTCGGAGATTCGAGTGTAGAGAATACGCACATAAGTTATTTTGCAAATTAACCTGCTACTCATTCTTTTCGCATGTTTCCTTTCAATCTTTTACAATAACAATATATGACTACGTCCTATGAGCATTGCAACATATACCAAATCTGAAAAGGCACAGGAAAAAAGGTATTATCATGCATGCCAAATGTAAAGGAACAAATATGTGATGTGTCGAATATATTTGTTTGCGTTCACAATTTCAATGTTGTGACTAACCTGTACACATCAGCAAATGAGAAAACGCACGTTCCAATCTAATCAAAGTTACATTTGCCGCCATGAAGTAAAAACAGACAGACAGTATCATGAACGAGATTTGAGATAATATTTTGAAAACAAATATAGTTTTGATATAATACCATTATACTTTATTCTAAGAGGATAGTCTACGACACAGTCCTTCTTACAATGTATTTTGATTTTCATACAATAACCGTTTAGAACAGTTTACACTAACACCGATAAAGCTGAAAAGCTAGCCCGCGTGTTTTCCAAGTCGGCAGTCGTATCTATAACACAGCGAAATGATTTAATGTTGTTGATACAAACATGTTCAAAAGTATGTTTACATTTCTTGTTAAGACCCATAACATGCAAATACAACGCACGTGTAGCTTCAAGATTTTCAACTAACACATTATGCAGAGAAAGGAGAGTCGGAAAATCTATCTGGAAGAGAGCATACACACAGTGATACACGCTATTTGAGCTACACATCTCATTTGATGTAAACGATATGTTGTTGTTGTTGATGATGATGATGATTTTGATCAATTCATACGATTTTCTGAACAGGGCCGAAAGATATGAACGTCACGGAAGAAAAGACAATTATGCTAGTAGGGGCTACTGGAAGTGGAAAAAGCACGTTTGTTGATTTGCTTGCAAATTATGTATTGGGAGTCAGGCTTGATGATCCGTTTCGGTTCACTGTCATGAAGGAGGTATGGTATTGTTAGTTATGTCAATATCTTTAACTAATACTTTCATAATTGTAAACGTTTTGATTTAAGTCAAGCTTTACATTATATTATATTATTTATTAAATTTAAAAAAAACTCAATTAACTTTTGATGTGATGTTGAAGCAGAGATAGTGCAGCCTTTAATGAATAAAGTCTTATGTACCTTTCCTAACACAAAAACTTTTCATTCCTAACTACACGTTTATTTGCTTGAGCGCTAGCTATACCTCTTTAAATAATTACAATAAGTCGTTAGTATTAACGAGAATGTCGCAACTCGAGGTTAAACGCGGGGCCTAATGTATATGAAGCTAATACCATTTCAAAAGACGATATTGATTTGTTATAGGCACAGTCCCAGACTGACGTCATCTCTTGTTACTCCTTCAACAAACAGGCGGGATCCCGACTCAAATACAAAATAAATGTAATTGACACACCCGGATTCGGAGCCGTTGGCGGACCAGAAAGAGATAAGAAAATAGTTGAACAAATTCGTCAACTCTTTGAGGCAAATGCGACAAGGGGCATCAAGACCATAGATGCAGTGTGCTTCCTTCTAAAAGCAACAGAGGCTCGATTGACTGAGGCTCAAAGGATTTCCAAAGTAGTTGTGTCTATGTTCTCTCAAGACATTAAGGAAGACCTTTGCGTAATCACTACCTTCGCTGATGGCAGGGAACCTAAAGTGCTTGCTGCCTTGAAAGCTGAAAATATAACGGTCGGCAATATATTTTCTTTCAACAACTCAGCCTTGTTTTCTGACCCTAGGAAGAATTCATTTACTTCAATGTTTTGGAACATGGGATTTCAGAGATTAGAGGAACTGTTTAACCATATAGATACACTAAAACCAAAAGGTCTACTGCTCTCAAGAGAAGTTTTCGTGGAGAAGCATCAGCTTGAACCAACTTATTAAGATTTATAGACGAACACCTTTATAGCTTAGAAACCCTCGAAGCACCTCAAACAGAAATGAACAAAAAAAGATAAATAATGATTTCAAATATACGATTATGGAAATAAAGCTGATAAAGACCAAATTGTCTAATGATGAAAAGGCCGAAACCTATTTCACCTGAGAAAAGGCATTCCATGGAAATGGTATAATTAAAACCATTAAAGGATTGTGTTGGGTCATTCCATGAGAGACCGGAAAATGTTCCAAGTGTTTGTGTTATGAGATTTAGCATATAAGGGAAGTTATCGATTTTATACTTCAACAGAATATGTGGAGTAAACGTACGGCGATAAGCTAAAAGAATACCGAGAGACCGTGGGAAAAGCACTTTAACTAGCAGATATGCTGGATAAAATAGAAATATTTGCAGTCACTACCGTTAAAAAAAATGTTTAACGACATGACAATGTATGGATCGACAGAACAAGATCGCAGTGCGATCTAATGTTTCCGGGATGACAGGTTATGAAAATATGACTATCTATTCCTTTGTGTATTTATATTTTGATCTAACGAACTCGAAAGACTTCAATATTTAAAGGTTAAAATGCCGAATACTAAGATTAGACATTGCATATCTAGAGATGCACTTATTTTTTAACGCAAACTGAGGTGCTTACGTAAAGGACGCACAAACCCAGCAACATTATTTTACCAATATGTGTAATACAAGAATCCGCTCAACCCGAGATAATTAAAACCATTGAGGCAATACTAATGAAAGATTAATTGCTGCAAACAAAACAATATTAAAGGTTGTGATCCTAAACATTGATTCGCACGCTGTCGCCGTAGTTTGAAATTGTTGCAAACGTGTAATAGTCGGATCCAGTTGTTAAAGGGCACTTTTCTTATCATAATGATCTCCCTTTAACAGCGTTTTGATAGTAGCATTCACTGTATTGTCTGATCTTGTATTTAAGTTTAGTTAACTGATATTCTGATGCTATGAGTATGTATAGGATGAAACTTATGATGTGAGTAAATTATACATTTTGTACCATAGTTAATTCATAAATATTTGATGTTTTAAACAGAGACTTAAAGAATGAGAAGTGTTCATTTGAAGTAGTAATAGTGATGGCACATAAATAATATGAGAAAGGGTTTGACAAATTTGGAAAAAATATACTCGCGTTCCATGGTCTGGCCACCTACATTGTTGCAATAATCACTGAACAAGTCATGTCCGACACAATATTTCGACAAAGATTTTAACGCGTAGGAGGATATTCGCAGTAGGCTAAGAATAGTCGATGGCGTATAAAGGGTCGAGATAAATAATATAAAATTGAGTTACATGCCAAGTTTAGGCAATGTATTCTTGTTTTATGTACGTTTTAAATTCTGTGCGACCTACTATTTTTTATATATGCCCGCGTATGTATTGTATATTTAACTGCATGTGAGCACTTGTTCTTGTCTCTTGATTTCTTTGGCACTTTTCATCATCGAGCCTTTATTGTCTACTTAAAGGTTACATGTGTCAACATGTTATGTTACTTTCTTGATGCAGCTTGTATTATACTACTCATTTTGATAAGTGTGTATGCTATGCAGTCGCTGAGTATAATGCGATCTGAATGCCTGCTATATATATTATATATATTTAGTTCCTCTTCAGTTGTTTGTAAGCGTTTTTGATTACTTTTGTTATGAAATACGTAACACCTTCACCTTTATTTCTTTTCCAAATAATACTGTTATATTAAATTTCTTTATAGTTTATGTCAACATTTATTTTGGTTACTTGAACAAATCTTTATCTAATTTGTATTATATTGTGGATACAAGTTAAACAGTACAATTAGTACCAGCGAAATTCCGATACGGATAGCTTGTCATGAAATTAGTTTGAATCTGATTTGAGTTTAACAATCTGTACAACTCCACTTAAAATCGTTTCAAACTGGGATAAAACAGTGTTGTTACACACAACGTATAAAAATGACAGTTTTACACAAATAAGCAAGTACAATAATTTTGATAAACTGTATAGATCGTGTGGTGCGTTTGTGCTTTCTTTTTATTGTATTTTGTTCTAACATCTGTCATATTTCACCGTTATGAATATGAATAATGTTTTATTCAATTCTTAAACAGTCGAATGATGATGATGGTGATGATTTTGTTGCTGTTAATGATGCTGATGAAGATGATGACGACTATGATTATAATGATGATGATGATGATGATGATGATGAAGATGGAATTATTTTATTTTATTTACATTTAAAACTTTCAAATGTCACATAACATAGCAGCTTGATAAACATATGTAAAACATTTTTGATTGTTAACATATAATCTGTAAATATCAATTGTTGTTTGTGCATTCTTTTTATTATAATATTTCTAACATCTGTCATATTGCACTGTTTTAATAATGAATAATGTGTTTTTCTCTATTCTGAAAGAATCGGAAGATGAAGAAGATGGTGATAATGATAATGATGATGTTGTTGATGATGATGATGATGTTACATAACAATAGCATCATGATAAACTTAAATAGAAATGGTCTGATTGTTAACATAGTTCAATTTGTAAATTGTAAATAGTGTGTGTTTGTTATTTTATTTGTGTCTATTTTATTATATATTGTTTATGTCTGTTACAGTTTACTTTTTCTAATCATAAAACATTTTTTTTTTTATTTTATATACAGAAGGGTTTGTCGCTATGGCAATTTTTAGCATTTACAATTCCGATCTGCGAAACCCCACTTATGTTTATGCTTTTGGTATCTTAATTGTTAAAAAAAACCATATGAAAACCTACATAATGAACTAAGTATGTTCGTGTTGAAAGGCAACTTGTTATAATCGTGTACAGTTTATCGGAAAACAGTCTATTGTTTGTGTTTCAATGTCTTTACTGTTGTTCGTTGATACCTGTTGGACGTTATTGTTGTGTCTGTATAATATATAAGTCGAATTGACAAAGTCAACAATTATCAATATCTACTACATTCGGTTATTTGTTACAAAAAACAAAACTTTTTTCAGGTTTTTCAATCAGCATAAGCTAAACGGAAAACGATCAATTACACGATGTAAAAAAACATATGGATATTATAACAATCTCATACCAGCACATGTTCAGAGAAACCAACACTGAAACGTAATAAACGTAACCTAACATTAGATTTTCATTCAATCTTTAACTTCCTTGCAATTGCATTTTTATACTCTATGATATGCTTATTGCTGTGTGTGTGTCTTATGTAGTTTACGTTATTCAGTATAAAAATGTGTGTTGTTTTTTTTTTATTTTGGAGAATACTATTTTGTTGTTTGATCTCTTTGTAACTTGTTGTTTTGATGTTGTATCAGTGAGGAAAAACTTGTATGCATTTTCTATGCTTTAGCTGTTATATCTTTAAACTTTACACAGTATTCAGTCAGAGAATTAACCGTTTTTACAATGTGTTTCGGAAGTCAGGTGTTAAATTCGTAGCAACGAATACATATGCGTCCACTGCATTCTTCATATCAAATCCAATACTCGGCGGCCTTTAAAATAATTTCAATGGGAATTTTATTCGTAAGTTTTTGTTGTTTTTTTTTTCATCGTTTGCATCGCTGTTGCTCCGCATCATTATGTTTCTGGTTTCGTTATTGATCGCTTCCGCTTTGATACAACATATCTACTACTCTTTGATATGCATGTATTTATAGACACCGTGTAGTTAAAATGCTGTAAGATACGTGTCACTTGCATTTTTTTTTCGGTTACATATGTAAATGTAAAATGTATCTTTTGGGTCAACCTTAGCGTAGATATAGTACATATATATACATGCAGTCAACATACATGTTATAAATTGATGGCTCTCTGAAAACGCTATAGATGATAGCCCTGATGATAACGCAACTAGTTGTGTTCATCATGTCGATTATGAACATGATGACAATAACGATATGCACATTATCGAAGGAGGGGAGAATACTATTAATAAATGCAATCGTGGATATCATTAGGGTGACGGATAAGATGATGAATAAAAATATGAGGAATAGTAGGAGGAGGATAGGAATGCATATGATGAGTATAGGTAGTTTAAGCAGTTTATAGGTGTGTATATGTATATATTGATGTCAAGTAGTTTAAGTATTTATGCATATACGCCATGTACACTTTTTCGGTTACATTTTAATATCTGTAAATGTAAAAAGTATTGTTGTGTCAACTTTAGCGTAGATATCGTGGTATATATTGATGACTCTACGATAAATCTATTGATGTTAGTCTCTGTATTTTTGTCATTTTTACATTTAACCTCTTTGCCTTTGTCTAGAGGTAGATTAATTTTACATATCTGTCGAAATTTTGATATGACCTTTTTTATTAACCTATTGATACTAACGCAAATAGATATGCTGATATTGTAAATTATGTTAATGATGAACATGAAGGCAATAATGATATGTGGATTGTCGGGAGGGTGGTGGTTTGAGGATAAATGCGATGTTGGATATCATTGTGCTGACCGATAAGATGATGATGAAGAAGATGGCGATGATGAGGAGGAGGAGAGGAAGGCCTTTGATGGGTATAGAGAGTATTACGAAGCAGATGATCATAATGATCATACATATTATGATCAATAAGAATCTGCTGATTAGTAGAATGTGTGGGTGATTGTTTTTCTTATTGTACTGATATTGACTTGTATTGCTTATAAAGGCATTGGACATTGATGATGGCCTGATTTTGTTTCCCTCTGTGATCAAAGTTGTGGTATATGGGTGTGGCCGATAACAATGGGGTCAGGTGTGTGATTTGGGTTTGTTGTCCAATGACAGCTTATTAACGACCCCAGCCTGGCAAATCTCTGTCAATAATTGGCACAACACAGGGGATATGTCTTACATACTTCAGTTTTTTAAGATACAAAATAATGTAGCAGGCAAGAACGAAAAAATATCAGCTGTTTTGTTAGACCGTTTTCTAGAGAAAAAGAACATTGCATTCCGAAATAAGAGTTATAGCATGTAGTTATGACTAAAAGTAAAATAAACAAATGAAGAAGTGGCCGTTTAAGGGAGTGTCTAGTCCATGATATTCGTCTTCTTGGTTAAAGCGCATGCTCTCTTCTGTGGTAAATGTCGCGAATTCGCGAACGTCCTAGTACACAAGTTAAATGTTCCTTTACACAAGTTAATCCAGCATTGTGTTATCTGTCGGTTGGGGGATCTTAAGGAAGCCATTTCCAATGCCTTTAAGCAATCGTTTTCTTTTCATACATTGGTTTTATTGCATGCAAACGTTATTTTCATTATATTTCTACAATTTCTCGTGTCTTTAATATTATCTTATTCAAAGGTATCGCCATTACAAGCGTAAAGTCAGTTTATCTTTCTCATGTTCTGATACACAAATACAATAAAACATTTATATTTTTTTAGAATTTCATAAATATGTAGGAATATAACGTTCTTTATTAACATTGACTTTTGAATGCTTTATTTAGTTTAATTTGTGAGTTTAAACTAGCTACAAACATTTTTTTAAATGATAAACGAATATGCTTTATAGTGGTGTGGGTGATATTGATTTATTAATCTTTGAACATAATAACGTTATCTTTTCAGCTTTATTGGTATATATTATATATTAAATGTTTATCGTAAATTTGTATATCTTGTTTGAATTTATTATCTAGAGATACAGACAAAACTTAATTTTGCAGCTTTAACCGAAACAATTATATACTGCTTTAATAATAATATCATTCTGTCCGCACATTTTATTCTTCGAATAGTATTCTGTTACAAAATGTACCTTTAATAATGCATATATTAACAACATCTTTTATGTGTTCTTTTTATAAATAATATATATAAAGTACACAGACCGTTGAATATAACTTTGATTTAAGAAGAACAACATTGTATTATACATGCAGATACATGATTATATAAAGCATATATGACAAAAGTATTTGTGTTGTTTTTTTCTTGAGAAATGACAGTGTGCCAAAATCATATTAACATGCATTGTAAATGGCAAACAAATAATAATTAAATGCTACGATGATGTATTGCATTTTTAGACTCCTTAATAGAATTGCATATTTCAGATAATGA
The DNA here is from genome assembly GCA_007844125.1 of Sinonovacula constricta. NCBI lineage: Eukaryota > Metazoa > Mollusca > Bivalvia > Cardiida > Solecurtidae > Sinonovacula > Sinonovacula constricta. The sequence goes on from CM017564.1 coordinate 43,864,592, forward strand.
AAAAAAGTACTGGCACATTATTTCAGTTAAACGCAAAAGGAAAAGTGCTTTAATCTTCATAGATTGAAAATAAAACCTTATAAATATGTCATATAATTGTCAATTAATTGTTTTGAAACTTAACAACGCTCATATTCTTTGTCACTTAACTAATCAATAATTTTATTAAAATACATTTACTACTAAGTTCTGTCAGCAGTACAAACATATAAAAAGTAAATTTTGAATAACTATACGTATAATTTATAAGGGACTGTTTATAATTAAGACCGTACCAATATTCATTTTAACTAAAATGAAACCTACGGATTAGGATACCTTCGGCTATAAAAGAAGTTTTAAAAAAAGGAAAACAATTTGATTATAATGACGAATATCACATTTTGAAAGGAAGTTTACCAGAACATAGAGGATTAAAGAGACAGCAAACATACATCTTCAGAACAATTGAGAAACATGTGTTGTGGATCACAGAATAAATCTGGCTTGACAACCGCGGCGTGATTACGTTAAAGTCATATTGAAAGATTCGTATGATTTTTGCATTCGAATGAATCGTTGCTATTGACCCTGTTATGACCTTGTGAATACAAAAATACAGTTTATCTAAATTGGTAAATGAATATCAAAATAAGTGTATTAACAATTAAACTGCATGTTGAAAAAAGAGTAGAAATGTAAACTTGACAAAAGGTGATGTGCGAACGTTTAAATAAATTAACCCTTATGATGGTACATCATGATCATTTAATAAGAGTAAACTTTAGTAAGGGAGATAAGCGTTTCTATTTTATATCTTGTGCATTAATCAGTTATTCCTCTTAATATAATTTGAAAATATAATTTTATCAGAATCAAGCTCTACTGCTGCAAAATTAGCAGAAAGTACAGATAATGACGCACATATGTCGTTTTTGTTGTGTGTTGTTTGTTTGTGTTTTTTTTTTTTGTTTTTTGTTTTTTGTTTTTTGTTTCGAAATATACTGTGTTGTTGATTTCGTGATATGTAACATAATTATTACACCTGATAAAAATGCGAAATGTTTATGACATAAAATGTATAGAATGACCTGGTGTTTAGTCTTTCTTAAATTTTATTGTGATGGTCAGAATATATGTATATGTGTTGATAGCTGACAACACCCAGTTTTTACTTGCATACAAAGGTGACAAAATTTCAAGGGCTGTAAGATTGTCCAAACCCCGCAGCTCCCGCTCATTGCCCTGCACCCAAAAGGATTAAAGTTTGACTGTCGATTACAATCAAACCAAACTAATTCAATTAAAGCTTGTATTATGTTAATTTGAAGTCACAAGGCAAAGACAATTTAGGTTCTTAATTATTTTGTCGTAAGCAATCTCATTAATATGGATATACATCTAAGTTCGTTTCTTTCCAACATTTCATTAATGGAATATCGCGCAAACCACAATGCACTTTGTACAGGCAAAGCACATTAACGACGGACGAAATGCAAAGACGCATGTCAAGTCGTAAGTAAAATGATTGGTTGATCTGGTACATTCTGCATCTAATTTAACCATTATATAATTCTGCGTATGAAGCATAAAATGTTTTAGAATGAGCAAACTATGTAAAAATTGCAAAAGAATCAGTTTGAGATTTTATTTTTCCCCAATGACTCTCTGTACCAATATATAACATTGATTTATTGCCAACAACTATGACCTGCGCATAGAGTAGCTCTGTGGTTACCGCATTGTTTGTTCACTCAATCGGACGGGATTCGAAAACTGCAATGTTTTTAGAATTATGTCAATATTTCCTTTGTTACGGTTACCAACCCTACGAAGTTAATGGGGCTTTACCGAATTATATGAAGTCGATCCAAAATGGTTTCTGGTCATCATTGGTGATGACTTTTTCGAAATATCACTCAACCTTAAATATCCATACCATAGCAGTCCAATATTCTGTTTATATTAGTTTGGGTTGAAAGTCATTGGATAATACATATATCAGCACTACAGTGCTTATCGTAAAATATCATGGATGCATTTGCATTTACGTTCAAATCAAAATGTGACGGCTTAGTTCCTATGTAAATGCCTTGTAAAAAAGAGCTTGTCGAAAATTGTGATCAAAACTTTATTTCGTTAGCAATGAAATAATGTTCGCGTGAATGTATAGTAAAATGGGGACTATGTTTGTAAGCATTTTATAAACATGAATAGTTCGCTGGTAACTTGATTTGCGACGTTTGATGGGCGATCTTTGTGAAAATGTAATAACCGATGTAGGCACAAATCTTTACTACTCCACTTATTTAACGGGAGAAATTGTACTTAAGACTTGGGAGCTGTTTTACGTCCACTCAAATTTCCCCACGGTTTTATTCACATATGCGCTGTGGAAACATAAATAACGTTTATCCCCACGTGCAGTCATACGATGGAACCAAACACGGTGTACTGGACCTTAAGTGTCACAAACTTGACAATTAAAACTAAATGTAATTGGTGTGTAATGATCTTCAAAATCCCATAAATCCGTTTTGCTGATCTAAACATGCATGTAACAATCATACAAAGCTTAATCAATTTAAAAACGACATAACATTTAATACATTTGTAGGACTGGCAACGAGTGCAGACCTGTTATGCATGTTATAATGGATGTTACATTCTGTGATTTTGCCTAACCACGTGGCTAAATGGTAAAATGTCTGTATCACATGATTGGCCTTGTTTTCCATGTATTACACCATCTACACATGTTTATATCGCACTTGTGTAGTACAAATTTCTATTGATTACGCCATCGACGTCATCATAATGCAGATCGTCTCATACCACTATTTCACCAAGTAATGTTTCAATATCATAAAGTCGTATATTGGCGACCCAAATCATTCGATAAAAAGTTTCTGACTCTCTTGTCATTTAATACACCCATTTATAAAACTCGCCCAGGAAACATGATAGCAGGCTCGCCACACTCTCGCTTACTATTACTTTTCCTAAACTCGTTTAATAAACATTTGGGTTAAATGACAACTGGTGTCAGATCCTCGATTCAGCCATACGCACTTTTGAAATGTTAACGTCGTATTTGTTTACGATGACGTCGCCTAAAAATGTGAACTTAAAGTAAAAATCTTAGAGTCACACACACACACAAACCACAGACACAACAGAGAATCGTTGAACACCACTGAAATGCAAGTACAATTGTCTTTGACAAATAATGTACTTATTTATATTGGAATTAATTGTTTTATATTCTTATAGCAGGCGCAGTAACACCCACAACCTGACAAATTGTTCAGAATGCGTACTGGTAACTACTGTTTTAGAGAGATCTTATTTGCAAGAAATAATTATTTGTTTCTAGAACTCTCTTTCTGTCATTATTTGCCCTTCTAACACATCAAAATTAATAAACAAAATAACTTTTACATGCGTTTTTAAAAAAATAAATGGAAATGTTAATCATAAGGGAAAATTCGATTTTTTTTCTATGCATTTGATATTATTACATGCCGCCTGTTGTGTTTGGTTCTAAATGTTTAGTTAGGTGTTTGGTGTATGTTTTTATTTTTTTATATTTTAAACATCAACATGCAGCATTTCTATAAAAGTTTTGCAAAAATATGTACTTAACAAGAACAACAAACTATAACAACACAACCATCAACTCAAACACGTGTTGTATTTCTTGTTGCAAAGAAAGTGTCTTTGACCTTTGCAAACGCTTCATTGAGTTACAAGAAAACAACAGGGAAAGCATGCACAAACATCAGAAGATTGAATAAAAGGCTGTTCAGTGTCGAGGTGTACACATTTTTGTCGAAAGTGCACTTTTTGCTGTATATCTGGGAGGGGAGGGGCAATCGGTAGAGCGTCGGCTCCAGGTACGGGTGGCTCTGGGTACGATCCCGGGCCGCGACATACCAAAGTTGTTAAAATTGGTAGTGGTATATGGTAGTTCCTGGTTGTCAAATTATCAAAAGGTTCGTCCGGTGTTAGGATAAGTTGACTAGGTGTGGTACAACGGCAGGTGTTCACGGCTTGCTATACACAGTGGAGGCAGCACTATATCTGCTTCAAGTGGACACCGTCTCCAGATAACTCAAATACTGTTGGTGGGATGATAAACCAAATAAACAAACATATGTTCGTTTAGAAAAGAAATATAACGTTTGTATTTAAGCATGTTATATTATTTATATTTTGCTTACTTTATCTTTCAGCTAGACATATACATATTCTCTTGCATGAATTGAAAACAATCAAACTCTCAGTGATATATGATCTAGGAAATGACTTTTTCTGGTCACATTTTATAATATTTATACCTTAACAGTTTTGTGTTTTGTGTTTTGTAGCATTACTGTAAATCTTTTCGAACAAGTTTAAATTGACAAGAATATCGGTGAACTCAAGCATGATTTACTTCGGTATGGCCACTAACATAGTTGTAAAATATTATCATTTTGCCTTTTAACAATCAAGGGAGAAATTTGACAGTCTGACTCGGACCATTATTGGTTAAGTATCCACCAGCCCTGATAGCAAATCGGGTCTTTAGTATATGTATCTAGGCATACTAATATATTTTAAAATAGGTGGATCCATTATGGGTATATACTGAGATGTTTGCCCATACTGGACCATTAACGATTATTAAAGTCCATGTGTGAATGACAAAGCGATAATGACAACAGCAACGGTATGTTGTAGTAAAATAAAATTGTATGGATTATATACGCCACAGAAGTAAATCAAAGCAATGCAACAATTGTAGCTTTTATATGAGGGAAACACGAGAAGTAACCCACATTGGTCACATATGGACCCTATTTGTCCGCATACAATAAGAGATGCCATCGCAGTTATAAAAAATATTCACAATTTTATTTAAACATTTCTTACAATTTACATTGAAAGGATGATGCAAATGAGCAGACAAAGAAGAACAAGTAACAATAAAACTAAAAAACTTAATGCATAATCGCGCACGCCCAGTATACGGTTCCGATCCCGCGCCAAATTAGAGCATGAGGCAACAACACGATCGCACCATGTTCAACTGTTCTTCCAATGAGCATTAAGCCTTGTCTAAAAGGTAAGATATTCATAATTGGATATATCAATTCAATTATAAGAGCATCACGTTTACATATGAGCATTCTCCGCATAACTAAATTTGGTCATGAATCCGGAGTGCAATTTTTGTTTGTGATGAGTTTTCGCGAATGATTAACTTTGACATCTTGCATATTGTTTGTTTGTTGTTGTTGTTTTTTTTTTTGTTGTTTTTTTCTTTTGGTCAAATAAAATTTCTTATGTACTATGTAACCATAGAAGTATAATATAAGTAACTCTGAATTTTAAGTTATTAAGCATCAATTAATGATTTATCATCTTGTTGTTAATACATACTTTTGCCACTTTGATATTGTTTATAATTGAGTATGCATATCACATACTAATTACTTTCTTGTCTTCTTCAGAATGTTCGGACCTAACATTAATATGTCTAGGGAGATAAGATTTGAGCTGAAATATTTCGTTATAAAGATGGGTAAAAATGGTGGTATCCGACTGTTTACCTTTTGCAAAGCAACGAACATTACGAAGTTAATATTTCCTGATGCAATAAAAGTAATGCGAAATTCTTCAATGTGAAAAAAGTGTATTACACCATCTAAATCATTATCACACATAAGGAATTACTAAATTTCCCTACAGCACAAAGTTTGCTATTTTTTAACCGAATGCATTTGGATAAATGAAGTGACTGATTTCTGCTATGATAACATGATGTCATATTTCCTGTTGTCCACGCCAACCACCATTGCAGTATTGTACATCATGTCTATAATGGACATAAAGTTCAACAAACAGCACGTTAATGTCACCAAAATAGGTGCAAGCTTTGTTCAAAATAGTCTATACCTGAAACATCGATGGTTGACAAAAGTTGGTCGTCGCTATCTTATCTTGAAGTAATAAAGTTTTATCAATGTATATCGTTAAACGACTATCATTGTGCTGATACGGGCTTTAGGATTGTGCATTAACTATCATCACCTGATCAAATGACACTGATAGCAAAACGGACGAACATTCACGGTGTAAGGTGATGACGCCATCACATGATAACTTTCAGGGTACATAGTGTTACAGAGTTCTGATAATCTATATCCACCTTTGTACTAGCACACCATAAGTTCTGCAAGAGAATACAATTGCACTAAGATCATATGCATATCATCACCAGCAGCAGCAGTACCACCACCACCAACATTATCAGCAGTCACAGCAGCATCAACAATATCATCATCAGCAGCAGCAGCAGCAGAAGCAGCAGAAACAACAAGAGCAGATGTTGTTCACAATGTTCTTTAAAAATAAAATATAGTCTGGTAATAATATGAGTTTGTACGAACAAAACAATACGGCACTGAGATAGACTATTTTCAAGTGTGTTAAAATGGTACAAAAACTATTGAAAATGGCGGTCATACTGATAAGTTGTAAGCAATACGTAAACAATGTGTGCGGTAAACATGCGTTGCATGTTTGTGTCATGTACTTTCCCCCACGAATATGTATGCTGTAGTTTACATTATTTAATTGAATGAAGCATACTGAATTCAATATTGAGGTACACCGTTATCAATTTATGTATGAATGTGTTGTGTATGACACTAAGCCTGCTAAAGCTTTCGTCTGTCTGTCTGTACATGTCCCTCTGTAGCACATTTTATCTCGCCTTCTATAACAAAACACCAGTACGAGCCATACCTATATTATTTATGAGAAAGTCATATACTGACAGTATATTATTACAGTTATTTTGGATACTAACTAACTAGGTCGTTTGGACTTATCAACCATGACCTGTCATATGACTTAGATACTATTTATCAGCGTAGCAGTGCGTCAATCAATTTATATGTAGATAGTAGATACAATTGTATCATTTGACAGCTACATTTATCTATACATGTTGGTTTGACAATATCCATAGAACACAAATAAAATGTAAAGACAGCAACTGCTAACTAATAGAGTTAATTACTCCAAACCTCTCGCGGTGACGTTATAATTATAATTTTGTAAAGTATTGATTTTCTGAGATCTTTCATTTGAAAACCATACAATTATGCAGAATACACAATATACTTGCTGGACTATTGTTATTATTTGCCTAAACGAACGCTTAACTCGACAGAGGTTCTAAATATAATTAGAAGGTAGGTTATTTCTATTAAATTACAACATGGTTACGTACAAATGAACATATTTTATGTCGCTCAGATAACTCCAGCACCTGGGATTAAACTTTTGAAATCAATATATACATTTCACAACAATAATACATAGGCAAGATAGTAACAGTAACGCTCAATTGCTCGTATATGTCATAGTTATTCAGTAGTAACAGAACAATATAATTATAATTTCGAAATATATATCCTATTTACGTGGTTTTATCATAAATGCATGGTTATGTATATATAACCTAAATATTTTGCAATTTACATGACAACAAACGGAGTCGGAAAGTCCACTCTCATAAAATCTGCTACCATGGCAATATGGTATACTCAAAGTCGTTAATTATCCAGCAATGTCATCACGCAAATCGGTCATCAGAGTTACAGTTATGTACAATCGTTTGAACAATTCTGACACTTATGTTCATATTTAATTGGCCAAACCAAGACAAACACTGACCGTATTTACTATTGTTCAACAATTCATTTTATACAATTAACACAAATGAACCATTAATTAAAAAAACAAGAATATATCGTTTTATTTTATTAAAAAGAAAAACAAAGTCCTTTAAAAGTTGCAACATAAACCGAAATGTGAAACGGCAACGCACGAAGGTATTCAGATGCAAGCTAAATGTAACTGAAAGAAGAAACATACAATGGGTCATAAAAGAAATAAGACAAACCAAATTTTTACCGCAGTAGTTTGGTCAGTTGGCAAAAAAGACCGACTTGGGGATGCATACACCAGTTTACAGAGCTTTTACCTCGCTCGCATTTCTTTGATTCTAAGAGAAGTTAGAACCTCATTAGATAGATATTAATAAACGGTATACAGAAGAGAGAGGCGTGTTATTTATCTAATGATAAATACACACAAATGATGATTGTAAATGAAATTAAATATTTGAATCAAGAAAAGTGATCTTGCAGGTAAAACATTGTGTGCCTTCTTAGTGTTTTCCTTCTGATACAATGTGGCAGACGTCTCATCAATTGGAAAAAGTAATTGTGTCTCCCTTGACATATAGTCTTAATTTAAAAGCAAATATAACTTCGAAAGGAAAGCATAAAATTCAGAATACACTCACTGAATATAAGCAAAAATCAAGCGCTTGAACTAAATTTATGGATAGTTTTGTTTTTTAAAATTGATATGAAAGTTGTCTCTTCTGTAGAAATGAGAACACTGTAAATTATGTTGCATGTATATCCTCTTTATGAAAATTGTTCGCCACTATGTGTCGTTTGGAAACGAAATATAGCATTGGACAACCCAACGAAAGACGTTGCTCGATTGGTTAACCTCAAAGTATCCCAAATATGAAATTAATTGTTTACAAACAAGACGAACTTATAATCAAATTCAGAAAAGAAATCATACTATTTAAATACGTTAAAAATGTGTGGGTCTTGATAAATGCTTATGTCAATATGACACCAGTTCAGTTAGCCTGTACTGTTCACGTTACTTCTAAAACATTGGACATGGGTAGATCTGAAAGTTAACCTTACGGGGCGTGATCTGTTGGTTCAAATTTAACTTATGTGGAACAGATATATTTAAGAACTCGCGATATGAGTGTGCCTCGCAAGTCATACACTCTCACTTCATATTTGCTACAGGAGGTTTAGGGGCATGCTCTGATGCAATCCGTTTTGAAAAAAAAATCAATTAAATTGCATTTTTTCAAGCCGGTATGGATTGGCATCAATGACAGTATATCTCTGCAACACGCTTTAGTTGTTTTGGAATAATTTAACTTACTTAGGAAACACGTTTAACTCTAGAATTTCGTTTCAGCTTTTGTGCCAAATTCATTTCGAAAAAGAAGGTGACATTTTTCAATTTGACAAAAAGCTTCGACTGAAGATATAGCTTATTTAACAATTTAACAATGTTTTCTTATTAGTTTTAAAATTGAGTCTTTTTGTCAGGCGACCTGTACGTGTAGTTGGCACAAAACAGATACACAATGTGTAAGGGAAATAGGCAATTTGATATATTGCGCGATTGTAGTTAGTTCTAATTTGTTTCAGATGATCCGTTATTTACAGATGGCACCAAAGTAACTAACACACAATTTCAACATTGATATAAATGTCAACCATATGAGGCTGACTTTTAAATGTAAATTTAATATTACCTAATTTTCAAATGATGCGTGAATTTGTTATGTCTTGCGCATTTTCCGCGTCTGTATAAGGCCGCATTAGCATAGAAACACTGCAAACAACAATATGGAAATAACTGTTAAGTATAAAAGGAATATACGGTATTTTTAATAATGAAACTTTTAAAATCTACGAAAATCTGACAATACTATAGTGCTAGGTAAAATGGTTTCACCAAGGAACAAAAGTAGCGATCAGTATTGTAGCCACCTATGCGCCTAGCAGGTCCAGGTTAGACACATGCAAACAAAAATGACCTAAAATGACAGGTAGTCACTATCATTGTTATCACAAACTAATTTGCATAGACCTAATCTATGAACAATATTATTTTAATTCAACGTAATATAACGAAGTAAGCAGCTTCCTTTTTTTATTCGTTAACTGTTTGACGATATGGCATAACGGAATTAGCCGAGTGCTTTTGACAGTTTCCAAAATACGCCTACTCCTCGACACCCAATAAAAGGTCCTGAACGTCTGCTGTAATACGCAATCACGAAAGTACTGAAGGTGGACAACCAACATTTGAGAGGATGGAGTATATGAATAGAAATAAAAGCAGGTCAGTAAAGTTGTACACTATGAATGTACAAAAAACAAATAGCAATAATAATGCGTTCAAAAGTTTAACCGTATTTATGCTTATAGACGCGACACAAACATTTAATAATATAAAATGCTTAGCAAATTTTAAATGTTATACCGATATGACGGGTAATGCGATTCTCAAAGATATATTATCTTTAGAAGGTTTTGCATACTTGTCTTTAGTTAATTTGTACCCTGTTTTGGAGTAGTTTCTGAAGAAAAGATAGAACGTCTGACTACTTCAATCTGACAACATTTGCCTTAAAGTTGTTTTCTTATGTTTCTCTCAGCGTGATACTATTTAATACTATTTAGGCCGTACACATAAGATACACTTGCTCCAGACATTCAAAGACATTAGTTCAGTTAACCTTTTTTATTTTTCCATTTTATTTGTTATCTCGTAAGCATCAGAACCGGTTAACACTGAATTAATTACCACACTTATCGTGTATGGAAACCGGTCACAGGTATAAACCAGTTAATTAACCGGAAGTTGAAATGAATGCCATTTATCGTTTTATACGCATTGCAGACAGTGCCTTTTTTACTGGTAATTTTAGAAAATGTGTGTCAAATATTTTCCGATAGTGAGCATTTGTAATATTGAATTAATACATATCCGGCGGTTACCATTACTGTAGATAATAGTGGAAGACACCAATAACACAGAGGGCAGCTACAGGGCGAAATAGAGGGATTGATACATTCTTCGGCAACCTACATGTAAGTCACACATAACTGCTATACTATTAATAATAACAATAATAATAATAATAATAATAATAATAATAATAATAATAATAATAATAATAATAATAATAATAATAATAATAATAATTTCCGTTTTTAATAGACTAATTTTACTTAAACGAGGTTTCAGCAATATTTGTATAACGATTTGAGTGATTTACACACCAAACACATGTGTTTATGCACAGCAGTATATTTTATATCAATAAGTATAATATAGTTATTCGTGCTGGAATGTGTTTACTTGCACAAAACATTGGCAAACGTATCTGACAATAAATTGTCGAAATCTCTTAATGGTCAGATGTGTTAGATTGTTGATGTTTTTTTATTTTTATTTTTTTTCCTTTTTTCAGAGGAGTTACTCTACCACTACGCCACTGATGCCCAACGTATATATTAAATAGATAGAGCATCTTAGAGTAACTACTATTAAAGAATCAGACAAAAGAAGCGCCTAGCCCGTAGCAATTCCTTGAAATCTTCTAAATCCTTCACCGTCCATACAAGACCCATAAATCGATCAGGAGCAGCCAGCTTGGTCTGGTATAACCGACTTCATATTTTCACTAAGACTGGCACAGAGCAGCTGGTAGGGCTGAGTACCGGTTTACAAATCGATAAACATACTGTTATGCAGTATTCGGTAAACAAATTGTATCGGTCGTTTAAGTATCATGTAATATCCTACAAACTCTTTTTACCACTTTCTCATTAACATTCCATCTGTTTTGTTTACAAGTTACGGGAAATTAAAATAATTAGCAATGGTGATATCCGATGCTACCGACTGTTGAGAATGTGGATTAACATAATTTGTGTTTAAGTTTTTTTTTCAGTAATTTTAACGTCAGCAGATTGTTTGCAATATGCCACCTCCGAAAAGCAAAGTAGGGTAGTATTTGTAAGAGAAACCAGATGGACACTCTCACGGATGAAATGTGTGACTGTTAATCGCCTGCTGTCATCTACTTACAATCATAATCACACTTAACTGTCTCGATCTCTCAATCAAGATAGGCTCCTACTTATCATCCATCTTGTGGTCAGAACAGAATAAGTGTCTCAACCAATTTATATTCAGGATAAATGAAAGTGGAACTGGTAGCAGAAGCGTTGATTTAGGAGCTAAGAGTTAATTTATGCATAGGTTGACACCACCGGAGTTAACGTGACATGTTCATACAATTGTTGTTGTTGTTTTCTTGCAGTTAATACAAACCTTGTTTAAATGAAGTTATACCAATTTTCTTCGTTAAATACCACACGTCTTGCTGTTTTTGTTAAAGAACAGTTAAAAATGGAACGAATTTGACGAAGATTGTAGTTGATCAACATTCATAAATTTGATGTTAGTTATTTAACATGGCATTTGTATTGTAAACGACCAAACTACTAATAATGGGGCAAAATGTTCTTTGATGTACGAAGACACTTCTAATATTCTAAATTATTCGTTGATATTGCAATAGCAATTAAGTTGTAGTATTTAGTATTTACTAGAATACTACTTTGCCGCAGATCTACTATTAAAGTGCACGTAATACTAATATGTAAATATACAGGATCACAGTAATTTGCGCCAATTAATAATGTCGTATTTTATCTTAAGTTGTCTTCAGGAGCCCATTATGGGCTGTCCTTTGCTTTCAACATTGCTTAATTAATTATTTGCTGCTTAATACAAGTTTGACTTAAGTTTATAGTGTATTATTCTCCACAAACAGATCACTCTCGTACACAGTGCACACGCACAAGCTCCAACTTTGAAGTAGCGTTTATAAAGAATTTTTATAGCATTTGTTTATGCGTGAAAAAACTTGGTCCTCTGCATTAGCTTATGTACCTAACGACAAATAAATAAATCATATGATATATCGGATCTTTTAAAAGAGTTAAGTCCTGTTAGCTGGCCACATCATCCCTCATATTGTTCTTGATTATCTGGTCGCACCACATTGTGTCCATGCAAATGATATAGTGCTCGACCGTTTTTGGCTGTACATTGGAGCAACTGTTCGTTGGTCGTGCTTCTATTTTCTGCACAACTTCGGCAACGTCTCACAGGTAAGCAGGGCTTTCGTTTGTTACACTGTACAATCGGAAATAAGGCGACTCAGTTCTTGTTTACAGCAGGTTCTCCATGATCATGAAGACAGCAGGTGTCTGGAACGTATCAAACTTGCTGACAATTCCATAGATGCTATAAATATGAAATATGGGGTATGCCTCTGATTTCCTGGTCCACTCTACTGTTAGGGCAGTACAGGTACACCTTCTGCTTGGGACCTCCTGTGGGTTGTATGATCTTAAACACACTTACGTAGCTTGCATATGTATGTAAAGCCTGCCAAAGTGTATGCAAAATGAGCCTGCTAAGACACCTCTTCTTGATAGTTCCATTCTTTTATGGACACTTACTTGTCTGGGCAAATCTATATGTCTATAAGACAGCGTTTAAAACACTATTCACTACTTTCAAAGCACCTTTCACATGACAGCCGGTATGATTCGGGTAGAAACAAACAGCTGACAAAGCCACTGGCACATTGATGTTTAAGGGTTTGCTTTCGGGTGACAGAACACGGACATACTCCCGTTCACATTAATCGGCATTTCGTGTTTTCCGCCCACTACCTTTGACAACAGCTTACATTCAGTAAAATTTCCTAGATTTGATAAAGATATAACGAGATGGAATTGGCGGTCTAAGCCATCGAAACACCTTTCATTCAGTACGCCTCCATACTTCACTTGAATTGATTTTGTTAGTGGCAGTCTACTTTTATCATACCATTTTTAAGTTGGCGAACTTCATGCAAAAATCTTTTGGAACTGACTTAAAGGCCGCCAGGTCACCACGTTTGTTGCGTATTTTAGACACCAGCCATAGAATTGTGTCCCCGCTTTTATAGAAACGTCCGGGCTAACTTTGTATATTCCATTTTATTTCATTGCTAGCATTGTCCCAACGTCTACAATAGAATCTCAGCCAGATGTCAATAATCGACTTAATTGCTGAGTAGTCTTTCAGGCCGTCCGTCCGCCAATTCCTCTGGACGAGCCTAAAGAACATACATATATGGTAATGCAAAGCCCATGTTTTTACATGTTCATGTTCCGCATATCCTGTGGGACATAAATACACGTCTAAACCTCTTTCACATTTACATATTTGCCAAGGCTGCAAAGATCAAACATGTCACATGCAATCAGAAAGTTCCATCATCGCCCCTACGGCGCAAGCAATAAATCGGCCACTTCTCTGGTACGCTGACCTGATTTCCCACGTGGGTATTTTGAGTCAACTGGGCACGTCTGGCATTTGATATCGCTTAAATTGCCATAGTTATTTTGTTTAAAAATCTTTTTCGTACCCAATAGATACAAGTAACATATAACCTATTGAACACTAGATCTGGCTAAGTAATGCATTATGGTCCCACTTCCTATGAGCCTGGTAGATTTTAGTCTCTTCTTTGTCGACTTGTCAGGGTCTAACATGGTTACCTCGTGCTAATGTGCTCATTGATCGGTCAAGCTTCATACATGGGACAAGTCTGCTTTCGCCTAATCTTAATTTCAAAATCAGGTTATACCTAACCGCTCTACCGCCAACTTAACTTGTCTGAAAATGTGTATGAAGAAAATGTATTTCCGTTAATTCTGCCTATATAACAATAAGACGCTGTACACACTTTATATATTTAGTCAAACCTCCTTAAATTAGGCAATACACATTCGCATGATACTTTTAAACTATGAATACAAACACTGAATCAGGGAAAATTATGTAAACCCCCAGAGAAGCATAACCAAAGCACGTAAGGTGACCCGTAAAAGAAGACTGTCATTAAATTCGTGTGAATTGTACATTGTTTAGTTTGTCCACCCATTTTACTAAGAAGTCTTCAATCGTGTCCTTGATTTACTTTGGTATCGATCAAGTTGCGCTGTATTTCTTCTACTTAAAGTCGACTCTCCTGGATTGTATAGCATGGCTTTCATTTGATTTAGCTGTAGTATTGAAATGAGGTTCAACAAGTAAGATCTAGTAATGAAAGAAATAACAAGGCTGTATAAATATAAAAAAAATCATCAGAAAAAAACAACAACTTATTAACACAGAGTAGTATATTAAAATAAATTTATATTTTAAATTTACCTATATATTTAACACGTATAATTTTAATGCCGAATACTTTGGTCTGGTTCGTGTCTGTGTACCCATCTGATATTTACAAGATAATTTGTGTTCTGTCATACAATTTTAAACCTTATATTGATTAATATTGACTATACCAACAATATCAGTTTAATATAGATAGGTGTGTACATAATTTCACAACAACACCTTTCGTACCATTGCGCTTCCTCTTTTTTATTACATTGGTAAATCTAGACAAGCAAAATCCATTAAAAGTATATAGTTAATAATAAGTTTGATATAATTAGTTCTCATGTTATAAAAAATAAGTACTCAAATACTGCTAAAAACAACATTCCAACTGCATGGAAACATAATATATTGTATATTCAACGTCAGTGCTGGACATTTGTTTCAAATGGATCAGGTTTCTTTTCATTGCTTGCATTTGAGAAAGCCACCAGGAAGTGCGAGGTTATAGCCCTGTAAAACCGGTTTAATTACCCCAGTCGGTCCATATTGCCGACTGACCGTTCCAAGGCCGTAACTGTCGGGTTTGCTCTTTCTGTTAAATGACTCATCACAAATTTGTTCTTACATTTCGCTTGGCTTGCATGTGAAATACCTTTATTATGTGCCTTTTCGGATTTTGGTATATGTTGCAATGCTCATAGGACTTTGTCATATATACTAATCATTATCACAACAGTGTTACTTGTGCAGTGTTGCGGTCGTATAACATGTTCTCCGTGCATGTAATCTATGTTGTCATTTGGTTCATCCTATCAGGATTGTTGCGTGTATTTTCTTTGATGGACATTGGACTTTGGTTCTTATAATTAAAGTTAATGAACTACTTACCATTTGGAGACAGTGCAAGACTTGTACAACTAGCCAAAACTCCACATCGTCATCCCTCCTGAAGGCTTTTTTATGCTTGCCTTTTTTAAACCCATGTTCAGATGGTGTCTAGTAAAATAATTTGAAGTTTTAGCTCAGTGCTTCAAAACAATGGATTAGACGTTATCACAAACCAAGTAAAAAAAATACAACATGAGTTAAAAGAATATATGTCACTGGACTTAAGAAAAACATGTCACCATCAATGACCACTTTCTCCTTCATCCATGTGCATGTGAATTATATATATTAAAATAACAGAATATTGATATAATCTTGGGCCAGAAAGAATCATTTTAGATATTTATATTACATATCACAGCAAATATGTATCCCATTTTTTCGAAAAATATCTACATTACTATCTTTTCAATTTAGACATTTGTTTAAAGTATACAGTTAATCATCAAGCATGGTGTATGCACAAATTGTACTCATAACAATTGAAAGTCAACTTTCCACATGCCGTAGTTCGATTATTAATTTCAGTCTGAATATTAAAAAGTTCTTTAATCTAAAATTAAAGCACTTTAAAAACTACATGAGAATGGGAAATGTTTTACCCCTGCTTCTAATGGTCGTTTTTCCTTACGTTCTTCTGCCACTATAAACAGTAAATTAAACCTTAAAACTAATCTTGCATTATCAATGTTTGACAAAATCAACACTCAAAACAATCTCCCCTTATGTTATTAGTGATATTAAGGTTTCTTCTTAATATTTGGTGGTGTTGGCGAACTATATCTATCTTGGACAATTCACGTGGGGAGGAGGATTATGTCCGCCTGTGAATACTGACCAGGGGGTGCTAAAATGACCTAAATGGATTGTGTCAGAGGGTATTAATTTGATTTTGTTCCACTCCTGCCATCTTTTTCTATGTTCCCACTTTGCTAACTTTTTATCTACATAGTTAGTGATAATTACTTACCATGATACCATATTTTATGTATTATCTGTAGTGTATTTATGTCATGGTTTTCTAACAGGACAAAACATCCCCTGGTCAGTATTCAAAGGTCGACAAACGAATCCCATCAGACAAAACACTCTGATAACATTCTTTAAAAGCACTTATCTACACTTTCTTTATAAGTAACATTATTTCAAATGGTGTTAAAACAAAACATGTTTGGTCATAGTTAACCCATTGTCGATAATTAAGCTTGTTTTTTAAATGTGTCGTGGAAGAAGTAACATGTAGGTTTCTGGTCATTGCTTTCCTTTTAAAGTTACCAGTTTCACTTTCCAAGTGTTGCGTCGTGAGTAGTGTTTACAAACGTTATATATATATATATATATATATATATATATATATATATATATATATATATATATATATATATATATATATATATATATATATATATATATATATATATATATATATATATATATATATATATATATATATATATATATATATATATAAATATTCGCAAACAATTGATATATTTTCAATTAATGTTTAATATTCCGAATAGGAACTCAGTCACAGAACTTGATATTTATCCCCATGACCTGACAATCAAATGTCAAATCCCTCTTACGTCGAACGCATGGTTCGATAAAACATAAACAGAAACGGAATTTGACATATTTTCCAGAAGAAGTCTTGATAAATGGGTGACAAGAGTGACGGGAAGCGTGTATCGAACACAAAGCAAACGGTCTATAACAGGAGGAATGAATCAGAGCTCTCAAGCGACTGTTTACCCGACGATACAAATGACCCAAAAACTAAGGATGATTTGGGCTTGAGAATGAAATCTGACTCGAACCCGTAAGTTCCGTTTTAAAGTGTACGTGTTAATCATCATTACAAAGTTAATTTGATTGATAAAAATCAGGGTCGCTATGTTTCTTTGCTGCAAACTCATATTTACTACCGCTGCTATTCGGCCTTCATTTACCAAATTTCCTAATTAAGTCCATGTATCTTCATTGTCAGGAAAAAATAATAAATGGGTTTAAATCTTTGATACTGAATATTCACGTAGATGGCCGAATGTTTTGCTTGTCTTCTTAATAGAAGAAACAAAAAAAAACGAAATAACTCGAAAATACAAACCGATATCTAAATGAAGCAAACGAGAAAAAAAAGACGAAACTGGCTACTCCGAAAAACATCCTTATGTACGGTTATACAAATAGAGATGGTAATCATGCAAACTGCTCATATGAATACATTGAAGGCGAGCATTGATCGCCGCCTCACGTCAGTCATGCCACTTGGCAGATCGGTATTATCGGATCTGATGTCCGCTGACTTTATAATACATATAACAATTTACAGGCGTAATATTTGTACTTCTTAACTGCTAAACACCGTTGAAAGAAGTCACGTTTTATGCGAAAATAAGGCAAATGTTTTCAATTGGCCTCTACATAATGTAAACCAAAACAGGCGTACTAGTTGGATGTACATGTATTAACATTTAATGATAGATTTTACTGGCAAGCATAATTCAAAATGTCAAGAACAAACATGAGCAAATTTAAGTTATAATCCCACACAAATTCGATGTATTTTGTATAGTAAATCATGTATTTGTGTTGCCCATATTTATTGTGAATTCGAGTTTATGTACATGTATTTATAATGCAAAGCACTACGCACACAAGTCGGGCTATAAAAGAACACCTCACGCAAATGTCTTAACTGGTCCAGAAAGGGTACCATGCACACTTGTAACCAGATGAGTGTGTGACATCTTTTAAATTTTCGACATCTTTGCGCATCGGTAGTTGTATGGCAGTAAAACCGGAATCTGCGGGGCACCAGTTGTGATCAGATACGGGCAACATGAGCACTTTCTTCATTTGACGGTCGGAAATAACACGCTACAAAAGATTGCCCAACATAAGTTTATATCCGGATAGCTGGCCACTATTTGCTTTTTCGCAGGTTGCATGCAATTTCGGTTAATACATTGTTGTTGTGTTTTTGCCTCCTTTGTCAAATAAAAAATTGCATAGTATTCGGATATTAACGCAACTAAATAACACCAACGATTTAAACATTTCTAAATGCGTTCAGTTAATTGAAGATACTTTGATATCTAGATGCGTTGAACATTGGAAATGTCTTAGTTCGTGTGATTGTTTCTCCAAAATTACCCATGACTGATTCGTTCTAGGTATATAATATAACATTGTTGCACACACACGTGCACACACAAACAAACGCACACATACACACATACATACACACATTATGTAGATGCAGTTAAATGCAGACAATGGGTATCCTTTAAATTATTGGCATACATTTTTTCGAACGAATGTCGCACGTCTACGATCACGTGGACAAGCTTATTTTCAGAATAATTAACATGTTCAGTTTCATGAATATGTATTTCGAGTTAATCATATATTTGTGTAATTGTGGTAAGAAGAAATTCAAAAATTGTATTTTAAGAGCAGCATGCAGTTTTTTAGCGACGTCAGGCTAATTTGGTGGAGGAACACTCAGACAAATAGATGGGTAGAACCTCCGGCACAACGCAAATTAACAGGAAGTTCATGCCAAATTTAGTCTGCGACTCTACCATTCGGATACAGGATCTCTCTTCCTCTAGATAATAGGGTTAATAAAGGAAAGAACCGTATTTTACCACTTATTCTGCTTTCTACATTATCTGTTTATTTTCCTTTTTGAATTCATCTTCCCTCTTTCACATTTTCTACAAGATCTAAAACAAGAACAACAAAAAACAACTACAGCAACAACAACAACTACTACTTCTGCTACTACTATTACTACTATTACGACTACTGCTACTACTACCACTTTTACTACTACTACATCTAAGATCACAACAACCACTGATATTAGCATTAGCCATTATTGTATAATATTGTATTCATATACAAAAACATTATCGAAAAAAAAATTCTCTTTGACATTTATTCAAAAAGTTAATAGTTATAATTTTACTAGTAAAATGTTGCAAAATGAAAGAAACTATATTTCTTGGCATTTGCACTGGAATTCAAATAAAACACAATTTTTTGTTGCCTACAACATTACTAAGGAAGATGCTTGTATTGACAATTATTGTAAACGCTATTCGAGATTTACAACGTCGTTCTGTACTAGTACTTTTGTGTTATGTCATGTTTTCTTTGATGGTGGTTCAATTCCCAAGCAGGATAAATTGACTACAGAAAATTCAAACTCATTTCGCTTTCCTTTTGTTGTCGATCTTTATCACCACCCTTCCTCTTTGAGTACAAATAACGCATAAATATGAAAGCATAAGAAACACTTATTTGGCTGCTAAGCGTGTGACAAAATGACCTTACGTTTAACCTTGGGTTTCCCTCACTTTTACGTCACGTAAATGTTTAAGGTTTTCCTCGAGCGGCGTTCTTGTATCTATTTAAATACTACCACGTCAAAATTATGCTTGTCGAACACCAGGACATATTTAAACATATTCAGAAACCTATGTCATCAAATAATGACAATACCTTATCTTATTTCAGGTCGGGCTTTAGATTAAGTAAGTATAGCAAACAGAAAGGTCCATATGTACGGTAGGAGTGCATTTTAAAATGAGGACAAGAAAATTAATCATAAACACGTATACAAAATACTATTCACTATTGACATGATCTGAGTTGTATTTTCAATTTCTAACTGTAATAAGATAGTAAAATTCTGTAATTTTTAACATTGTTAGGATTACTCTGTTGTGCAGTATATTTTATTATCAATTCAATGAGGTGAAGGTTAAAAAAATTCAGTATGATTTGCTTACTGATAAATGAATGCAATTATGAGGTTTGTCATTAAGAGGTTTGCAATTCTTACGACGCTTAATACATAACAAGCTATACAAAGTGCAACTCTCTATAAATAAGTTGCATATTGTTGCCAATATATAACATTTGTAATTTCGTAATTTCGTAATAATTTAAAAATAAATTCAATAACAACTGTTTATTTCAGGGATGTTTAAACGCTTCCGTGAATACAATGTGTTCCGTGGAGGACATGGCACACGTAAAAAGGTAGGGCATGTTTTGCTAAAAACTTTTTAACTTCAATTTAAGAAAATCTATGCAACACTATTTCGTTAATTTGTATATACCAAGAATTTGTATTTACCAAAAAGTATTTGATTTTCAAGCTCAGATTTTATAAGGTATCGTATCGTTAAATAGCTCTTTGTGCATTTCATTTTCGACAAGCACTGTTAACCAATTTGAAGACGATCACAGACACGCTGTGATACAATCAAAAGGCGAAAGTGTTTTTGTTTTTTTTTTCGCATTGTGTTACTTGATATATGAAAGAAAATGTTTCAGCATACATTTTTGTCATATAATATATTAATTCATTTACTTTTAAAAAGCAACATTTAATATCATGAGATGTAACTGTAGTACATAGTAGTATTTCGAGCAAAATTGTTAACCTAAAATTTTAAACTTAACTATCACCGTAACGGTATTCACTCAGTGACACGGATAAATGTTAGAATGAAAAATCATAATATATCTCAGTATGCACATGTGCATTTTCAGGTAACAGTTTTATCACATAAGTCACGCTATTAACGTAAAAGTCTACATGTGAATGACAGTGGTAGTGAAATGGTGATAAGGCACACTGACACGAGGATTTAAAAAGCTTGTATATTCCTTTGCTACGTATATGCTATAGTCCTGTTCTGAAACATGTATCTTGTTGAGAATATATTTAAATGCCAGATTCTGTTTAATGTTTACGAGTTGATCGAGAAGCGTAGTGGTATAATCACCGACTTGCACTTCGTCTGTTTACCCTCTCATCGTATGGGTTTGTTTAGGGCTAAGTACTTAATGTAATAATGTATTCCAGTTGACCTGCGCGCCAGTGGTTCCATATCTGTATTGGGCCTCCCTTTACCAAAATTCCTAGATGCCGCTATTTTGATCCTGAACGCAGATAGCAGCGATTTTTCATAAACCAATACAAAAGGAGCACATCTAACAACATGTATTAAAGTGCTCATATAAAATTCAGAATTCAAGTTAAACCGTTTAACTTTTTTCAAAATGCCCGTAAATTTTAATGAGTGTCCTGCTACATACAAGTCATATCCGTTATGCCCATTTAAGGCTGACATGCCAGGAGTTCCTTCTGTGACGTCCGTGTTCTCGGACAGAATCGATATTGAATGGGACCCATCAAACACTTTTTGTCAAGGCGATGGTTATGAGGTTCAAATAAAGAACATTCAAAATGGTAAGCGAACATTTAAGACATTCACAACATGTCGAGGAAGAATTACAGATTTAGAACCTGCAACGACATACACCTTCAAAGTTTGCTTGAAGAGAGCAGATGGAAAGAAAGGCAAATACAGTGACAAAGGCGAAAAGGTCAAGACCATGGATAAATCAAAACTAGAGGTAAAGTATTCTAGATTCCGAAAATGTTTAGGTAGATGATAACATAATTGTTAACCTCAATCATTGAAATATTATAAAAACAAAAAATACCATCTTTCGTTATTAGCCTATAGATTTATCTTGAAACCTATGTCTACATCAGAGGTTTTTAGTTCAGTTATCAATTCTTTATTGGATTTATCGTCATTCCAACCGCCTGTCAGTTATCTGGAGAGGGTCAATTATCAATTGTTAGTTTGTTTATTGGGTTTGTCGTCCTATCAACAGCCATAACATTATCTGGAGAAGGTCAATAATAAATTGTTATCCAGATTCGTAGAAGTATAATTTATAATTACTTAACATTACCTTAAAATTTCTTGAAACGAATACGATAGTTGATGTTCATAGATATTTAATATTTAACAGTGGCATATAAAAATAATGTATTATTTAACGACACCATCAATACAAAGGAAGTATATTGAAAATGAAAATAAAACTTAAATTTCCTATAATTAACCATAACGTAAAAGAAGCATACACACTCTGAAATATGCTGAATTATTGCGATCTATATCTTATTCAATTGTGTTAAACCGTGTTTGTTAAGGAACCATATGAGGCTATGATACAACAACCGAAAACAAACTTGAATCTTTGTTTCGAATTACACCATAACAGTGTATCATATGACAATCAATTTTACCAGTAGGTCATCGTGCTCGCTTCAATTAAATGGATTGTTCTTGCCCTGGTCATCTTAAAGTATATACTGCCCAATAATATCAACCAATATACATATATAAAATTAAAAGTAAGTGGACACAAAACCCAAACAAAATTGTTATAATAAGTTAATGCAACCTTTACGAACCTAAAATGACAAAGGCAGTGATTAAGGAATGCATTTATACAATGTAACGGGCATCGTCAAATCAGTACTGCGCGCGTGTACAAGAGAGACTTCAACGCAGTAAATTATGGGCTATGTTCATGTGGACGTATTATTCATGGGGCAGTTAAAGGGGAATAATGAGGCTAGTAGAATTGGCTGGTAAGACGATGTAAAACGGTAAGTATAAGAAACGTTTAACGTGTGTAAGGAGGATATAAACACGTACACTGACAAATGATCAAATAAAAGTAACTTACAGAAAGTAAGAAATACAACTTCACAGGTGTGTCATTTTATTACATCAGCTGTGCAATTTTAGGTGGGCCCGCCAGGAATCCGGTCAGACAAAACGTTGTCATCAGACAGTGTCGATATTGTTAGCAACACAGTTGACGATTTTCACTATGAAGGTGTTAAAGGTGGCAAATACGGCGAGAACAGGGAACAGGTCACAACTAAAGATGCATCTAGCCTAGAGGTACACTACTTATCGTAAAGTGTGTAGACATATTTGTATACAACTGTATGAGTTATTTATGCAATACAACTATAAAAAGATGTGGTAGCTTAAAGTATTTGAAAACATCAAATTTTGGACTAATATTTAAAGGTTAATAAAATGGGAAAATATATATAAGCTCTTTCAGCATTATTTGTTTCAAGGTTTCTAGCAGAAACACGTTTTGTTAATTTCCCTTTTGCATTAAAAATAAATTTAAATAATAAATGCATTGCCATCATTTTTATCATTTTTTATTTGCTGTTGTTGTCATCCGAACGACGATTATCCCGTATATCCAAATACCGTGTCTTTTCCAAATTACTTAAAATACTAGTATATATGAGCTTAATTAGTGTATTTATCCAAGCATATGCATATTTCCTATATTATTTGTAAACCGATATTAAATTATACATATGGTATCATTTCTAACGCTTCTTTCTTATATATACAACTGTTTTTTTCTGAAATGGCTGCGCAACATACATTTGAAAATCCATGTTAAGATGTGTACAATGTATTCTCAGCTACAACCGAAAGAAAAAAAACAAGATATATATGAATACATGTCTAGAGGCTATGCACGTTTCAGATAAAACGCATTTCAATATGCATTTTGAGTCAACATTATTATAACTAGAATATTATGTCCGAGGCCAACAGCTATGTTTTCACAATCATGTTATGAAACTTTCAACGTCAACGCGATTATTACGTATAACGTTTACCATGCATACTTGATCGAGCTTATATGCACCATGCTGTAACTTACTGAGTACCGTTCCACAGGTAAAACACAGTTTTACAGTTGAAAGAGCATGACATTACAGGAGAAAAACACGAGACCGCCCTGGTATTACCCAAATCGCAATGACTTGAATTTCTCTTTACAATTGACGTGTAATGGCAAGCCCCTAAAAAAATCAGTTTATTTCAAGAGTTTTTAAAGAATCAGATGTCGGCCTCTAAAGCAAACACAAAACATGCGTGTATTTTTGTTAATTGTACAAAATAATAAAAAAAACTATGACGCGAGAAAAAGTTTTTAGAAAAAGCATCTTGTGATAAGACAGAAGAATGAAGGTTACATTTAAAGGCAATGATCCATCAAATTTGAATTGTACGATTGTCAGTAATTGTATAATATTTATCATTTGACGGCAATCAAGTTTGACTTATGTATGAAATTTGCTACACATTTAATTCTAAATTAAGAGAATGATTGAAATGTGAAATTTGAGTAAGTAATAAGTGTGTTCACAAAAATGGAAAACTGAACTTGAGAAGATGTAATGTGTGTGGACATAATAGTAAGATATCCGAATTCATGATGGTCATGATGATGATGGTGATGCTTGAGCGAAGATCATTATTTACTCCTCTTCTTTCTAAACGCTGAGGTAAGAAACTGTAACGGTGGAACAATTGCATTTACTAGACAAACAGTTGACTAGGCAAGAATTGTGAACTTGTACATAATCATAACATATATCTCAAATTGACCTTATCTTATAACCATAAATGCAATTTATACAAGAGGACTACAATAAGGTAAACCTCAACTTTTTTAGGTTAAACGTCCTGGAAAGCCTGCTATAAAATGCGTATCATGGGACAGTGTTGATATTGAATGGGACTCAGTGGCAAGTTTTTGCAATGGTGATGTCTATCAGGTTCGATGTGAAAACACTAAAAGTAGAAAGTGGAACTGTCAGAATTTTGAGATAAACAGTGGCAAGATTATGGGTTTAGAACCGGGCAACTCATACAGCTTTAAAGTTCGCTTGGTCAAGAGTGGCGGAGAAGAGGGCAAATACGGCGAAACCAGCAAAGAAGTCAAGACACAATTACAGGTAGGACATTTACATGTTTAAGTTGTCATTGTTGTTAATAAACTGTTTAATGTCTTGTTAGGTAATTGCAAGAAAGACCTACGAAATAACGTGTCATTTTTAGAAACACAAATAAAATAAACGGTTCAAAACAAATAGTTGTTTATCAATCCAGGTAGTAATATTCTTCCTAATCGTATAACATATAACTAATATTAAATGCGGAAAAAGAATTGCCCACTTTGATTATTTTAATAATTTGAAACTTTCCTTTAATAAGATAAGGTTTTACTTTAATCCTGTTTGTGTACATTTTTACGTCTAAATTGAATAAATTTCCGTATGAATATGTTTATAGGCTGGTTGAAAAAATGTCAACAATTATGTGGGTGCTTATGTCTGATATATGATGATGATGATGATGATAATGAGGGTAATAATAATGATAAATAATAATAATAATAATAATAATAATAATAATAATAATAATAATAATAATAATAATAATAATAATAATAATAATAATAATAATAATAATAATAATAATAGTAATAATAATAATAATATAATGATGCTACTACTACTACTCCTACTACTACTACTTCTATTACTACTACTACTACTACTACTACTACTACTACTACTACTACTACTACTACTATTACTATTACTACTACTACTACTATTACTACTACTACTATAACAAGTACTACAAATAAAAATAAAAAAAATAATAAAAAATAAAAACAACAACAACAATAATAATAATAATAATAATAATAATAATAATAATAATAATAATAATGATAATAATAATAATAATAATAATAATAATAACAAAAAATATAAGGTAAGTTGCACTTTGAAAAAAAAGTTATTGACTAACATTACGGTTTTCATTTTCTATACCTTATAAACAAATCTTCTGAAGTGAAGGAAAAAATGAAATTTCGAGATAAAACATTTAAAATTTAATGTATGTCCAAACGAACGCCGCTGAACTTAAAATTATCAGAGGCGTCATGTGGTAATTCAAACAAAAGTCTTGTGTAACATTTATATTTATGGAACAATCGTTTAATTGGAGGCTTAAATCAAATTTTAGGCTGTTTTATGCCAAAATTCGAGAAAAATGCAAATGCAAGTTTACAAAAGTTTAGTTACAGACTTCGAATGAAAATCCAATCGCCTGCGACGGCTCTTTGATTAAAAAAATGCAAAGACGGACCTGTTTAAAGCAACTTTCCATAAGGTATGCAGAATGAAAAACAACAAAATAGTTGCATTGTTTTTTAAAAGTTTATATTTTCCACAAACGTAAAATAATGCAAAAACGTATGTACGTTCTTAATTATGTACAAGTTTATTTCTGTAGTATAAGGTAAACAGAATTTGATTTATTGGCATAGATAAAAATCTTCTAAAGGTTATTAACTACTGTTGAGGCACCCCTATTCCTGTCGTTTAATGAGAGGATATTTAATTAAAGGATTATATTAAATAGACACTTGTACACTTAGAACATTCCATTTGTAGTTTTACTGAATGTTCATGGAACGGGAATAATTTCCGGATAGCATCGGAAACTTATATGTATATCTCTGACAGCAATAATGTTGTTTACCCTTCCCTTCAACTCAAACATAGCTTCTACATTATACAGGCTATTTGGCCACTCGATTGTAGTATTATTCATGAAGACAATGGTAAAAACTTTTTTCTTATCCCTGTTGGTCCACCTAGGGTTTGATAGGCATTCCTACTAAGTAGACATTTGATAAACATATTAAAAGACTTAAGACTTATTGGTATACGATAATGTTGACATGCTAAATTATGTTCTTGGGCTCTTATTTACAAGACGTTAGTGTTTAGTGTCTGTAAGAAAACGTAAGTTATTTGTTATAAATAATATATAAATAACAAAATATTCGCATGTACTAAGTCTTAACTATTTAAATATATGTTCGTATGTATAATATAGTATAATTCGCCTGCAATATGCTTATTTTTAATTATATAATATATATTGTTTATTGAGAAATGTTAAAGGTTTCATAAAGTGCTACAATAAAAACATGTAGCATAAGTAATTGCGGGTTTTAATTACTTTGTCGAAGTCGGTATTTTCACCTAACACCTGAAAATGTTATTCGTATGCGGACAAAGTAGGAACCGTGTAAGTAATTGCTAAAGGCCTAATAATTGTAAACTGTTCGTCATAGGCTTGGTATTTGTAAGAACACGTACTTTTGGCAAAATCGCCATACTAAAGAAGATTATGGTGGATCCTTTTCAACATTGAGTATTATTGTGTGCTGCATATGTTGATATATCAAAGAAGATTTCATAAAAATATTAATAGCGTACTTATATATGCAAATTAGACAACACATCTGTTATACGGGCATTATACTGCACCTTTACAAGAAACAGTAACACAAGTTTATAAATATATATATATATATATATATATATATATATATATATATATATATATATATATATATATATATATATATATATATAGATATAGATATTATATATATTATTTGTGTTTTTTTTTCACAAAGTTGCAAAGACATGTGTAGTAAAAATGCTTTGCTCCAAACTTCAGTTGAAGAGACTGAATAATGTAAGATGAATTTCTTAATTCAACAATGATGACTACGATGATGATGATGATGATGATGATGATGGTGAGGATGATGATGATGATGATGATGATAATAATGATGATGATGATTATGATGATGATGATGATGATGATGATGATGATGATGATGATGATGATGATGAACATGATGATGATGATGATGATTATAACGCTTTTCTACAATGTCCTTATGATTAAATCTTATATCCTTAAATGTTGTTGTTTTTTTTAAAAAAGGACTACCATTTAGGTAAAAAAATCATTCTATTTTAGCAAGATCTACCAGGAAAGCCATTTATTAAAGACGTATCCTCAGACAGTGTCGATATTATATGGAACGCAGTAAGCAGTCTCTCCCCATGCGATGTCTATCAGATCCGCATTGAAAACACTAAAGATAAAAAGTGGTATTGCCTAAATTTTGAGACAAATAGTGGTAAGATTTTGGACTTAATACCGAGCACCTCATACACCTTCAAAGTCCGCTTGGTCAAGGAAAATGGAGAAGAAGGCACATACGGTGAGACCAGTGAAGAAGTCACTACAAAAAAGGTATGACGTGTTCATGATTATGTGTTTTTTAACTATTTCATCAATTATATAACTTTTTTAGGTAGAAATGTCATCTAAATAATAAGGATTTGTTAGATTTGTCTAAACGAATAATAATAATAATAATAATAATAATAATAATAATAATAATAATAATAATTACTATTATTATTATTATTATTATTATTATTATAAAAATAATATGTCGTTGTTGTTGTTGTTGTTGTATTATATAATATATAAATTTTGTTACTTCTGACTGCATCAAGAAAACTGACGTTGTTCAACTTTCCCTTCAACTCAAATTTAGCTTTTATGGTATGTCCACTTTTGATTACTCACATCTAGGTTTCTCCAGTACTACAGTTCATTTCCAACATGACGTGCATAGCCCTTTGAGTGTTTTTCCCTGGATGGGTAAATTATTGAAACCTCCGATGTAGGCTTAAGGAACATTTTGTTATGGTTTTGTTGTTGACATTTTGCCTTATATTCCGGAAATCACACCTAACCGCGGTGTGATGATATTTTCTCGTGGAGCGACTTCAGTTTCAGGATTATCAGACCTAAAACATGGATATAACTAGCAAAAATAACAGTTCAATATAACAACCGTGAAACATCAAGATATGTATTTATTCAAATTATATTTTGTTACGGAAAATCAAATGTATTGGAACAGTTGTTCAACGACTATGACAATTAATTTCATCTACACTGTTATTTACAAGCAAACCAATCGAGAATTTCAGTCATTACATTCATCCGAATTAAAGCAAGCCAACCAAACAACTAAGTTCTTGCATCAATATCTTAGCTCGGATTGTATGTGGACTCATCATACCTAAGGAAAAACAATGTTGAGGCTGCCTTAAACATGTTTTCTTTGAAATTGTCACCTCAACGACTTGCGTATTGTAGATAGATTGTGAAGTAATCACTTGCTACTTTCCACAGTTCACATAGAGCTGTTATGTGTGGCAGAGCATTTTTCACAATTTAACATCGATGTGTTTCCTATCATACCTGCGTATTTCATAATTTAACTTTTCTTTTGTCTACTGGCAGCGAAGTAATTTTATAACGATGTATGTGAGTTTTTTTTCTTCAAGGGGTTTCTTACCACCAATTGTCTTGACAATATACAAAAAAGAGACTGATCATGAACTTGATGGACCAAAAAATCTTCTTGATAAATTTCAGTATTCTTTTTCTAAGGAAACGTTGGAACAGACGTGATCACACCAAGGAAGTTGGTAGCATAAATTCAACTATTTTGATTATTTTTTTTTCCATTTCATGTGTTTGGCTTCAGTGGCTTATTGCATGTCCATAATCCATGTGCTCTTTGAGCAACAACTCAAGCCATCGCTACTTTGTGAGACAGCTTTCTGCATTGCATACTTTCCCAAGGTCTACGGTTCCACTTTCTTTTTGCTGAAACATGTTTTGTTCTTGTAGGATTATTATACATACAGCGCTTGTTTACTAGGCTTACACTTACTTCAATAAGTAAATGGAACTTAGCAGAGCTTAACTCTTTTGTTACATGAAAACAATGGAATAAAAAATCGTTTCATCAGTTATTATTCAAAATTATGTATGAATTGATAAATCACAGTATCTGATCATTAAACCTTACTCTAAATGTGTTTTCTAATTAGGTTTTATCATGTTGAATTCTTGTTAGCATTTCTTGAGATTTCTGTAATAACATAAAAAATATGCATAATTTGCACAAAATAATTTAAATACACGTACATTTCTCAGTCCCAGGGATAAACTTACTTGCCTGAACAAGACCAATATGACGATCATTGCGTCGTAGTGAACAAATTATCATAAAGATATACAGCAAAGAAAACGCATCGATATAGATTAAAACAACTATATGTGCATATTTTGACAAACCGATAAATGTATCCATTGCACCTCAGTAAACATACACATGGAATGCTTAACAACATATGCTTTTACAGTCCACTTAATGATAATATTTTGTTATAAATTCAAATGTGCTTTCTCTTATCCATCTCAAACTTGCAAGCGTGACAAGTTGGCTGATGTACTACATCGCAATTCTTATGTAACCTCTCCCTTATTAACATTCTATTTATTCATCTGCAAAGTCCTTAAAACAATAGCAAATACAACAAAACAAAAATATGAGTTGCTCTTTATAAAGCTGTTCAGAGTAAACTTATGTAAGCTTATGTAAATAGATCTGACCGAGAAGTTAGAAAAAGTTAATTGTTTAAACGAAGAATGTTTCCGCGTGTATTTACGAGGAAGTA
Source organism: Sinonovacula constricta (assembly GCA_007844125.1). Classification (NCBI taxonomy): domain Eukaryota; kingdom Metazoa; phylum Mollusca; class Bivalvia; order Cardiida; family Solecurtidae; genus Sinonovacula; species Sinonovacula constricta. The sequence continues at coordinate 43,895,529 of CM017564.1, forward strand.
TGTAAGAGTAAAAACATATTGGCAAAGTGATCTTTTGTTTAAACAATATGCAGGTTTAATGTTTGTTTATATATATTTTTATGTAATAATGTACAATTTCTTCAAAACAGAACGAAATCATAGGAGTAATACTATTGTACGTAATGCAGACAATTATACAGGTGTCGTGCTTTGAGAAAGTCTTGCGACAGCTCCCGTGGCTTTGCATCCTAAACTAGTACAACTACTTAAATAACAATAAGTACGGCTTTTTCAAGCTATACTTTGCATGTCATGACATACATACATAGATAAAGAAGAACGAGACAAACTGGAAAGAACAAGACGAAGCTAGAAAAATAATAATTTTAATAATATTTATCATGTTATACATACTATAGACGTGAACCTCAGATAGAAAAGGAAAGGGTTAACGTGTATGGCATATCGTATATAGCAAAGCTCTTTGGTATGTGCATGCCGCATATATTGATTATTACATCTGCAACACAGGTGTTTATCTCAAACAGTATTCTATATTGTATTCCTAAATTACCGTGTTACAATTATGTCGATACTAGGAACCCATACCAGGAAAGCCATCGGTAAAATATGTATTCGCTGACAGAGTCACTATTATATGGGAGCATGTGGATACTTTCTTTAAAGGCGACGTCTATGAGGTTCATGTTGAAAACATTGATACACAAGGGAAGATCTGCCAAACATTCGATCAAAACAGCGCCACTATTGAAGACTTACAGCCAGACTCACGTTACGTCTTCAAAGTTCGGTTGGTCAAGCAGGACGGAAAGTTGTCAAAATTCAGTGGTAACAGCGATTGGGTCACAACATCCCCAACATTTGCTTCAAAATTGATTCACACACAGTACGAATTGAAGTCAAGTTGCAAAGGACCTACTTTATACGAATTGCCTTTGGATGAAGTGCAACATGCAACAAATGCGGATGCAAGGTCAATTAAATATGAAATCGGTGGGTATACTACGAGCTTTATTACGAATTGAGAATAACATACTTTAAAGTAAACTTGACAATAATTTGGAGGAACGGTGAAAATATATAGGTTTGAGTAAAACAGTTTAACAAAACAATTTACATTTAGAAAAAAAAACACAACAACATTGATTCAAATTAATCGCAACTACTTGTTAAATGAGATAGTCTAAGTTGCATGAGTAAAGCTAAAACATATATATATATATATATATATATATATATATATATATATATATATATATATATATATATATATATATATATATATATATATATATATATATATATATATAATATGTAAGCTTATATTTACTCAAACTTTATTCTAATATTATGCTACATGGAGCTAACCAATAGTTAGCCTACGGTTCTAGTATACATTATTTATATAAATATTCCTTTGACTTTGACATACTTATATATTCGGCTCGACTAGAAGTCAAACCAACACGCTTAGTTACTAAGTAGATGGAGTTTTAACTCTTACACGACATTTTATATAATTTATTGATTTATTTGTTTGTTTATTTGTTTGTTAATTTGTTTATTTATTTATTTGGTTATTTATTTTTTATGTTTTAATGTTCTAATTCATTTAGGAATTTATTTATTTGGTTGTTTGTTGTTATTGTTTATTTTTGTTTATTGATTTATTAATTATTTTTATTTATTTACTTGTTTATCTGATCGTTTGTTTGTCTATTTGTCTATTAGTTTATTTGTTTGTTTTATTTGTTTATTATATATATATATATATATATATATATATATATATATATATATATATATATATATATATATATATATATATATATATATATATATATATATATATATATATATATATATATATATATATATATATATATATATATTTATTTATTTATTTATTTATTTATTTATTTATTAGTCTTTGTTGGTTTGTATATGGCTCAAAAGCAGATTCTTATGTCGGATGTGCTTCCGTAAGTAAAAGGCATTGTTTTAAACAAAAATTACCCCCTAATCGTCCATCTTTACAGCCGAAATCCAGGCTGTTAACCTTTCACTTGACTTTATTTTAAATCATCCTAGCGATAAAGGTTTACTGACTCTTTGTCGCTTCATTTAAAACCTCAATTTTTCCAACCCTCACATTAGAGATTTACTTTCGAAACTCAATGAACTTTCTCTTAATAAGCATATTTTTCTGTTGGCTACCTAGTCATGTAGGCATGCGAGGAAACGAGGAAACGAGAATCTTTGCATCCCACACACAGATTTTAAACAACTTATCAATCAATATCTTTACCCAAATGGCAAACAAGTTGAAACAATACTTTTTATAACAAATTACACGCAATTAAATCTAACGTTCGGTACCAATATCTCTATTTGCAGAGAAAAGAAGGCGGAAGACAATGCTCCTCCTCGCTGTCGCATTAAACATACTAGACTAATTTAAATATTTTAAAGAGAGAAGTTCAACCTGAATGTGTTCCTTGTCAGTTACCACTGATAGTTATGTATTATATCGTATTGACACAGGCCATATTCGGTCTAAATATTTTTTTGAGGGTGGGGTGTTTACGGCACATATTTTTATGTCATTAACATATACGAACTATGTAAAACAGTGTCCGACTCCAAGCTTGTTTGCTTCCTGAACGAGATTGGTATTCCTTATAAGTTATAGATTTTTAAACGATTTATTATGCTAACGTTATATATTTTATCTGTTTAATATGTTAACCTGTTTTCACTTTTTATTCACAATTTCAACCTGATAATTGTTTATTTCAACTCACCTATTTTGGTTTTAACCTTATTATATTCCATTGCCGTTGAACTTTAATGTATTTGGCGGTGTATGACCTATCAAGTGTCCGTGTGCCGTAAAACCCAAAATACAAAATACACTATTTATTTATTTGTTCATTTCTTAAATTATTTATATACTTATTTATTTACTTGTTTATTTTGTTTGGTTTTTATATTTGTTTTTCTGTTTGTTTGTTTATTTGATTTTTTGTTCATTTGTTGTTTCTTTTCATTGTTTATGTATTTGTTCATGTATTCATTTGTTTATTTGTTTATCTGTTTATTATTCATTTACTTATTCATGTATTTATATATTTGTTTTATTGTTTATTTGTTTGTTTATTTAATTAATCATTTACTTATCTGGTTATTTTTTAATATATTTATTTCTTCATTTATTTTATTTAATAAATAATTAACTTATTTATTTGTACTTTTTTAAATGTATTCAGCTATTTATTCAGTTATTTATTTATTTATTTATTTTTTTATTTATTTATATATTCATTTATTTATTTATCTTATGAATTAATGCATTCACTTTTTTATTTATCTTTTGTTGATCTAACGTCTATTGTATATTTGTTTGTTTATTTGTTTATTCATATTTTTCTTTTTCTTTCTTTCTTTCTTTCTTTATTTATTTGTTTATTTGTTAATTTGTGTTTTTTGTTTGTTAAATTATGTATATATTTATTTATGTGTTTAATGTTTATTTATTTGTCTGCTTGTTTGTTTTTGCATATTTGTTTGTTTTGTTGTTGTTGTTTTTCTTTGTTGCTAATTTATTTATTTGCTTATTTGTTTATTTATTTGTTGTTTTTGTTTTTTGTTTTTTCATTTAGGTATTTGTTTTTGTATTTGTTTTTTAATTTTTAATTAATTCATTAACTAATATCCTTATTTATTTGTGGTTTCTATTTATTTATGTGTGTATATTTGCTTGTTTGTTTCTGTGTATGTTTCTTTGTTTATTTCTTTTATTTATTTATTTTTCATTCATTTATTTTTTTCATTTTTTTGTTGGTTCGTTATGACAGGGCCGACAGGTAGGGACCAGATCGTAGAAAAAACAATTATGCTTGTTGGGGCGACTGGTACTGGAAAAAGTACGTTTGTTGATAGCCTCGCCAACTACGTACTTGGCGTAAGGCTAATAGACCCCTATCGCTTTACTGTCATGAGGAAAGAAGACAGAGAAAAACAAAAAGATCAGGTATTGTCCCAATCAATCTGTTACGTATCGCATTGAATGTATTTCAGCACGTAACCAAACAAAAGCAAACAAGGTCGTCTTGATTATTACAGCAAACGGATGAATTGCAGTAAGCTGCGTGTTTAATTATTAAAGTAGTCATGATAATGGGACGCAAATTATAAGAAGTTACCAATATAATATTTATAATAAGAAGCCGTCTATTGCAGAAAGTAGAACGCTAAGTCTTTAAGCTCGATCGTCGTCTTGGGTTATGTATTAAATAGTGTTAATTTTTAAACAGTGTTAATAATAATTAACACGGTTAATATGCGCATTTTTCTAAAGTATGGATTTTTAAAAAAAAAATTTCAACAAGTCTGAGCAATAAACCTCGGTAAGAAAGCGCAGACAAGTATGTTTTCTTTATAGCTGAATATATGTTTTTAATAATTTCATTTTTTGTGAATGATGAAAGACAATAGGCCTTTTAATTGTATTTAGATACTTAATCAAGCCCCTGTAGCACTTACCAAATCACACGTTATTTTCCCACATTATGCATGTTCTCTTCTGTGTGGAAATGCAAATAATGTAATTAAAGTCCAACTGATAAATTAAATGGTTTAATTTTAATTATATAAATCACATATCAAACATGTAATATGTGTATTATGGCCCTTGTAATGTCTGTCATAATAATTTTTGGCTAATTATGGATAATGAAAAAACGGACACATACAGAATGGCCATGTTTGATATAAATGTGTCGAAGACATGCTATGCAGGTATAGAGTATATATTTAGAAAAGGCCGCTTTGATAAGTATTGATACACACAATAAAACCTGCTGCATAAGAATTTGCAAATTGACGCCCTCGATATATATATGTGTACAATACCTACTTTAGTATTGTTCAGTCGAGGTCGTGTTAATATAGATTAATTAATAACAGTTTAGTATCAATACAGCTTGCTTCATAAGTATCAGTCAGCTAAGGCCCTTGGTTTACACAGTACAGAACAACTCTCTCCAAAAGGCACCTCCGAGCAACAACAACCTTTTAGCAGCAACCTGTTTATCTACCCCCATAAATATTCAGTGCATTTTAACCTCTGAGTAGCACTTTGAGTCAAAGTAAACGGCCATTCAAATATATCCCCAGATTTGATAAGCTGAGGCCATACAAATTAATGGTATTTTATAAATATTCCATGCTTGGAAAGTAATGGTAGGCCAGCCGAAACCCGTGTCTCTAATCTTTGTCATAAATACACATTGAGACCTCAGAATTGGCAAGCTGACGTCGCTAAACATAATAATTACATCGTATACATATTTTAGTATGTCTTAGTTAAGGGCTATCTTATATATACACATGACAAACACTGCCTCTTTTGCTAAGGCACGTTTATGCTAAGGCCGCTATACCCGGTAATAATAACTTAAATTCACCGTGTTACTTAGTAGTGGTAAGTTTAAAAGCATGTTTTGTATATGTATATCATAGGTTCATCTTTCTTCTTTAGTATTACTAAGTTATTCCCAAGTTATTCGTTGTTATATGAATGCCATGGACACACCCCATTACCTTAATATGTTTAGGTTTACTGTATATTGGTGTCTCAATTACACTTCCATTATAGCATTTCATGGTTAAAGTTCCAGTGGTTCGTCTAGGCGTCTTAAAAATACTTATTCCAGAGTGTCTCATAAAAACCTAGTTTCCTACGTTTTGTTGATGTCCTTATGTTCAATATTTTGCTAGGCAATATCCCAGACTGACTGGATCACATGTTACACCTTCAACCCACAAGAAGGAACCAGACTCACTTACAGATTAAATGTAATCGACAGCCCAGGCTTCGGGGACACAAGGGGGCCAGAGCGTGACAAGGAGATAATTGACCAGATTAATAAACTATTCAAGGCACCTGGAGAAAAAGGTGTTCAGACCATAGATGCAGTCTGCTTCTTTGTTAAAGCGTCGGATTGTAGGTTAAGTGAGGCACAATCATACATATTCAGTGCAATTCAGTCATTATTTGGAAAAGATATCAAGGAGAACATCTGTTTACTGATCACATTTGCTGACGGCTCGTATCCAGCAGTCATGGCTGCTGTGAGAAAATTTGGCCTACCTTATGGAGGAATGTTTTCATTTAATAACTTACCCTGGTTCTCTGATCCAAAAGAAAGCGCTGCTTCATTTTTTTGGAAAATGGGCTTAAACAGTTGCACAGCTCTATTTAACCATTTAGGAACATTAGAAACAAAAAGCTTACAGCTCACAAAAGAGGTTCTGAAGGAAAGGCAACTCCTGCAACTAACCAGTCAAAACCTACATACTCACATCAATAACACAATGTTCGTACTGCACAATATCAACAGAGAAATGAAAATATTACAAGAGAATATCGATGTCATAGATAGAAATAAAAAATTTACTTACACGGTAACAGAATTAAAAGTAATTTCTGTCGACCTACCGCCAAACGAAAGAGCCACAAATTGTATATCTTGCATGACAACATGCCATAGGAATTGTTCTTCTGTTTTTCAAAGTTTTCCAAGAATGTGTCGGGTCATTAATTGGTTTACTAAGAAGTGTAATCAGTGCAAATGCTTTTCGGACAGTCATGAAACTACAGGCTATCGATTTGATACATGTGAGAAAACTGTGGAGAAAACGTATGAAGACATGCAAAAAAGGTTTGAAGATGCTACAGAGAAAGTCCTGACTGTAAACGAGGTTATTAACAAAATGAAGAAAGAACAAGAAGTTCATATTGCTGACATGAAGAAAATGTTAAATACCATGTTGCAATGTAAGAATCGACTGAACAAAATCGCTCTGCGCCCGGACCAATTCTGTATAAATGAATATATTGAACAATTGATAAAGGCAGAGCGGACTGAAAGGCAGTCGGGATTTCAGGACCGAATAGAACAATTGACACAATTTCGTGAGGAAGCTCGTTCGTTGGACGGATCCCAAAACACTGCAATCAAGTCAGATAATTAATGTTACTGGTAATATTTACCAAGCAGAAAGTATCTCCTGGAGACTGGCAAAATACTGGAGACAAACGAAACTGTGTTGCAAGGCCGTGAATATCTGATTAAATTTAAATTTAGGTTTATCTCAATTATATAATAATAAAAGAAAAAGTAAAGAATAATAGGCAGATTAACTTACCATGAAAAAAAACACCGTTTCTTATTAGAAACAAGCATAACATAACGTGTATTCGTGATGTATAATTATACTATTCTAGAACACAAATATACTTTTGTTCTTCGAAACTGTTTTATATCTCATCAAACAGTTTTATTTTGGTTCTGTCTGCTAGCTATGCAAGTGTATTGTATGATCTTTAACATTCAAATAAAGGTACATTACTTTTCTAAATGTTAAATATCGCAAGTCTAAACCATTTTTGTAGAATATTGTTAAATTAGTTTCATTATTTTATATGTGGGTGTATATTTGTATAACACTACATAGTATTCATTTTAATACTGAAACGAAATCAGATATAGTCTCCTGCCGCCGCAAGCACTAAGCACAAGGAACGCTCTTTTAAATCTAATTAAGAATTCACTAATTTGCCATAGTTTTCAGAATATTGTTTACGTTTCAGTATAATAGCATTTTTTTCTTTACAATTATTTCTAAAGATTAGTGTTGTTGTTTGTTGTTGCTTCTTTGTTGATTTTTTATTTATTGTTAATATTTATCGTTTTTAAAAACAAAATATACGACTCTCCTGTTACCTCGAGCTAAATGCATTTTCTAAAACTTATAGGTGCCACATATTTTTTACAAACCTGAAACTATGTTGTTACAAGGTGGTATTATATATATGCTGCACTTCTGTTTGATTATTGCTTTTTTAAACGTACACCACATTCAGTCAACTCTCGTTATCTCGAAATCGGTTATTTCAAATTTCCGCTTATGTCAAACTGTTATCTACGGTCCCGTTTTTACCTAATAGCTTCTATATAGATCGACTACGCTTAACTCAAATTCGGATGTGTCAAATTATCGGATATATCAAAATAAATTCTTTGTCCCCACACGTATAAAACTGTTGAAATCAGTTGGTCTATTTTAAACTTCAAATTGCTATAAAATGCAAAACGGCAACAATAGTGATTTTTACACCTACCGTGAAACTCGCGAAGATTTGGGCGCGAGTTTTATCGCCAATTATCGGCAATCCGGATGTCACGTAACTTAGAGAAGAGGTTAATCGATTATTATTTAATTAGCTGATTTAATGATCAACAATTTCGTTAATAAATTAACGCTGATTAAAGTGTTTCAGTTTGTACTTATTGTTGTAACAGTTTTTGAGAACTTGTTGACACGGCCTTCTCAACTTGTAAATAAAATGAGAGGTCGCGTTAGTGATTTTATTATTCTTCCACTACCTACCCACAATACGCGTACTGATTATTGAATAAAAAAATAAGATTGGTTATGGCAACAAACTGATTTTTTTTGTGTGTAAATAAACGTTAAAAATTTAACCTTTTATGTTTTATTTTATTTTTCTTACAAACAACAACGATAAACCAACGTGCAGGTATCAGCTTCAGGTATACACAATTAGGCCATGCACTTACGACGACGCAACAACCTACATTAAAAAGAAGAATATTAAATTACATTGTAAAAAATCTAACAACACTTTAAACATGCAAAACTTCACAAACTTGCAGAAACTTAGTTAACAGTGGCAGATATAACAAGGAATTTCAGTCATTACCAGCCGTCGTGTAGCAAGAGAGATCTTTAAGATTTACACAAACTGCCCTTAAATTCGGATAACTCAAACTTTGGATATCTCAAACTATTTTCTACGGTCCCTTGAAATTTGAGATAGAGAGATGACTGTACATGTATGATTGTTCAGGTTAAAATGTGTAACTGTATGTTTATGTAACATAATATTTAGTTTAAACAAGGCAACGTGTTGTTCTTTGTTTTGCTATCCCATTATTAACACAAATAAATGCATACAGCTATATTTGATTACAAGATATTGATGTAATTACAGCGCTGCATATTTGCATTTACTAAAATGCATTGTGATATATCTGAGAAGCGTAGTCCAGTACAAATGGGTTTAGTTGTTAAATTAATGTGTAGCTGCAGCATTTTTCAAATATATGTAACAAAGTCTAATTAACTTCCGGAAATGGTTAAATTATATCAATTTGCTGAAGGAAAACATGTATGCAGATGTGGAAGAGTGTAATTTGATTCTTATTTGTAATGTGAAATCTTATGAATATTTGCCATATTTATTTTTTAGACATGTATTACTAACATTATATGAGAAACAATGTTTGTGATTTTATCTGACGTTCAAAAAGATATTCTGATGTTTATGCAAATAAATATACAAAGCTGTTTTAATGATTAAATATGCAAATTTAGCTTGAACTACGTTTAGCACGTTCGTGCTCCTTTTACATTTAGCACGTTCGTGCTCACGCATATGATAGTATTAAGGTAATTAAAGTTTATATGCATACAACTGCACATATATTCAAACTAAGTCATTCAATTATAATATTATATACAATATTGTAGTTTTGTGAGATTTGTTGACTTGTGTGGTGTACTTTTTTACTTTATTGTATCAATATTTGGATCATTTATATGTAAGACAATGTCATTATATTATTTAATATTTTGTTTAAGTTTGAGTATTACAATGTATTGCCATGACGGTAATGATAGTAACAAAGAGGAAGAGAGATGATGATGATGATGTCCATATTGTACGTTGGTTACTTTTATTATATTTTGGGGTATGGTTTTACATGTCTTTTAAGAAAAAAGCGAAAATACCCTTGGTTATTTAGTATTCATGTTCATTTAGTTTTTCTAGTAATGCTTAGGCAATTATTAAAGTCGACACCCTGAAAGGAAGCATTGTCTTAGATCGTAACACGATAAATTGATATAATTTGCTTCCCCTGAAAAAAGTGACAACTAGCCAGCCATATACTGTATTCTTTTCCTGAACTTTTCGAACTATGTGCATCTCGTGAGGAAGCTGCCAAACAACTAGGTGTGTATGGGCATACATAAACTGATTCTAGTTTAACACAGTTTTCTTTAAGTATTTAATGATACTATCTTGAACAGATTTAAGAGTTTACTGTCAGCCCCTTTATGTTGAATCTTATTAATGTACCTAAAAATGATTTAAATATGTTCGTTGTTGTTTTATTTTCTACAAAGTAGCATTTGATTTCTTGAAGAAAGTATTTCATTTCTGTACACATTGTAATGGAAATCATCTGAGAACAAACCTGTCGTTTAATTTACATATAGCGACGCCCGAGACCTTCACCTTGTCTATGTTTCGAAACGACGTGTTGGTTTTGAAGGATCAAGAATTTTCAAAATGGAAACAAGTCATGGCCGCACCAATAAACATATTGAATCATGATTAATTCTTTGATTTGTTATATATATAGCGTCTGTTTGTCATTGTGGGGTTGTTTCTTTATTTAAATATATGTATCAATTTCTTGCATTGTTAAGGAATGTCCTTGTATTTGGATGTGAGTATATATCAATAATAAAATCATAAATGAAAAAGATATGTTTTATTGTCAAGTAAGTAATTAACCTATGCTTTTGATGGAGTGAGTAGTAAGGATAAGGCAATACTATCCATTTGCGATATGTGCATACCTCAATGCATTCTATAATTTAACATATCAAACCATAAAATATCAATGAAGCATTTGGGTTTAAAGTATAAATATTCAAAACAATATTTCTGAAAGCCTATTAAACGATAATAAAATTTACCGTGGACTGTCTTACTCCTCAGCCCCTCAATGTGTGTTTCTGTATTCGCAGGCAGTTCCACCTAGACCTAAGGGTAGGGTCTTACTCCGCTAATAATTAGCTGGACGTCGCCGATATAAAGCTTGAATTTATTTATACAGACATTAATGAGTTTTAACAATAAAGATCGAAACTCTCAGCAAGATTACACATGACAATGTGACACACTCATGAGATACAACAACAGGATATATACTACCACTACTACTCCTACTACTACTCCTACTACTACTTCTGATACTACTACTACGATGACTACTACGCTTACTACTTCTACTAATACTACTACTACCACTACTACTAGTAGCAGTAGTCTACTACTACTACTACTACTTCTAGTAGTAAAAGTAGAAGTAGAGATAGTAGTAGTAGAAGTAGTAGTCATTTTTTAAATAATAATACTAACAACAACATCAACATAACAATGTAACGGTATGTAAATTGGCTTCATCGCGATTTAATTAGCAAAAAAAACGAATTGTTACAACTGTTCAGGCAATACTTAAGCTTCAATAACGATGTAATAATAAAGAAACTTTCCATAGTTTATACAATAAGTTGTATAATCGTGTTTGTCAAAACTGTTCTAAACTGTTAACGCTTTTGTTTGTGAATGGCGCTGTTATACTGTAAATAGGAACAAACACATTAACTAAATACACATTACGTATTAGCATGGACATATTACTGTACGTAGGAGGCTCTTTCAGAATGAAAATAAGTACTCGGCACCATACTTGAACTTACCTGATATGTATTTTAATAACAGCACACAGATCAAATCTGAACGTTCGGATTATTTCCATTAATGCATTGCTGTACTGTATTCTCCTGAACTAATAGACCGATCGTTAGTACTAGTTAAGTATATTACTATCTTACAGCAAGCTACGCGTCTTCTGATTATTTTTGAGTTTTGGATCTCAAAACAATATAGATGTGTTGTTGCCCCGGCCGTTAGTAAGCGATCAGTCATTAAGCGTACTGTATGCTTAGGCTAAAGTCAATGTTATACATTCTTATCTAAATCAATTACAAAGAAACCGTAAGCATTATTCATGTTTAACAATGTTAGCATCCCCAATTCGATGAAAAATGAAACTTAAAATAGATTAAATATCAATCTCCACGGTGGTATATATGAACAATAATTTAGAAGAGCTCATTTCATTAATTTTCTTATTCATATGATACTTTGGTCGATATGAATTACAACGTACCTGATATTCCAGGCTGTGGGGGTATTTTTCTACTTTAAATCCTTAATAAAATACAAAAACTCTATGATGGAACGCATTTTAGGGGTATTCCGATGAATAAAAATTATTGAATTACATGTAACAATAAAAAGTAGATTCCATTAACTACTTTTAAATAACGTCTGATGCTTGAGACAATACAATTCACAATGTTTGTATTTGGCAAAACATTAGAGAAGTAAGGTGTTTAAATAGCACACAATGCCATATAAAAATGCAGAAGGGTCGCACATACGACGTTCGAAGCAATGTATAAAAAATGTGATTCATTACAAATATTCGGACTTGCAACATACCACACCCTTAAAAAGTGAGCTCATTTGTTATAAATGTGTACACTTATTTGTTTGTGTTATGAGGGTAATTGACTGTGGCTTGTGTGTTAGTGAACCCGGCTTAATCGAATTGCTAACGATTATGAGTTGTGAACTTTTAATGGAATAAGCTTCAACATGGAAAACAAAATAGATGTAACTAATATTACAAAAAATCGAAATATCGCGTGAGTAAAACCTACTGTTATGTCACGAGAAAACGTGAAAATAACATTATAAAATGAACTTATTTTCTTTCTTTTTATTACTAAACAATGTTGAACATTATCACAAAACACAACATCAATAGGTAAATAAGAAAAGGTCCTATCAAAATTTTCACAGATATTTAAATTTTATCTACCTGCAGACCAAGGCAGACAAGGTAAATGTAAATGTGACAAAAAACACAGAGACGAGACATAACACACAAAAAGAAAAACCATCAGTTACCGCCTTGGAACGGTCAGTCGGCAAAATGGCCAACTGGGGTGCTTAAACCTGGTTTGTAGAGCGCTCCAACCTCGCACTTCCTGACGGTTTTTCTATCAAACAAACAGTGTAAATAAAAGTATCCCGTCAAAGTGACACAACTAACAATAAGCACCAACATCGGGAGTTAAAACAGATATAATGAACATATGTACAGTATTTACAGTAGATAAAAGCCTCGGCAACCAAAAAATTCCAAATGAGAGATTAGTTTAAAATAAAATAAAGCAGTACAAGCGCTGATATATTATAAGAACCATATAACGACGTCATAAATGCCATGACGTCATATGCCAAAAGTGTCAAAAGTGAAATGTAAACAATATGGAAGAAACAATAGAATTTTAGAAAATCAAAAAAATAAAACGTAGTATTGTTTAGAGTTAATCGTTTAAAAAACATTATAAACGCCGAGGATTTATCCGCAGTTGACATATTATATATGATAAAGATTAAAAAAAAATCCCGATGTTATACCTACTGTGCAATCTCACGTAAAGGGTATGGAGACTGCTCAAGTTGTCCCAACTATATAGGGCACGACTGGAGAGATGAAGAGACAAGAAATCCAACAGTGACTGTCCAATTATGGCTTTAAGTCACTGTTTTCATATAGTCTCAACGACCTGTCCGGTCATCGTGTAATTTAAAAGCAATGCAAGTTCTTGACTGTAAAAGGGTCAATTGCAAGCAATGCAGTACATCGAAGTATTCCCGGGTTGTAACCGTCTGCAATACATTTTCTGATAAGTTTTGTAAAGTGGTCAGAAAAGTTATTGAGACCCTTGATCTTCTTTAACTTGTATAAAACATTTCCATAAAATGCAGGATGGCTTATGCCTTTCTGCATAAGTGTTTTCATACTGCTATTATACTTAGAAGCAATAAAATCATTGCGGTGAAAGAATTTTGAAAACGCCTTTCTTAATTTATGAAAACGAAAGCCTTGCTGTAACAGTTTAGAAGAAATAAACAGGTTTCTAGCATTGAAATCTTCTACTTTAGTACAAACTCGTGCAAACCTTGTAAGTTGTGATATGTAAATACCATAGGAGGTAGCACGAGGTGAATCACCATCAAGGTATGGATAATTCACAATACTAAAGTTGAAATCATCTCTCTTGTCATAGATTTTAGTAGAGACGTTGTCATTAGAAATATTGATCTCAATGTCTAGAAATGCTGCATTTAAATGTCAGTTATTTGCTTTATTAAGGGTAAGTTCTGGAGGGTAAATCAGATGGATCATTTGAGAAAAGAAAGGATTATCTATAGTTAGAATATCGTCAAGATAGCGTGACGTTAAATTGAAAGCCTCTATAATGTGGCTTTGGTTTGAAGGGGATAAAGTTAACATGAAATCACGTTCAAAGCAGTATAAAAACAAATCTGCAATTAATGGTGCACAGTTGGTTCCCATAGGGATACCAATTACTTGTCTAAATAAAGTGTCACCGCATTTTATGTAAATATTGTCTAATAGAAAAGGTAAAGCTTCACAAACATCCGTGCAAGTCCACATAGTAAACTTTTCTAAGAATGTGTTGGTAAAAAAAGCATTACTTTCATGACATGCAATATATAGACGTTGCTCTCGAGCAAATGTTTTCTCAATAAGAGCAATCAATTTGGTCTTAATTAAATCATGAGGTAAAGAAGTGTACAGCGTAGAGAAATCGTAAGTATTAACTGCAGAGCAATGAAAGTTTAAAGTACGAAACTTGTCTAAGACTTCTGAAGAATTTTTAATAGACCAAAAAATGTTAATTCCTGAATTTTCATACACTTTTTCACAATATTTAACAACGTGATTGCGAACGGCTGTAAGGCAAGACGTAAGTAGTTTAGATATGTGAGTGGTGGTGCTAGAGCTGGCATTAGCTATGAATCGTGACTTGTATGGTGTTTTGTGAAGCTTAGGAATCCAGTACAAGGAAGGAAGTTTTTCTTGCTTTGTTTCTATTTTGATATTGAAATTATGCAATATCTGTTTATGTTTGTCAATGACTGTCTGAAAGTCAAGGTTGGTGCAAGAGTAAGAACTGGTGGTGGATAACTCAGCACTCAGTATATTTTTGTAATAAAGTCGTCAGACAAAAATTATGTTGTTTGAAGCTTTGTCTGCAGGTACAAGTACAAATTTATCGTGAATATTCTGAAAGGACTGTTTTAGATGTTTTAAGTAATAAAAAGGTTTCTTAGGTAAACTAGAAGGATGGGAGCGGTAGAATTTAACGCGATTTTTTATTATCTTAAAAATGGCTTTCTTCCAAGTATTAAGTGCTACTGTATCCGTGTTTTCTCTCTTACACCAGCGATCGGCAAACAGATTAATTGCATCAGCAATTTCTTTGCAACAAAGGTCAAAATCTATGTCATCTGGCAGGCGATATTTCGGGCCCTTAAAGAGTAATTTTCTCAATTTGTAGTCATCGATGATGTTTAAATCCCCAGTAATGATATGACCAGAAGGTAAATAACAGAAAGGTGAAGTGGAACAGTTACAAGAATCTTGAGAAGGGTCATTTAGGTTAAGGTCTGCTACTGTTTGGTTGTAATTAAAAATAAGACCTCTAATGGGTTTTTTGTACTTATAACAAATCATTGGGTTTTCTTTGTTTTCGAAGTAACACGGGATTTTATTGATGATATTTTTGTCCCGAAAGATACTAGGTAAGTCGATAAAATCAATCCCTTTATTAATGTATTTGATTTTCATGAAATGTCGTTTATGTTGAGACTGTTTATCTATATGAGGTCTTAAAGCATGGGTAGTATACTTTTGAATGATGGAAGCCACCTCATATAAAGGATGAGTACGTAAATATATTTTATCTGCCTCATTGTCCAAAATAACTAGTGATTTCAAGGGTAGATTGGTAACTGTACAAAGTAAGGCGTGAATACCAGATCGAATATAAAGTGTGTTCAGATCTTGAATAGAAACTGTTTTCCTAAATCTGCGCTTAAGATTATGATTTTTTCTAATTCCATGAGACCGTCGTTTGCGCTTGCGTAAAGATAGAATACTAAAGATGTCAATGTTCGAATTTTTAGAAATATTGCCCGCCTGATAAATATTGTCATTAAGACCGAGTGGAAATGGAGTCTGAAGTTTTTTAATCCAATCAAGTTCGGCACTGTATCTGGCCTGTAATTTAAATCCTTTAGAAACATCGTCATCGAAAACAATTTTTTGCAAAGGTTGTATGTTCACATATTTTAAAGAATGTCCTGTAGTTAGAAAATGATTATAAAGGTAGTTCTTAAAACGACGAGCGTTACGGATTTTATATGAATGTTCTCGAAATCTTATTTTAAGCGCCCGCCCCGTTTGTCCAACGTACTGCAGTTTACAGTTAGGATGGTTTCATGTTATAACATAAATTATGTTGTTACTTTGTCAATCAACATCACAAGGTAAGGAAATGTTAAATGTACGGCCATTTACAGTAGACTTGACAGTGGAGTTACAGTTAAGGAATCTACATGTACTACATCTTTTATAATTACACTTGTAGATATTAAAGTACACATTATGTCCACTTTGCATTTGTGCGGGGGAATTCTTTACATTACTACTAGGAACGTTACGTAAAATACACGACTGCCGAAGAAATAAATTACTCGAATTGGAAATATAAACCCGGGAAGACGGGTGTAATTTTATTGGTGAAATATTGACAGTGACTCTTCTAGAAAATATATCATCAGAACCATGAGCCAAATGCACAGTAGACACATTATGCAGTTTTAAGGGAGAAATATTTATGTTTGGTTTTAGTAGTCTGTTCATGGTTGTTTTATTTCAAGTAAAATAAACCTAAGTCCAAGGTATGTCAAAAGAAAATATACGTAACAATCCTGATAGGATGAATTAGATGACAACATAGATCACATGCACGGGGAGATTTTTTACGACCGCCACACTGCACAAGCAACACTGTTGTGATTATGAATAGGTAAATAAGAAAAGGTCCTATCAAAATTTTCACAGATATTTAAATTTTATCTACCTGCAGACCAAGGCAGACAAGGTAAATGTAAATGTGACAAAAAACACAGAGACGAGACATAACACACAAAAAGAAAAACCATCAGTTACCGCCTTGGAACGGTCAGTCGGCAAAATGGCCAACTGGGGTGCTTAAACCTGGTTTGTAGAGCGCTCCAACCTCGCACTTCCTGACGGTTTTTCTATCAAACAAACAGTGTAAATAAAAGTATCCCGTCAAAGTGACACAACTAACAATAAGCACCTGCATCGGGAGTTAAAACAGATATAATGAACATATGTACAGTATTTACAGTAGATAAAAGCCTCGGCAACCAAAAAATTCCAAATGAGAGAGTAGTTTAAAATAAAATAAAGCAGTACAAGCGCTGATATATTATAAGAACCATATAACGACGTCATAAATGCCATGACGTCATATGCCAAAAGTGTCAAAAGTGAAATGTAAACAATATGGAAGAAACAATAGAATTTTAGAAAATCAACAAAATAAAACGTAGTATTGTTTAGTTAATCGTTTAAAAAACATATTATAAACGCCGAGGATTTATCCGCAGTTGACATATTATATATGATAAAGATTAAAAAAAAATCCCGATGTTATACCTACTGTGCAATCTCACGTAAAGGGTATGGAGACTGCTCAAGTTGTCCCACCTATATAGGGCACGACTGGAGAGATGAAGAGACAAGAAATCCAACAGTGACTGTCCAATTATGGCTTTAAGTCACTGTTTTCATATAGTCTCAACGACCTGTCCGGTCATCGTGTAATTTAAAAGCAATGCAAGTTCTTGACTGTAAAAGGGTCAATTGCAAGCAATGCAGTACATCGAAGTATTCCCGGGTTGTAACCGTCTGCAATACATTTTCTGATAAGTTTTGTAAAGTGGTCAGAAAAGTTATTGAGACCCTTGATCTTCTTTAACTTGTATAAAACATTTCCATAAAATGCAGGATGGCTTATGCCTTTCTGCATAAGTGTTTTCATACTGCTATTATACTTAGAAGCAATAAAATCATTGCGGTGAAAGAATTTTGAAAACGCCTTTCTTAATTTATGAAAACGAAAGCCTTGCTGTAACAGTTTAGAAGAAATAAACAGGTTTCTAGCATTGAAATCTTCTACTTTAGTACAAACTCGTGCAAACCTTGTAAGTTGTGATATGTAAATACCATAGGAGGTAGCACGAGGTGAATCACCATCAAGGTATGGATAATTCACAATACTAAAGTTGAAATCATCTCTCTTGTCATAGATTTTAGTAGAGACGTTGTCATTAGAAATATTGATCTCAATGTCTAGAAATGCTGCATTTAAATGTCAGTTATTTGCTTTATTAAGGGTAAGTTCTGGAGGGTAAATCAGATGGATCATTTGAGAAAAGAAAGGATTATCTATAGTTAGAATATCGTCAAGATAGCGTGACGTTAAATTGAAAGCCTCTATAATGTGGCTTTGGTTTGAAGGGGATAAAGTTAACATGAAATCACGTTCAAAGCA
Organism: Sinonovacula constricta; assembly: GCA_007844125.1. Lineage (NCBI taxonomy): Eukaryota > Metazoa > Mollusca > Bivalvia > Cardiida > Solecurtidae > Sinonovacula > Sinonovacula constricta. The sequence continues at coordinate 43,913,991 of CM017564.1, forward strand.
GTATAAAAACAAATCTGCAATTAATGGTGCACAGTTGGTTCCCATAGGGATACCAATTACTTGTCTAAATAACGTGTCACCGCATTTTATGTAAATATTGTCTAATAGAAAACGTAAAGCTTCACAAACATCCGTGCAAGTCCACATAGTAAACTTTTCTAAGAATGTGTTGGTAAAAAAAGCATTACTTTCATGACATGCAATATACAGACGTTGCTCTCGAGCAAATGTTTTCTTAATAAGAGCAATCAATTTGGTCTTAATTAAATCATAAGGTAAAGAAGTGTACAGCGTAGAGAAATCGTAAGTATTAACTGCAGAGCAATGAAAGTTTAAAGTACGAAACTTGTCTAAGACTTCTGAAGAATTTTTAATAGACCAAAAAATGTTAATTCCTGAATTTTCATACACTTTTTCACAATATTTAACAACGTGATTGCGAACGGCTGTAAGGCAAGACGTAAGTAGTTTAGATATGTGAGTGGTGGTGCTAGAGCTGGCATTAGCTATGAATCGTGACTTGTATGGTGTTTTGTGAAGCTTAGGAATCCAGTACAAGGAAGGAAGTTTTTCTTGCTTTGTTTCTATTTTGATATTGAAATTATGCAATATCTGTTTATGTTTGTCAATGACTGTCTGAAAGTCAAGGTTGGTGCAAGAGTAAGAACTGGTGGTGGATAACTCAGCACTCAGTATATTTTTGTAATAAAGTCGTCAGACAAAAATTATGTTGTTTGAAGCTTTGTCTGCAGGTACAAGTACAAATTTATCGTGAATATTCTGAAAGGACTGTTTTAGATGTTTTAAGTAATAAAAAGGTTTCTTAGGTAAACTAGAAGGATGGGAGCGGTAGAATTTAACGCGATTTTTTATTATCTTAAAAATGGCTTTCTTCCAAGTATTAAGTGCTACTGTATCCGTGTTTTCTCTCTTACACCAGCGATCGGCAAACAGATTAATTGCATCAGCAATTTCTTTGCAACAAAGGTCAAAATCTATGTCATCTGGCAGGCGATATTTCGGGCCCTTAAAGAGTAATTTTCTCAATATGTAGTCATCGATGATGTTTAAATCCCCAGTAATGATATGACCAGAAGGTAAATAACAGAAAGGTGAAGTGGAACAGTTACAAGAATCTTGAGAAGGGTCATTTAGGTTAAGGTCTGCTACTGTTTGGTTGTAATTAAAAATAAGACCTCTAATGGGTTTTTTGTACTTATAACAAATCATTGGGTTTTCTTTGTTTTCGAAGTAACACGGGATTTTATTGATGATATTTTTGTCCCAAAAGATACTAGGTAAGTCGATAAAATCAATCCCTTTATTAATGTATTTGATTTTCATGAAATGTCGTTTATGTTGAGACTGTTTATCTATATGAGGTCTTAAAGCATGGGTAGTATACTTTTGAATGATGGAAGCCACCTCATATAAAGGATGAGTACGTAAATATATTTTATCTGCCTCATTGTCCAAAATAACTAGTGATTTCAAGGGTAGATTGGTAACTGTACAAAGTAAGGCGTGAATACCAGATCGAATATAAAGTGTGTTCAGATCTTGAATAGAAACTGTTTTCCTAAATCTGCGCTTAAGATTATGATTTTTTCTAATTCCATGAGACCGTCGTTTGCGCTTGCGTAAAGACACACTACATCTTAAAGCGTTGTTCTGAGCTATGCATTTTAGTAGGGAAAACATGTTGCACGGCTTTCGCTACAGTAAATGTTTTCCGAAAGTGTAGTTAAAAAACTAAGATGCCTACACGCCAAATCGATGTAATGTCTTGTCTCATCGTGCAAAAATATATACATGAATAAATAAATAAGCAATAACACTAACAGGACCTTCAACACATTTTGTTATCAATTTGAGGGGAGAAATCGGCACTCATGGACATCGCATCAGCAGCTAAAAGGTTAAGGGGATTGCTTCAATTCGGCAATGAACCTAAAATAGTGTATGTGACTAGCCATAATCCATCATGCATGATAATTATTTATTTTACATTATTTGAAAAAAGAAATGCGGCATTGTAGTGCAAGTCAAAAGGCATTTGCATGTTAAAGTATTTTCTAAGAATGCACAAGGCGTTGTGCTAAATAGATCATACATTATCCACATTTTACCGAAACAAATACACTTTCATTCAGGGTATTAGGGCAAAGTTATCGTTAGTTTGAAACCATCTCATCAAACGTTGAAAAGGTTGCTCTTGATACTGAGATCCATATATTTATTTGTGCATTTTCAAATAAGAGTGTTTTTTATCGTATTTTAAAAATATTTCTAGCTTGTTAGTACTGTTAGTTACTGATGTTAGGAAATTATATTTATTAGTTTAAACATTAGCATAAATAAAGAAAATATTTTGCATTCGTGCAAGATACATGGAAAGTAACTTTCGAAGAAGTAAGGCGCGTTGTGTATTGTACAACTTACTGCCGGAATTCGGACCAGCAAATGTCTTGTAAAAGTATTGCAGGTGGATTGAAATATACATCCAATGAACTGTTCAAACAACACGATAGAGTATACACATGAACTTTCAACGGAGACTTATATTGACGCTGTTTCAAGTGACGAACGACAGGGCATCTTGCAACGGTGGACCTAGGCCGAGAATCACACGTGCGGATCGACTACGCAACTGCGCACACACTTTTTACAGTGATACCTGTTATTCCACTATTTGCAGGTATTCCACTGTAAATATTGAAATATATACATATACAACCAGCCGCAATAGCTCAAGTGGTAGTGCGTCGGCCTGCGGATTGGGAGGTCGCGGGTTCAAACCCCGGCCGGTTCAAACCAAATACTTCAACTTTGGTAGTAGTGGCTTCTTTTCTAACGCTCAGGGCTAAGGGGACAGCATTACGCGTAACACATCGGTGTCAGTATAATAGACCGACCGGGTTCAGTCTCTGGGCACCTAGTAAGTGCGCCTGTGCTATAATGATAGAAATGTCGTTGCACAGTATCGGCAAAAATGCCGGCAAATCCCAATCCCAACATGTACACACCTTGTACATGATATCATTGCCTGTAAATAGAACACTGCTTAACAAACCATATGCATACGTTTTACCTTCCACCACGTCCAACCTGACCACACCACCATGCCACAACACCGCATGCTGTAAAAGTCATGTGCACCGCCCGACATATACGTGGACTTTGCGCCACACAAATTGGGAAAGAATGTATACTGCCGGAGTCCATGTATTTATACATATTGAGTATTACCAATATTTTCATTGATTTTAAGTGTAAAGATAACTTTATTTATAAATTCATATCCGTAAAATCGGTGCCTAAAAGTCTAGGTAAGTAGCTTAAATAACATGATTAAAGACAAGAAACACACATATGGCAAAAGACCCATTATCTTGAATCTTCGCAGTCTAGGTGAAAACATTCAAATTGAGAATGAACATTTTTAAGATGTACACAAATAAACAATTATGCATGGAACCTCAACTGTAGCATATAGTGATTGTCAATAACCTTCTGCTGTCAATATCCCTTAGCTGTCAATAACTTTCAGTTGTCAGTAACCTTTAGCTGTTATTAACTTTCAGCTGACATAAGTCAATCATAACGTACGCATCATTAATTGCATTAAATAAAAAGATGGCGTATGAAACACTACATCGCGTTTAAGCTAATTTCAACACAATCTAAAATAAAATTGCCAAAAAAACATTGCTTGTGATATAGTTATATTCGGAAGCACCGCAATTCTAAGCAACTTTTTAGTCGCACCCGATTCGAGGTTGGATAAGTACTGGGTTAACCTGGGTTAGTCTGTCCTATTCATTACATGGTATCCAGTTTGTACAAGTGAGTTAGCTGGGAAATACTATAAGAATCATTATCAGAAATGTATGGGTCTTGAAAGAGATTCCCCGGTATTGCTAAGTCAGTGTGTTTTCAGTGGACATATACAAATATCATCCATGAAAAGATTTGTACACAAATTATACGAGAAAGACACAATTTATGTTCTAAACATAATTATAAATTGCAAGTGCTAATTTCCCTATAAAAGTTTATACACTTTTTTAAAATCAACATCGCCGAACCTCAAAAGATCTTCAGTGTTGTATTGTGCTATTTTAAGCGACACGGAATAAACGATATTACTAGATAACTTAACCCTATACCATATGGCAAAATGGTAGTAGCATGTAATGAATAGAACAGGTTTACCGCGATTAACCCAGCACTTATTTAACAGGATAACCTCGATCGAATCGAATGTTAGTCGCCTGTATGCTGTTCAACCACTTATATTTCCCTTCTTACACTGGCTAACCATTTATCTGTAATCTGTCATTCGCTGCGGTCTGAAAATTTTATCAGGGCACCTATAGTTTCACAGACAATAGGTGGAGTTAGTATTTCCGGAGACTGATGAAAACAATAAAATAGGTCAAATTTGGTCTAATTGGTACTTCAAGAAATCAATATAAACTATAAATATAAACTACATATATATTTGTATTTTTTATATTTTGGGTTTACGGCACACCGACACTTGACATGTCATAAGGCGCACATTACATGTATATGTAAATGTTTAATTAACAAATATACGCGCATTAGCGCATATCTCTTTAACGTACTTTCTAAAGGTTTTATTATAAACTTTTTTAAGGGCTTTCAATGTCATGGCTTTTATGTCATGGCTTGTAAATAGTGCTGTCAAACTTGGGATACGAAAACACACGTTAAAAGTTGTATTATGGCCCTTCCTAATGCCCATATTTATTTTATACCATCATGCTAGACATTTGTATTCCCTTTCAGAGAGATGATAACGGACTTTTAACAAAGAAACATGCGGGTTTCAGTTCAGTAATAGGTGATATATTTATATAAATTCAGCATATCCTTAATAGTTTGCCTTCTGTAACTTTACAGAAATATCAAATCCGAATTATGCAACAAGCTGGCTCCAATCGAATTTACAAGGACACTCAGCATAATTTGTACTAGAATCGATTTCCAAACATCTTATTTTGTCATACTTTGCAATTGTACACATCCATTATCTTGTCCTATTGCGTATCACGCAGTTGATTGCATATATCTCTATAGGAAGACCCACATCTCCTATTTTTATTTCAATAAACCCATATTATTTTTTTCTTCCTTTTTCATATTTTTCCAACCTAAAGTTCATCTAGTAGCTTTCACTGGTCGATAGGACGGGTCGATAGGACGGCTTTGATTGCTGACTGCTTGTATTGGCAGGTAACGTCCCGAAAATGTATTTCTTGCAGAACATCTTTTGTAAGTTGTATCAGTTTCGTATCTAATTTGTTCAAATGATAAAACACTCCTTTGAAGCTCTGCAAACACGATCCCCAAAATATTGCAATAAACATATTAGTTTGTTTCGAGAACATGGCCGAGTTGTTAAAAGTGACATTCTTGCCGACGCTTTCAGAAGCTTTAACCACCGTCTTGACAGGAGGAACCGTACCATCAGCCAACGTGAAGGGTGTACAGATGTTTCCTCGGTTGCTTTTCCCAGAAATGATATTACTGCACGAAAAATATATTTCTGCCTAGAAGTCGATCGCACGTCTGGTGACTTGAGCATAAAGGACACTGCATCGATGCCCTGTATAAGATTTGTCTCAAAGGCTTTACGAATTTGCTTTACTACTTTACGGTCCCAGTGTGCCCCGAAAGCCTTTTGTATCAATAACATTTAATCTGTTTTTGAGCCTGCTACTTTGTGGGTAGTAAAGGCATAATCTGTAATTCAGTCAGTGTTGTATTGGGCTTACAGTACATCTTTAAAAAACGCGAAAGATCGAGGAAACCACTCCAAGTTTCTCTGAAGTAGAGTGAAAAAAAAACTCACTTCGCGTGAAATGGAGTGAGCGGAGTAACTTCGCGTGTATAGTAATATGGAGTCGCTTCGCGGGGAGCAATATCGACTCACTTCGCGTAAGGAGTAATTTGGAGTCACTTCGCGGAAGTGAAATCGAGTCACTTGATTGTGGTGATTGTCCTCGCACTCAGCAGATTAGACTTAAAGGTAAGTGAAACAACTCTGACATTATAATTTTTACTTACAAGAAAAGTATTGATGCAAATCATCAAAGGCGACACAACATTGAAAACAATATTATAAGAAATGTAAAGCTGTTTTATTTTTTAAAATAGATTTTAATTATAGTGTACATTTGTAATGTATGTTTATCTTAAAATGTATAATGCTACAGGTATTTAAGGTATAAAAGAGGGACAACCATATCACGATAGACAAATATAACAGTTAGATCTATTTTCTGAGTACATTATTGCGCAAGTTCAAATAGCAAGAGTTGTACTAGTTCTTGTCAAAGACTCAGTGAGGTTACAAAACACATCTCTTTACCACAAACACTTCCGAATTGATATACACCGATAGATTTACACCAGTACGTTCCTGCATTGAAAAAGCTTTCGATTTGAAGTTCACGGATATCGTTTATTACTAATAACAGAAATCGTTTAAGTAAATTGCAAATCTTTTTTAATATTGTCGAAAACTTCATTGCTATATAACGTTTGAATTCATACATATTAAAACATTATCACATCAACACACGTTTAAAAAATATTAAAAGGGCAAATCAACGTACACTTAACTTATCGCTTTGTTTCATGTTTTTACAGTCAAACAGAGTACATCACTTGTTTAGGGAATACCAAATCGCATATCAGGAATGTGTAAATGGCGGTCTATATCTAGCATTCGGAATACCCTGCCCATCATTGTTCGCCAATTCTTTAGAGAGAACGAAATTTCTAAGAAGATTCGCTTTCATATTTAAATCTTTTCTACATTCCGCATAAAGGTAGCGCAGCAGCGCATCTGCAATATTATGTTTCATTCTCAATACATTACAAATATCATTAGCAGCAATAGTATCCACAATAGCATCGTCATCATTAATAACAACTGTGTATTAAAAGATAACTTTTAAAATTATGTTGTTGCATAATGCTATTTGGATAAAAATTAAACGTCGCTTTTACAGACAGAAAAGAACATGATAGAACGTAAACATTGTTTAATTTAATAAATCTTATTATATTGATATATTGAAAAAACACAGCATGTGTTAATTTGATGGAGAGTGCAGTTAGAGCAGTATTACGAACAAAAACAATCAATGATCAAATTTCATTTCACAGGCGTTTCTCGAAGATCAATCGTTTAACTTTTTATATACAAAGCAATATTAATGTATTAGTTTGTTTGATATGAAAACTTTTGTCTGCTAATTTAACGAGTGGAAACCTTGTCAAATTATGCCAAAACGATGTGCCCAGTATTTATGTAAAAAGTACCTACTGTTATTAGTACATACAACAGTTAATCATTATTATATAAGGTAATCGTATCATATAGTCAGCTTATAATTCAGGAGTGTTTGAAAATCCGTTATTTTGTATTTTTGAAACATTTGTAAGTGAAACATGAACACACTTGGTACTGTTATGAATGATAATAAAATATATGTTTACCTAAAACTACTGTTTTTATTAAATGTCCAAACATAAAGCAGATCCTGTATGTTCACGAACTAACTAGATAATGACATATTTCACACTAAATTGTGTCAATTGTGTGAAATGCATGTGTGTCTGATGACTACCTGGTTTGGAGCCTAATCAAACTAAAGTGTCAATTAACACCAATTACTATGTTTCACACTATATAATTGTGTGAAAATCAAGAGCGTCAGGCTGATAAATACCTTTCGTTAGGCCCAATGATAAATGGTAATTAACACCTTACACTTTATAAGAATTGTTGATATACAATTAAAAAGGATAGTATACCTCAACAGTTATTGTTGTAAAGAACTACTTATGTTTTACCTTTGATCAATTAAGATATGTTTAGTTACGTGTATTGATTAAAATTATGAAATCTGAGATTGAATCATATTATACCCATCAAGAAAAACTAGTCCACTGTGGCATTTTCGATGCAACTGTTCTTAAACACTATTGAAAGTTTTACCATTTTACAAGTTTACTATTCAAAGTTTAAAAAGTATGTATATATTAAAAAAAAACACTACTTGACTTGAGTTTTAAAAGTATATTGGCGATACAATTAAAACTTTTTGATCAGCTCTGTACCATTTAAGTAAAACAACACATTAATCACAAACAAACGTTTAAACGTATTTTTTTCAATTAATGTCCTGAGTTCCTCATGAAAGACAGTATGGCTGGTAATACTTGTAAGTAAAATTAACATAAGAACTACTTTATTAATAAATCGGCTATAAAATACCATAAACCTATCAATTAACAAAGATATTTATTTCTTCAGCTTATCTGGGCTGAGAAAAAAAACACGTTTATATACAGTCACAAAAAATAACTATACATTTTGACTACAATTGGATACGTTTTGTCTGAACTTAGGGTATATTTTTTCTTTAAACTATATTAGATATACACAAATACTTATACAGAAAGGGGAACACGTTGTCGGATACGTCGAATATGAAGAGAATATCATTATACGATTTAAATTAAAAAGTACTTACCGGATATTTTATTCCTTCACTTTTACCAACAGTCCGATATTGAATCACAATGTGGATGTCGCACTAAAAAGTATTTTCGAGAAATTTGTTTTTGGTAGAACTGAACAATGACTCTGCCTTACACTGTTAAGCCTAGTGAAAAACAATACAATGAGAATGTACCTGATCACATTTTATTTAAATAGATGGCTGAGAATATATGGCATTTACTGCACAAGTAGAGAGTATTACTTTTGACGTGTTGGGAACTGGGCATTGGGAATACCTGTCACCTACTCGGCATAATAAACTACCTGTGATTATTGTAAAAACAAAGTGAAAATGTACGACAAAACATTTATGTGTAACCATTATAATTGTAAACGTTATTAACATTTCTTCATTACTATTAGTGGGAATACTTTTTCGAACCTTTATTTATAGCACAAAACTTTATTTTATTAAATGAAATAGAACTTTACTACATGTAAAGTTGGACGAGGACAATATGCTTGAATGACATAAATTCAAGCGTGATATAAATTGACTTGTTATTTATATACACGTGCGCGTTAAGACAATAACATCGTTGACCATTAGCAAATAACCTAGTAGAAATTAAAAGAACTGTTTTTGTCAATGAACAACATATACATTTGGGAATTGTTTCATCAAGTACTATACATTACTTCAACTACTGCTGCTTAATACTATAACTATTACTACTACTACAACTTCTACTACCTCTACCGCTACTGCTGCTACTACTAATACTACTACTACTACTACCACTACCATTACCACTACAACAACAACAACTACTACTACTACTATACTACTACTACTACTACTACTACTACTTCTACTACTACTACTACTACTACTACTACTACTACTACTACTACTTGTTGCTGTTGTTGGAACTGGTTTAATAAGGGTCTACTCGCTCTGTTGAGGGCTTTTTCATGACCCCGCCATGATGCCCATGCATGGCTTAAATGTGTATATTCCGAAAAGTATCGCCTAAAGTGGGCCCTAATTAGGTACCTAGTTTGTGTACCCATTTACTGGAAAAATGGTAAAATTTTGGTAATTTTTGTATCTTTAAGGGGATTGAGCATGTTTTGAGTGAATTCCACTCCCTAATTCCTGGCTCTTTCCCCTGACACTAGGTTCTAATGGTATTTGTTTTATTTATTTTTCACCATAAGAAGGTTCCCTGTTTTCGGCTTACCTCTTTCCCTAACGAAATTGTGAAATAGTGGGGAAGGGGTGCACCTTTTTAGGGACCTGTGTAGCTAATAAGCTTGGTATTTAATGAGTAGTTGTGGTAGATCGTTTAGACCCTAGTGTTGGTTATGTTTTGATGCACTACTACTTCTACTACTTCGACTACTTCTACTTCTACTTCTACATCGACTACTACTACCACTGCTACTACTATTACTACTACTACTTCTACTACCACTACTATTACTACTATTACTACTACTACTACTTGGGGGGGGGGCGTGGGCTCGAACCCAGCTGAGTACTACCAAACACTTAACAGGTGGTAATAGTGGCTTCCCTCCTAACGCTAGGTTACAGCATTACGCATAACGGGTCGGTGTCAGAAAATGGAAGTCCGTTGTTATTATACAATGGCGTTACTCTTTAGCTATTTGGGTTGTGACTTTGAAAGGAGCTATGATGAAAGTTATTGTTTATCTCATTTATAACTTTGTCATGTTGCTTCACTCTTTCCTTGTCCTCATGCTGCATGACGACAAACCGTACTGAATCATCCAGCTGGACCGCTAGACGGTAGATAGCAGAGCATTCGACAAGTGTACATTTTCCACTACCCGTTGTACTACTACCCCGACAAAAATATTGTTTCTCGTTGATGACTTTCACATCGCCCTTCCCTCGTTAACCTGCCACCACTTGTGGACAGTTGTAATGACAACAAATACAACTGGAAAAAGCTTCATCAATGACAAAAAGCAAACACTTGAAATACGTGCCAACAGCCAACAGCCAGCATTATTCTATGACCACTCGCCTATTCTAATACCGAACCGACAGGTAAAGTATACATCACTATTATTACTTCGCGTAAGTGACTTTTTCCCATACATTATCTACGCTGTCAGGAAATGTCCTTTCTAGAGATGACTTTCCTGGTCTGGCTATCTGGTATGGCATATTTGATCAAAATATTATTATATTCTATTATAAGCTTGGATGCGAGATCGGGAGATCCCAACCTGAGGGGAACAATTACTACGGAAACATTAGCTCACATCTGACCTCACACCCAAACCCATGATCTGGTTGGTGTTTGCTTTCTAACGACCAATTCAAGTTTTGAATTTATTCAATGGCTGAAGCACTTTACAGACATCATTTAAGTACATGTTTACATTGAAGAAAGTAACAATGTGCTTTACCGAAAGATTTGGAACTAAAAATACATTTATTTATCTTTATGTTTTCTGATTTTAATATCAACCCTTCAAGATAATTTTCTTTGAGCGAAGTGAGATAAGATTTGTTGGACCAAGGCTGACTTTCTTATATTTAGAGACTGCTATATCATGTAAAGTTATCTGGCTACTTTATATAACATATATAATATAATGTTCGTTTGGGATAGTTGTCTACACATGTGAACGACATTTGTATTGAAAACCAGCCATACAGAGTTTACTTGATTTTGTTTTGTTTGGTTACCATAGAAAATAATTTCTTGAAGACATTATTCTTCTTTAAATTTTGCTTACTTTCGAAAGATCTCTATTCTAGAAAAGTCTTGGCAACAGCGTGGCTAACATTTTCTGGTTGTTACAGATAATTGCTATTATTGTGCGACATTTCATTAAATTTAAAACTATGCACTGAACACGGAAAAGCGAAAAAAAAAACAATGACTGTGATAGTAATCGTTATACACATAACTAAAACTAGTGTCTTATACTTAAGTGGTACGAAGAATATTACATCAAAAGTAATAGCATTGTCATCAAATATAGTGACCGTATTACTGTTTCCTTGCCGATGAAAATGCCCTGAAAATGTTATTTTGCTTAGCATTAGAAATGAAATGCTCTATATTCATACTTGAGAGAATCTGCTAAAATACATCCGTACTGGGACAAATGTATTTCTTTCAAGAAAGTTAAAATAATAATAAATTGTTATGTAATATTTATTAAAACCCCTCATATACCTTAAATTTATTGTATCAGATACACCATTTACACTCAAGGAAATTGTGATGGCATGCAGTAATGAGTGTATATGGATATAATGTTATTGTTGCCTTAGAAAGATTGAACTGCACCAGTTAAATTTATGAATACCGCTTCACTCTTTTTTAAATATACTTTATAAAAAATCAATCTTTGCAACAACCAAAATAAACCGACTGGAAATAACATTTTATATCTTAAAATGTGTGCAAAAAGAGTTTTAACCCACTTGATTTGTTTTTGTTTGGCGTTAGCCGGTTTGACCTTTTAACACACATTTTTTACTTATTTTGTCTCACAGAAATTATTTACTGAATGAATGACTATTGTCAAAAAGGTGTTATACCATTAACGAAATGCATTCTGTAGCTCAAAGCGTCATATCTGTCATGCATTTTGTCATTGCAAACGAATACTGTTACTTGTGTTACTTGTAATCTTATGAATGCCTGTTCATGCTTTTGTTTAATGGCACATTATAAAGAATGTAATCTTTGCCAAAACCAAAGAAACTCTTGGAAACATGTGTGTATCTCTTCAAATATGTAAAAGTAATGTGCACAAAACGTTTTAACCCAATTGATTTGACTGTACCACTTCATATACCCTGACGGATCAAGTTTCATGCATTATGCATGACAATAATAAAGAGAAAACAATTTGATTTGTGTGACTTCAATACCCTCCACCGTTCCTTTTGATAAACGTTAAGCCCCATTAAAGACGTTAAAGAAAAACAATTTTATATATAGTGTTTTCGGAGTTTTTACCAACGCAAGCATTCGCGATATTTATACAGACTGACTTCGCGTCCGATATTGTTATTAAGACAAAAGTGGGGTAAGACCGTCAAAATGTAGATGTCGAAACACCTATTTCTTAATATTACGTCAATAGAATGATAAATGAAATACGTGAAATTACAGAGTAAGGAGGGATTTATGGATTGCATAGATTAAGAGAACTCAGGTTCACTTATTTTTTATATATGGCGATGCTAAACCAGACTGTATTTGCCGACATAAAACGTCATCCGACAAAAACTTGCGAATGGTCCCTATGAAAAAGAAAGATAAAACAATTTTCCATAAGCAGTAGTTCGGCAAAAAGCAATAATGACAAAACATAGTCTAGTTTGATTGAGACATTAATTTTTCAAAAAAACAAATACTCAACGGAAAATAGTGGATTTTAGCTACATTATAAAAATAGGAAAATACTGTTCATAATTTGATATATAGACAAAATGCAATGCAAACCGAAAACGATTTTTTGAAATATGATACTGTCATTTCTAGCGTAAGGCAAGAATGCTAATAAATTAGCTATAATGTTTGCGCTGGAGGGTGAGAGGCCAGGGATTGATTCGCAACACGGCCAGTCATCTGACATCAAGTTCAATACGATTAACAACACTAACCCTTGCATGGTTTATCCAAAACAACATTCTTGTTTTTATAACAAATGATCGCAAATGTTTTCAATTTCGAATATCAAGAAAAATATTATTTTCTCACACGAACTCGTAAATTCTATTTCATGAATTGTGCTTTGTCAATTCATTTAGTTTATTTTTTAACAAACATGATTAAAAAAACAAAAACAAGTGCTTTGCATTATTCGTTGGCAGCCTTTAGTGCTGGATAACTTCCACGGTTTACAATGCATAATAAACTAACTATTAGTCACAGAAATTCAGTGTACATAAAAACAACACATCTTCCGACACAGATTGTGAATGCGAATAGAAAAACTATGTAAGTTTTTAGGTCCGTGAAAGCTGGATTAATTGTGAGGGAATACCACAAAGAAAGAAATGCGAGATAAAGGATTGTGAAATTAAAGACTTTCAGTTCCCTGTCAGAACTCTGAATACGAAGAAATAAATATGGTAGCGATGGCAAGTGTTTAGAGATGTGTACAATAAAGATAACATAAGAAACCAGACAACCTTTTTTCACAAAGAGGTCTCCAGTTACAGCGCAATTCACATCCGCCCATGCGAAATTGTAACCATGGTAAACTATTGCACAGTCTTCCATATTTGGTCCACTGGATAAAGGCTCGTTTCTTCCCCAGTCAGCAAATTGCACAGCTTGGTCAGTTGAATCCCATTTCCAGATTCCTTCAACTATCTTGTCTGTCATGCCGAGCCAATAACTGTCTGCAAAAATATGTGCGAAGTTTTTTAAGTTAATTTCAACTATTGTTGTGTAGTTTTTTTTATATAATGGAAATGATACCCCTTTCAATGACGTCACTACTTCGTCATAACTCTTCAAAGAAAACATCAGCGCTTGAACATTTTGAATTGAAATAGATCGGTTTTCTTTTCATTGCATGCATTTGAGAACCCCATCAGAAAGTGAGAGGTTAGAGCTCTCTAAAACCGGCCCATATTGCCGACTAACCGTTCCAAGGCCGTCTCTGTCGGCTTTGATCTTTTCGTTTAATGGCTCATCACAAATTTTGTCTTGCTTTTTACTTGACTTGTATGTGAAATACCTTTGTCCTGTGCCTTTTTGGAGTTTGAGATATGCTGCAATGCTCATAGGACTTTTCATATAATCTTATTAAGAAAAAGAAGCTATTAGACCCAAGACCAAATAATTAATCACAATTTGATAATAATAGTAACTGACTCTGTTAAAACGTGTTTGCAGGTGACCTGCCTCATTTACAGCTCAACTAATCGGACCGTCAAACATTTAAAGCATTTTAAGAAACTGGATTATGAATCAAAGCAGTAGGACAGGTAAGGGACGAACGTTGTGCTTTTTTTGGTATTGGCAGCGATATTTCATGAAATCTACATAACATTAGGACAATTTCTGGATATTATGACTTTATTAAAGATCCCAGTTTCAAAAGGAAATGTTACGCCACTTGTGTTTAATATGAACAATTCGGTCCGTTGAGTTATCATGATTTTTAACAATAAGAAACGTTAGGATATTTTTAGGGGATGAGCATACGTCAGAATGTATATTTATGGTAAAATGTGAGGCTAGAAAGCTACCCCGAAAGAATAGTTCATTGTACATAAACATATTTACACTCAATCTGCAGTCGTACGATAACATCATGGCCGCAAACGGCGTACACATCCTACATCTGTATGTTTAGAATGTTCCTATTCATGAATATAAGATAATTATGTTTAAATCTTTTAAATGATAAAAAGTTGGGATGGCAGGAGTCGTTCATTGAAACATTCGAATGTTCGGATCCTTTTTGATCCGGACGTTCGAACGTTCAGAACAATTTTAAGATCCTACAAAAAAAGTTGTGCTTATTTGGTTGATATAAAACTATAAAAAAGTAACGATTTCCTGCAGTTGGTCTTCATTCAGCCCTTTTTCTGTCATCCATCTGAACGGAGAAAGTGCTTTCATATATCGGAAGTAACTGATGCAAGCATAATTACGATATACAGATAGCGATGTGAAAGGTACGATAATTCTAAGTAGAATAATTAGGACAGACACTCTACTGACACTCTGTGTATATGGTTTCATATGGTGCAGCTATTATGTCTCCTATTCAGGCTAGTTTGCAACAATGACAAGGGGTGTTAAGGCCGAGGCCATTACGACTGGACGGAGGACAATGAACATGGCCAATATCAAATTACTTATTTATTGACAAGTTCATTAAATAACTACATGTACTTATAACATTTTACATTTAATAATACTTAATTATAACAAAGAACAACTGTAAAAACAAAATGGTCTCGACATTTTTCTGATGTTGTTTCCCGGTTTCTGTTTCCCAGGCGACTTTTGCAGTTTTTGCATTAATCTAGGAAGGAAAATGCTTGTTTGTGTTTTTGTGAAATCTACCCGTAAATTTAGAACACATTTGGTTAAACACTACCAATTTATGCCGTGAATTTTTGACTATTTTATATATAAATTTATGCAACCTGTCGGCGTCTACATATAGACCGAGTTAAAACAAAATAGCTGCCATTTCCCTAAGCTTCTTGCTGAAATCTATATCATTTTGGTCCTGCGTTTTTCAGCCAATCAATTACATCAAATATGTTTTTATATCTATATTACTCGGGGCTGAAACGTGATATAGATATCGGCATTGTTTTAAAGCAGGTCGTCGTGTTTTTGAACGTGGCAGGTGCTTTTTGTAGGACTAATAACTTATAGTTATTTCAAAATGATATATAAACCGACAAAACAATAAAATGCTGGTCAACTGATCTGTAAAAGATGACTATTATTTCCTTATTATTGTATGTCATAAACCAATGTGATCTAACTATAAATTGACTGAACCTACTCAGGGTTCGACGTTAACTTTTTTGAGAGTTGGACCAGTGGTCCAGTAACTTGGAAAACTTACTAGACCTGACCTAAACTGGACTAGACCAAAATGTAAAACGCATAATACACATACAAGACATACTTAAATCAAATTGTTCAAGAGTTTAAGCATTGTCTTGCAAAAACATACCAATATAACTAAGTATGCGACATTTATGACTAGAAAATTGGTATGAAACTTAACATTCTATTAATGCAACTTAGGTATGATTATACTTAATTTTCTAGTATAATATAGGTATCATACATTGGTAATTATATGACTAGAAAGTTAAGTATGACCATACCTATATGACTAGACGTTTTCACACAACTGAACAGGCTAATCACACATTTTTTTTCAACCTGCTTTATTTCCCCTGTATAGGATGCAACAAAAGTAGTGAGCGGTGAGTTGTACTTAAGATCATATTTACATTGGTGAGATATATGGGATTCAGATTCAGAATGCCCCTTTATATTATCGATTCTGAAATCGCATGTCTTACAAAGCATAAGATTGCTCTTTTTCTTCAAAGTCTAGCCAACTAAACTCATCTGTTCATTTTGGACAGAACGATCTTATCCGCTTTGTTTTGTCGCACAGTTTCATTGAAGCATCCTTGCTATTTCGTTTCGTACTGTCGTCCGTCTTTTTTTTTCTTTTTTTTTTTCTTTTTTTTTTTTTTTGTCGGACGAAAAATCTAACTCAAGTACATTGCTCGATATTTTTGTGTCGTCTGCGCATAGTGCATACAAACCGTATTATAGTCTGTTGTCGTAATACTTGAGATCTCAACATTACAGACAGTATTCGTGCTTTGGTTATCCATCGCATTTTTATTTAAATAGTATAAATAATAATAGGACAGTTCCGTTAACATTAGAAAATAAGATAGATGAAGAAATAAGCATTTGTATCCGCTTAACAATTAGTAATACGACATTGGATATTTGACAAGTGCGTAGGGGACAAAGCCTCGTTCTGAAAACACCAGCCAATGAGTGAACGTATGTCAAGGCTGTTACTATGTGTATATACTGCTAAATATAGCACACGGGTTTCCCGAGAAAATGTATCGACAAGCGTCAATAGCGACCGAGTTTAACCATTATATTTTTTTGACTTGATTCATTCATATGTGGATTTTCGGCGAAGTTTGTCCGATTTAGAACACGACCAGTCGGTCCAGCTAGCCTAGGACTTAGCTAGACCGAACCACTAGTGAGTGTCGTTCGGTCGGTCCTTAATGTCGAACCCTGCCTATTTTTGAACGGACTGGTACATATGTACCATAATAATACTCGCTTACTGGGTTGTACAGTATGCGGGCGGGTAACCAGTTGCTATGTCACGTTATCGGCTGCCGTGAATAGCTTGAATATAAATAGCTTCATACTTCGCTGGAATAACAAAAATAAACACAATTAGGTAAGCGTTATTCCTATTCTAACGATATGACACTGCTTATTACCTAACGACCACAATGTAACAATTCGAAACTGGTAACGGGTTGGAATGTTTAACTGTTACGCCGGTTTGTTGTTCTGCTTGTTGTTGATGTTATATGCTTTTTCAGCCTGTCTCACGGGGCCGATATTCGGCCCCGTTCCCAATGCGAAATAGCGACCATTTTTCCCAACTTCAAGAGGAAAATTCCCAATCTCATAAATTAATTCCCATTTGAATCGAAATGCCTTTGCCTTTAAAAAATAAGCAACCAAGAAAGCATGAAATCAAGAGACTTTTCCAATTAAGCGGATCGTTTGTTTACTTTTGGTTGTATAATGTAACGATAGTTGAAGATGTGTCAAGACGCCATTCCAGATAACACTATAGTTAATATATGGTTTGAAAATTAACAGGAATTATTTTTTATTATATAAACAAAAGTATTTTCGCCTAAACTGTTTGACTGCGTATAAAACAGAAAGGAGTTATGAAGCAAAAACGGCTTTTATACTGACTCGCGAAATATAGTGAGAAAGGGGTTGCCTAGAATCTACCAACTTCTGCAGATGATGACCATAACACTATCCAGCATAGCAGCTGTGGGGTGAGGGTTCAGCATCAATGAACCTTCTATGTATTCTTTGAGAAGTTCAATTTCCAATTTCATGAGAATCTCTATTGAAGGCCTTGCAGAGCTTTCTGAACAAACTCTGGAAGAGCTCTGTAACACTTTCAGGGACACAAAGGCAAGGCAAATTAAGCTTTAATGCAGAAAAATAAATATTGAAATTTTCCAATTGGTTTGGGCTGGGGCCTTTTCCAAAAAAAACCCTTTAAAAGCCCTGTTTTATTTTAATCAAGCCATACTAGACAAATGTTTCTTTGGTTAAGAATCTTATATTGTTAACCAAACATTCGAATGCTTAAAACACATTCGAACGTTCGAATGTTCGCTTACATCCCTAAAAATAAGATAGGAATAATTCTTCCGCTAGATATATACGGATATACATTACATCTACTCGCATAATTTTAAACAATCTAACTCTCAGTGGTCAGATGGTAAGACTGAATATCAGGTGATTTAAGGAAGGATTTTATGACAGAACATAGATCAACATCTGACATGAAATCCTTCAAAAACATATTTTCTTGCTGTGTTTCGACTTCAACAATATTCCCGTGATGCTGCATATAGAAGTGCTGAAATTGAAGGAGGAGGAAGTGTTAGTATGTATGTATGTATGTGTGTGTGTGTGAGTGTGTGTGTGTGTAATTTCATGTCACGTCACGTCATGTCATGTTATGTAAGTACATTTAAGTATATAATAACTATATATACATATATATATATATATATATATATATATATACCTTTTAATTCATCCAACTGATCAACAAGCTAAGAATAAACGTGTTACATGTATGGCGTCACGACTTTGTATGCTAGACCACAGAAAATAACATTAAGAATTTGTAAGAATACCCTTATGGGACACATTTCCTTCAGCCATTATGATCTCGAATTATACTGTTGTTATGAAATTCTATATTTTATATACGGTCTTTGTAATTACACGCTTAAATCTTAGAACATAAACAACGCACCCAATTATCTCTATGATACTAATTATGTATATGAAACATTGTATATCATGATCACTGCATTTGCCCCTGAGGAAAACATTGCAGCTAAGTTAAACCATAAATGTTTTGACACAAGATTATATATACTAATTATGTAATACGTACGGTCATCCGACAACATCACGTCATGCCCTGTTGTCTTTTGTTTCGATTGTCGTGACAAAACGCTGCATTTTTGCTAATGACTAGTATAACACTTTAAGTAAACAATGTATCATTGAGACCACTTATAAAAAATACAAGTAATTAAGTCGGCCATTATTAAAAAGCATTATGGATGACATGAGCAACAAAGTTGTGTACCTGCGCCTCAGTGAAATGCATGTCATTCTGTCCAAATAGGTAGCATGAACCCTGGAAGGCGGTCCATCGGTCCGGACAGTCAGTGCAGCAACAGGAGCCTTTTAAAAAGTAATCATTTGATATTGATTCAGAAAGTGTTCCTGTTAGAAGAGCCCCATTGAAATATTCAGAGCAGGAAATCATCATAATAAT
This sequence comes from Sinonovacula constricta, assembly GCA_007844125.1. Taxonomy (NCBI): domain Eukaryota; kingdom Metazoa; phylum Mollusca; class Bivalvia; order Cardiida; family Solecurtidae; genus Sinonovacula; species Sinonovacula constricta. The sequence goes on from CM017564.1 coordinate 43,933,699, forward strand.
GACATAACTTCTAGCACAAGTTTATGTCTGTAAACAAACTACGGGCCGATATCAGAAGAAACAACGACTTTTGCTGAAATGTATAAAGCAAAGTTCCGGCAGTCATTACAGGTTTGAATGGTCTTTTGTTTTGATAAAAAACACACTTAACTACGAATACTTCGTCGTGAAACTGTAATGTTAATATGGCACATGCTGTACAAAGACAGAGACAGGCAACGAAACCAAAAGTAACACATATTTTGTTCTTTAAAACTGGTATCTGACAAAATGACGTATTTATTAAAGGGTGTCCTAGTTGTTTTATCCGGAGTAGTGAAATATCATATATATGCAGTTAAGATGGTTTTACACAGTAAACATTTATTCTTAAAGCATATGTGTATGCAGTTAAGGCAATAACACTAAATTAACTTTAAAAAAGGTCCGATCAACATAATTTACCTAGAACATGATAGTAAAAAATTGTCACTTTGCTAAAGAACAAAACTAAAGAACAAAACTATTGACAAGTGACTACTGTTACCTACTTGACGACTGTTTATCGATACTTCTTTAGTATTTACATACAGCATTACTTGGCTACATTCACATGTTTTTGTGATTGATTTTGTGCTGACCTATACACATTAACTGCACAATTTAGAACTGCATCTTTCAACGAAGTTATGATTCATGTGAGTTTTGGGGGTTAGAAATAAGACATGCAATATTTAATGGTACATTTATCTTTGAAATAAAAACCTGTACGGTGTTTCTTTAAAATATAATCACTTTCAAGTTTAAGAAGACTTTTTTTGCCGATATTATATCACATTTTATGTTAACTCGCGAAACAATATTCAGATGATTTATTTTTCAGTATAAAAAAGTGAAAGGAAAATTAAAACTTACTTAAAAGTACAAAAATGTACCAGTTTCGCATTGCCTTTGGAGTCATTCAGAGAAACAATCCCAGACTAAATTATACATCAAAGCCGAGATAATAAATGCCTTAAGATAAGATTTTTTGCATCCATATACATAACGATGGTATGCTTGAGTTTTAGTTATAGATATGATTTCGCACGTATTTCACATATTCGCTATCATTACCACAGTGGTAATAATTGTTTAATAAAGATATCCAGTTTCACGATCGTGTACTTACATACACTTACATACATTGATATTGAAAACCAATGTATATTTTTTAGTTTTTGACAGAAATTATAAACTAATAAAAACATGTTGTGGACTTTTACAAACCCTTAGATATTATGAAAACAACGAAGTTTTTGTGTTGAAAAGTCAAGTTCAGGACGAGAAAATCCACATTGTCGTTACATTTCTTAGCTTTTTCAGGATATGGACGTGTCTTGATTCGAATGACAACAAGCCAAATACCCAAAGCTCAAGATAAAATGTATGTTACAATGCCTCGCTACTTTTCGAATTAAATTTCCGATTGACAGCAGGTTCAAAATGTAAAAACATTTTAACTTTATAAACACTACAGTGTATTCAAAATTTACAGTTCACACCATCCATCATGTGGTAGTCTATTTGTGATTTATTTATGGCAATGCAATTATTATTTTTTATTAGTATATTTATTTCCAATGTAAAGGCTTATTTATACAAATGTTGTTTTAATCTAATCTTTATTACTGCAAACTTTGTTTTAAGTAGTTAAATGAACACAAAAATTAATCAATTTATCTTAAGACTCCCACATATTAGGAGTCTCTTTGGCAATTAATTAATTGCAAGGACACAATCCCAACATTCTGATGCATCTCCTGCTGTACAGTTTAAGACAACAAAAGATGTTAAATTTTCCTTCCTTATGTATTTGTACGCAGAAGGCAGTTGTTGCCCAAACGAACCAGTATCTCTTTTTTGCTTACAGCTGCTCATCACAAATTTGTTCTTACTTTTCGCTTGGCTTGCATGTGAAATACCTTTGTTCTGTGCCTTTTCGGAGTTTGGTATATGTTGCAATACTCATAGGACTTTGTCATATATTCTTATTCATGATCACAACAATGTTACTTGTGCAGTGTGGCGGTCGTAAAAAATCTCCCCGTGCATGTAATCTATGTTGTCATTTAATTCATCCTATAAGGATTTTTACGTGTATTTCCATTGTTGGACACTGAACTTTGGTTCGTAAATTAATTCCATCTTCACATGAACAGGATGCTACAATCATTTATTCGTCTCTGGTCATGTTTGTTCATGATTCAGAAAGTTAATTTTATTTGTGGTCAACCATTTTTGTGTTGCATTTCAAATCGAAATAATACCATATTCCTTTTCTGAACACTATGTGGACATTATTTTTCGTTGACGTAATTACTTTCGTCATAACGTATAGAAAATATCAGCGCATGGATATTTTGTTTTCAAATAGATCGTTTTTCTTTTCGTTACTTGCATTTGAGAAACTCGTCAGGAAGTGCGAGGTTAGAGCTCTGTAAAACCGGTTTAAGCACCCCAGTCGGTCCATATTGCCGACTGACCGTTCCAAGGCGGTAACTGTCGGGTTTGCTCTTTTCCTTAAATGACTCATCACAAATTTGTTCTTACTTTTCGCTTGGCTTGCATGTGAAATACCTTTGTTCTGTGCCTTTTCGGAGTTTGGTATATGTTGCAATACTCATAGGACTTTGTCATATATTCTTATTATTGGTGATTCCACGAATATCATATTTTCCGATAAAGTATCTATTTAAGGACCAGCCAACATTATTGTTTTCTGCTTGACAAAATTCAAATGTTTACAAAATATTTTCTGGGTCATTTTGTAAGAAGGCAGTGTTTATTTACAATAACTTAATCTTAATATGTAACCTTGAAAGATACAAATTGACAGCAGAATCAAAGTTTCGATCAGAATCTCCAAGTTGCGCCCCAAAACGGAATAAACAAGGATTATTTGGTCTGTTGATGAAGTAAGACATTTTAAATGCAGGGAAGGTTAAACAAATAAAAGGAAACTCGATTCATTTCCAATTTAATAAACTATCAATGACTGTTTAGAAGACCGATATTCCAAATGAAAATCATCCGACAGATATCTGTGATGGTGCCCTGTACAGAAAAAAGCAAAATTTTACATGACCACCAACAGCAGTGACACGACAAGCATAAATAAAATGAAATTATTGATAAAAATAAAAGTAAAAACAAACCTTGTTTATTATTATAAAAAACGTTTACATTGTCACATTAAACTAAATTACAAGTAAGAGATATCTAAATACATATTATGCAAAAAAAAAATGATTTTTTAACTATTTTTGAACAGTTAAGGCAGAACTATATGTCATAAACAATAACAGACGTTTTGAATAAAACACGTTTTGCTTAGTAAATACGAAGTTAAAATGCATTAGATATGGAGAAAAAAACTTCAATTAGTGCTAGGATGAAGCTTCAAAACCGGTTCAAGACTATTTTGACAACTGATCGTTCCAAGGGGGGTGAAAATGTGATTTTTGATATTATTTAAATGTCAGTGTGTTTTCTTTTACATTTAACTTATACGCGTTCTTGTAAAGCAAGTTCAGGAGGACTTTTCTCCAATTTTGTTAAACAGACATGTTATGTAATGCGGTAATTTTCTTCTATTTTTATTATCGTAATTGACAGGTAAATGCTCTAATATGTCAATCATTAGAACCATCAATGCACGGTAGGCCAGCTGGAAGACGCCATTTTTTAAACAAAAACTGTTTCAAGACATTGACAATAAAGATAGGGGACAAGTAAAGAGAAGAAAACAACAACAAGAAAACCTTCGTTCACAAACAGGTCTCCATATTTCAGTACAAGGAACATCTTTCCATGCCCACTGGTCACCGTGATAGAATACTGCACAGTCCTCCATATTCTGTGCACTAGTCAAAGGTCCTTGTATTGCCAAGTTTGGAAACTGAACCTGTTCGTCAGTTGAATCCCATTTCCAGACTCCTGTCTCTGTCTCGTAAGTCATGCCAAGCCAATAACTGTCTGCAAATAATTAATGTTGTAATTAATGTTGTAATAATACGAATATTCGTTGTCGCTGTTGAAGCTCTTTCGAAATAGTGTTTTTCTTCGTAACCAGACATAACGATTTGTCAGTTACGATATCATAAAGAAGATAAAACAATTCTAAGAAACCTCCGTCACTCTCTCTGCGTCTGTTACGATCAGCTCAACAAACGGCGTACCTTCTGAGAGGGAATCTGATGATCCTTACTTGCATAATATAAGCAACCTTTGGGGTTATGAACTATGAGATGAAATAATGTTTGTCATAGTTGTGACTTAGTTAGACGTAGGCCGAAACCGATAACATATCTCTTCTGACAATGCACTAACGCTGTTCTGAACATGGTTGGACAAAATGTAATCAACCGGAAAGGCTTACGTGGTCCTGATTCCTGCATGAACTCTTTAAGAAAGGCATTCTCTTGCCGTGATTCCACCTCAACAATTCCCCCACGATGCTGTTGGCAAAATTGCTGAAAATAAACATTTAGACAATGGAATAGAACAAAAAGTAGAAAAGAAGTTATGCTATTGCGGCATTGCATGTATAGGTTTCACTCTTATGCACAACACATATTTTGTAAGATTCTAGAATATTAAAGCAATTTGTTTTGTCTGTAGTGTACTATGTTGTCACGAATGTTAGAGTTTAGTCAAAGTAGGAGATATGGTAATATTTTAACAGAAAACAACTGACCCGAATGTGTCAGTTCAAGGCCAAAAGGTGAACAATATCCGATTGATTTGTCTATACACTCAAATAATTTCATTTACGTAGTCAGTGAAATATATTACAAAGAATAAAAGAATAGTAATATGAATGGGTATTTTCCTGCTGTGAAAGTCAAAACCCGTATAATAGTATTGTAACATTTATCAAAAGTTTCAAAGAAGCAACTGTACAAAGGTATTTACATGCCTGTAGTTGTAAAAATTACAACAGAACTGTGACGATACATATTACAAAATTGAGCAAACCCAACAGCTACTGCCGCCATAAAATAGAATCAAACGGGTTTTACAGAGCTCTAACTTTGCGCTTCTTGAAGGGTTTCTCAAATGCAAATGGTGAAAAGAAGCCATGCTTCTGAACCTAATAAGAATGCACTGAGATAAGTAAGAACAATTATCCACATTGTATTTTTATGCGGATATGGTACTTTCTTTTAGAAGTGCAGCCCAATTCTTGATAGCACAACAAGATCGACCGAGGCATAAAACCGCCAAGATTAATGTTTATAAATAACTGCAGATAGCAGCATCCTTATAAATGTTAAACAAGTTTACATTCATTTTCATTTTGGATTCCTTTCTAAACAAGATCAGTGTTATTCGAAGACCAATTATGGGTTTGGTCTTGCCATATGCATATGTTTGGTACTTAGACTGACGTTAATGCACGGAGACTGGTCACCTGTTGGTTTCCTGTAGATTACTGTATGCAACTCTGTTAATGACTGCTTTTTCAAGGTGGTATCCGAAGAACAGCCTTTACCACCTGGCAAAACTATTATGTTTCTATCCCTGGTATATCTACATGAATTTGTCGGACGTCTCCTTGAATAAAATACAATAATCATACATTGCTGACCTCTTTTCTACACATAACAAAGGAAAAACGTGTCTGATAGGGTTAGTAAGAGGTTCCCAAAGGTACTAGTATACATAAATGTCATATGTACTCTTTTCGAAGTATTTTAGATCAATTACAATAAATCTGAAAAACAAATTAGGAGTGTCAAGAACAAAGAAAATACCGTGAGCATACTTACAAATACGTCATTTAAGTGAGATAAAGGTAGGTGAGATAAATGTTCACCTTTGCCTCCGCGAAATTCATCCCATCGTGTCCGAAAAGATAACACGAGCTCTTGAATTCGATCCAATCGATCGGACAACGATAAACTGCCAAAGTGACAATTTCACAAATGTCAGCGAATTGAATAATGAAGAAAAGAATAAAGTGATTGTCCTTCTAGAAATATAGAGAAATTATTGGCTTTATTAAATTAATTTCTCGCGTCTGCTCAGACTAATTCACGTAGGATCACACTTTGAATTTGTACAAAACCAATATCAGCGTGTCCGACAAGATGTTTCAAACTTGGTCTGATTGACTTGACAATCTGGACTTGACATAAAAACATATATTAATAAATAATGATTTTAAACATATAAACGGGATTCTTAGCTTCCGGGTGTCATTTACAACTCTGCTCAGACCTGGGTATCATTTGAATGCGCGGTTGCCGAAGTTCCATTGATTTTGTTTAAAACAGAAGTTTACTGGTTCATTTGAGAACATGATTTAAGTACACTTTGGTTGGGGTGGGGTAGGCAGAGGGGAGTGGAGGGGGTAACTGTGCGTAGGCGTTTGAAAAGGTGTTCATGATCTATAAGATGGCAATTGCATCGGTCGTAAAGTTACTTCGTAGGACAGTTGTAGAGTATTGAGCTAAAGTTTCATTTAATATTATACTGTTTCTTACCTGCGGTTGGAGGGGGCGTTGTGTTAGTCGTGGTAGTGGGGCTTCTGGTTGTCGTTGTGGTGATTGTTCTTGTAGTTGCTGGACTTGTTGTTGAAATGGTAGTTGAAGTAGTAGTAATATAGGCTGTAGATGTAGAAAGTGGCTGACATTCGTTGTTACAAACGTCCTTGTCACAACACTCTATCACAAGGCAGGTGTCCTCTGATGAAAAAGAAATACACATAACAAGTGGTTTGGATTGCGTTAGACACTATAATCGATAAAAAACGCAGTGTTTGCGGCGGTGTTGATATATTTTCTACAGCAGAGTTTTACGTCATGGAAACTCTGAAAAACAATAGATTTACATTTTTGTACTTCAAAAGGGCAACTCTGTTTTAAAGTCAATTGTTTGTACGTGGCATTTGTACACGAGATAAAATCTCTACCACTAATACAAAACGTTGTTTGAGTAATGATTCTGTACTGCTGTAAAACTGACTGAAGCTCATAATTTATTGACACTATCCTTTCTTTTATTTAGCATTACAAATTTCAATCAGTTTAACATCTTTATACAATCTGTCTAACAAACAGTGTGCACATGTAGTATTGATGCCTAACGCATACATACTGTAAGACTGTCTTTCAAAAGCACCGCCTTTTGTATCGTATGTTATTGAATTCAATATTCATAATGGTACGATCAAAGTTAAGCGTTCAAAAGTCGTGCGAAAAATAACTGTCTTGAAAAAATCAAATGAAATGTGTCCATAAAAACACTTATCTTTCTATGATGTGATTGCAACAAGTGACCCAAGGTATTTTTCTCACGACACGGGCACTGGTGTTATAGCAGTTTATTTATTAATAATATTAAATGTGTTCGTTTTAATTTATTCAATTATAACTAACGCATCAACCGAATTTTTTGAAAGAAAATGTCTTATGATACTTTAGGTAAACCCAGTTACTTTAGCCAGAATCATCGTTTAGATGCTGTCAGCCTAAAATCTAACGTGTTTTAGAAATGTTTGATTATAGTCATATAAATTAGACATGATTCCACTATAACAACACACGTTTGTACTTTTATCTTACCTGCCCTTTTGCGGCCGATTATTAAAAGAGATGCTTGGCGCTTGTTGCGACATTCCTGAAAAAGTACGTTCAAATCTTCATCATTATTTTTTTCTTCATTTTTTCTGCATTGTCATAATAAAATTGCTTGAGGTAATTGAGTCCATAACGTGCCACATCAAGTGACATTATTAGTTGATTGATGTTTGCAGGGCAAAGCGTGCAAATGGTTTGTTTAAAAAAAATATTGTAGCCACTTTTTAACCACTGTTACTAGATTGGTATTTATATTGATGCATTTATATGGATTTCAGAACTGTTGCTCTCGTCTCAACCTATTCAAAATCACGCATTATTTGCACGCTGCAGGTTACATTTAAGGTCGCTTTTACTCAACCTCCGTTACCATTAGCAATTTTGAAGGGGTAAATGGGATCCACTTTCTGACCAATTAAATAACACTAGTTGAAACGGAATATTTAATCACTGTTCATACATTTTAGACATACTATTTCAATCTGCCTCTAATAGCATTCATGAACACTTCTTGATATTACAGAGTAATGGTGTACTGTCATTAAAAGTATTGAAAGAAGCTATTTTCTCTTCCATTAATTCACTTTGACATGTCTGTGGTCTCTCTCTCTCTCTCTCTCTCTCTCTCTCTCTCTCTCTCTCTCTCTCTCTCTGCTCTCTCTATCTCTCTCTCGTGTTCCGTTATACTCGCCTGCTTATTAAAAACTACAACATATCTCCTTATCACACTTAAACGCTACGCCAGCAAGTTACATGATGGTCATCATACGCAGAATGAGATAACATAGCTGCACAGCAAACTGTTTACATTGCAAAACAGCAAAAGGTTGTCAGACATATGACACAGCTTTGTGTACCTCAACCATAGTTTTGAGGTCAGTCAGTCCGATCGTGGCAGTCAGAACACATGTTGTTTTGAACATAACAAGATCTTGATAGGGCAAGTTAGTAGTGAGTAGAAACTGTCAGAAAAACAAGAGGAGGAGTTACGTACAATTTTTTTAGAATAACCTTTCTAAAGTTTGTTTTTAATAAATTCCACAAAAACAATGCCAAAACAACGAGTAGGGCCTCGAATTTCAAACATGTGTGTCATTATATAAAGGACTAAATTAAATATTAATAATCAAATTTGAGCGTAATTAAAAGAGACGACAATCTAAATGATTTTCCGCGTACATTACGTGAAAACTTATTTCATATAAATATGATTGTATGTACGGACCACCATATTGTGTGTCATCTTTACTATTGCAAACTGCTCAAATAATACTGAATGACAGCAATCAGAATGTACAATGTCATGTTCCTACGTTTCTTAAAGACAAGTGATATTTACTATATTGAAAAAGCCCAGAGGACAACCCCAGCGTGCATACACTTCTGTCGATAGACAATAGATATGTTCTATATGTATATAGCCCAGCGTGCATACAATTATGTCTATAAACAAGCGATATTAACAAAATGTATATAGCCGTGTGGACAACTCAGCGTGCACACACTTCTGTAGGTTAACATATATTTACTATATGGATATAGACCAGAGGACGCCTCAGCGTGCATACACTTGTCAAAGACAAGAGATATTTATATGGATATAGCCCAGAGGACGCCTCATCGTGCACACACTTCTCAAAGACAAGAAATATTTATTATATGGGTCTAGCCCAGAGGGCACCTCAGCGTCCACACACTTCTCAAAGACAAGATATATTTACTTTTTGTATAACGCCCCGAGCACACCTCAGCGTGCACATCTTTCACAAAGACAAGAGACATTTACTATATGTATATAGACCGGAGGATACCTCTGCGTGCATACACTTCTGTTGATAGAAATATAATTCACTAATCACAAGAGGTTACTCAGAATATCGTAAATAAAACGTTATAATTAATGTATTCGTTATTAACAATTACATTTAAACTGTTTGTAAATTAAAAGTGTACATTTGCCACTTAAGCAACGGAGACTGTGGCTGGTGTAAGGATGGGTGTCCGGCAGGCCTGCGTTACAATTTTAAACGAGATGCTTGGAACCAGAACCGTATCACTTGGGGCGTGTAATCTAAGGATTTATCTCATCGAGACAACCTATCCAAAATACAAGAATAGTTGGTGACTGCAAGAAAGGTAGAGTCAAAGACTGGTTAAACTTTTGTCACATTGGTATTTTCAATAGTGTCTTTCTAATTACAGCGGCTTATATTTTTGTACTCAGATGGTATCATACAGATCGTACCAAGTGTGCGCTTTTGATAGGTAAAGGGGATTTTCTGTCAATCAGCTGACACAACCGCCTTTTACTACTAAACTGTCATTTACCTGAGCTGGCATACATCTTGTTTCCATTGGTTTTGTACCGGTAGCAGGAATAAGGGCGCACACCTTTGAAGAGAAAGGTCCACTAGTTATTAATATTTTCTCATGCTAACGTAATTGATGTTTCCAAATATAGAATTTAAAGTCAGTTGAAAAAAAGACGGTTAGCTGTAATCGAAATCATAAGGCCAGTAGTTGGAATACTTTACACAAACATTGAGAATCGTCCATTTAATCGATTTATCTGAACCTTTAGAAAGTTGTATAGAAAACTCCCAACGGCTGCCTTTACTGTAAAACCATGTTTTATGTATTTGGGTATGGTACAACATCCGTCGGATAAGCACACACATAGGATTATTACTTTTATTTACCCCTTAGTCTCGCTAGGAGCCAGTGCATCTCTATCGTGAACCGAGATAAACAGTGATCAACCGAGGTTATAATTGTGTTGCCGACTATCCGTTACAGATGAACACGGTTTATCTTCTTATAATGTGTAGTAAGATTGCGCCGGCAGGTAACTACCGAAGCAGAATACATTTAAAAAAAGATCGGAGCTTGATAAAATGGGCATAATAAGTGGCACTTTCTGTGATTTATTCAACTATAAGGCACCCTTTTTTGAGACTTTCAGTTATGTTACTATTGAATGCCCTGTGTAAAGTCTTACTGCATCTCTACTGCATTGTGTGATGACGTCACACGAGTCTTTATGTAGCTGCTGATGGCAGGTAAAACAAATTGGGCCGCGGCTTCCGGGAGGCAAAAAACCTGTCAAACACATCGAGATGGATGAATATAAAGATTTCGTCGATATGTGTCGATGTTAATGAAGCGTACAGCGATAGAATACCAATACAGTCAACGTAGTAGAAGCCTTCAGCCTTTCAGTGAAAATGTTCGTCAACGTTATTGAAACGAGCAAAAACAACATCAAACCATAATTTAACTATTTAAAGATACAGCGGAAACCCATATAAAATATAGTTATACAAACATGTAATTCGAAATCGTCAATACCCGCCAATAATATACAACCACATGATATTAAGTCTGAATCCGTCAACCGTATAAAACTATGCAGATATACATGCAGTTATACATATCAACGTATATATTAAGAGATATAGTGACATAAATCACTTGTATCATTGCAATATGCAGTGATTCAGCATTCTTTGCCTAAACGTTGTTAAGCGTCTTTTATTATTAACACTATGTAACTATATGAAACAGAGTAAAGATTTGTCAGTAATTGTAACCATGTTGAATTACGTTGTTTTTCGTGAGTTTTTTTTTTATATATCAGCGCATCGACACAATTACGGTCATATTGTTATATTGGCGACGTCTAGCTAATTGTTGGTATTGGAAGATCTTAGATGTATGTCTTGGTAGAAGTACCAGCGCAGGAGATTCTAACCAATGGGGTGAGGGGCTGGGGTGTGGAAATACATCATCAGCTTAAATTCAACGTCACAAACCATGATGTCATACAGTACTAATATTCGTCGACCAAGTATAACCCTTCGTTTGTAAATATCCTACCATGTTAAGGAACCGTGTTAGGATACATTGTCACTATTTTTCATCCTTATATAACCATGCACGGATGCAGCAACATTATTATTTTACATACTATAACGCTGCCGTGGTACAGGTACGTATGATTTTATGTTAAAGAATCCTGCACGTCCACAGAACCAAACATATTTTACGGTATGGAACCATGGTATGATATAACGACGAATATTTTGAATTGACAAGCATGGCATAATGATATAAAATTAATATATTTGTAAGTTTTAGCTAGGTTCTGTGATTCGGTCTCAGTATATTGTAACGTCTTATAACAATTTGAAATTGACATGACAAATGTATTTCAGCAGTGCGTCATCTTGTAAATTAAAACATTGTCAATATCATTTACCGTTTAAACATGTCGTGAATATCTATTCATATCAATGTTGAAAATGTAAAAAACATAAATTTCTTGTTAAATTAAACTTATCACAAACAGCCGTTTTATACTGCAATTGATTGAAGGTTTGACAACTTCTTGTCGCATATTCTAATTGTGACTTACAACTTACTCACATAACAATTTAATCAGTTGTGAGCTCATCGTATATAGATCAAAAAGAAAATGTTAACAATTTTAATACTTTAAATTGACCATGTCGAAATTATTGTCAATTTACCTACCTCCATGGCCACAAAGACCGCTATTACAAACATTGTTATGGCAACACTGAGAGCATATTTCGGTATTGTCCGATCTTTTCTTGGAATATTCAGCTGTTTTCCGTCTTGATGGTACAATACATTGCTACAGACAAAGTGGACTTTTATTAAGTTAAAGCTCGAGTTATTCTTCAATCACAGTGTTTACAAATAATACAACCGACATTAAATAAAAATAACAATTATTGTAAAATAGACCTACGTTTTGAGAAGTATGTATTATCTTTGTATTATCTTCAAGAAACAGAAATATCAAATAATATTAGAAATAGGCATAAACTGGTTATTACAAGTTATATACAAATACATAGACCCGTATTCACCAACTATTCATAAGCCTAAGTCATGACTTAAACTGAGGTCACAAGTTGCATACCAACAAAATTTAGCTTAGTTATGAAGTTTCCGTGTGGTTTAAAGCTGCAAGTAGCAAAGTTAACGTGTCAGACAAATATGTAGACATGTATATGTAGAAATACACCATGAAGATATTGCGGATTGAAATCCATGACGTCAGCAATTCTTACTTAAGAATGGTTGGTGAATACTTGCAATAGTCATTGTCTAAATACTATACACACGGTATGTCACAAACTAAACAGGGAATGGGACTGTTCTTCAGTGTTTAAACGAGTACACAAAAAGCACAACAAACTTAATGTAAACATACTCAATAAATCTTTACATGATATACAACTGAAGCATACAGATCGACCGAAGATTACTAAACATTATTCCTGGCGAAATACGACAAACTTTACAATATAACACAATACAATCGGTTAACAAAAGCAGATACAATACCAATAAAGCCTTGCAAGAATGTGATGGGACCAATATGAGAGTATTATTAACTGACAACTACCCAAGTATGTTTACATACACAAACATACAAGACTGTACTTAATGGTTTATACAATAGTCAAGCAAACAGCGGAAATGTGTGCGTACAAATACAAAAATACAGGACATAGGTTTACTAAATGTGCACATACCAACGAGTCTCTGCATCCTAGCTCATACAGTACGTCCCCATTTCCGGTAACATAAGCATCACTGAAACATATCTGAAAGCATAGCAAGAAGTGAACATACATTATTATGGGAAATAATAGATGTATTTCTTAGAAGCAGAAGTAATCTAAAACCGTTTTCGCGATGGCAGTCTATGTTAAGCCCATAGTACTATGAGTTAATATCGTTGCGTCACCTAGATGTCCTTCTTTCAGTCGGTGCTTACGTAAGTGTGTCTGGGTTTGGTACGTGTCTGTTTCTTCTTCCTGTGAGGATTGGGTGCAAAAGGATATCTGCTTAGAATTAGAGGATTACCTGAGGCTGTGTGCTGTAGTTTTGTTTTGATCTAACTGTAATAAGCTAGACAGAAAGGCGAGCATTCGTTTAGTAATACATATTATGACTTGCTAAACATAGTCTAGATATATGTGAGTTGTATAACCTTCACCTTACCTCGTGGGGACCACATGTTCTGACTGTATCATGTGCTGTAGGAATAGCAATCCGTGAGCCATAAAGACATATTGTGTTAGCATATGCTGAAAAACGTAACGAATACACACACTCATAAACTAATTTATAAACAAACGGTGGAATATAAAATATACAAAAAAAATACAAACTAATAGAGAAATGCCATAAGATTTACCTAATCTATACAGGTTATACCTATACAAAACCGTTGTAATTTAGGTAATACAGATCTAATTCTTTAAAGGTCCTCTGTCAGTAAGTTTACCTGCACCGAAAGAACAAAACTAGTGCACCACTACAACTTTTACACGCAGTACACCAGCACTTGACAGTTTAATAGTAAATTATTATTTTTGACATGGTAAAAATATACTTTTATAACAAAATGAATGTATGTTAATAATACTGATTGTTCCAAGGCGGTAACTGTCAGGTTTGGTCTTAATGTTGAATAAATCATACTTTCCAAAAATATAAATACGCACAATAGTGATATTTGCTAAAAATAAATATCGAGGTCAGAGAAGACTACCCGGATGACGATATAAAGTAATATCATAGGTTAGTTGACACATGTTTTTTTTTTAGTTTAAACATTGCTATCTCTGCATCGTGGCTCAGATAGGAAATACCTGTTTGCCAGGACGGGCGTGGATTTATGCTTCTCTGTTTACACACGTATTGGGCAACAATGAACAGCATTTTGCATGACCTTTTTTCAGGTAAAACGTATATTTAAGAAAAAAAAAGAATATTTGGTCCAAACTGTTGGATACCACCTTTAAATTTTCATGGTAAACGGAGCATAGGTTCGAGTTACGCCTATAAAGGTGGCGTTTGCCATCAGCTCAGTTGGTTGTTTGTTGGTAAACCTCTCTGCCACGGGTCGTTATGTATAAAGCCATGCATTTTTATAAATATCACAACTGTGTGTTAAGTTAAAACAAAACCTAAAGGAAAATTATCTAAAATACAAAAAATAACGTTTTAGAGTTTTATAAAATTACAACAGTATGTGTATATTTACCTAAATAAATGTTATAAGTCCATACAAAAGACAGCAAGATGACAAAACTCCTCATAGTCGCTCCAAATTTAGTTTAACTCTGACGGCCGTTTATCTCTAGACTGACCACTGACTTATGTTATTGCTATATTTACCGTTCCGGAGATATAAGATTACTCCCACTTCATAACGGACGGTTGCGTAATGTTTATGTTATTTCCGTGCGTTTCTTTTCCTGCCACCATCAAGTGACTATAAACGGTACGAAAATAGAAAAGGATTTCTCCTTTTTTCAACATCAACTTTCAACACTTTACTGATAAATCGACCGGTTAATATAAACAGATAAGGCCGAATGTATGAGAACAGTGCATTGTCAACGCATTATGTTTGTTTGTAACGAGATATTAACAACTTTGAAGTCAGCCTAAATGCATACAACTTTCAAACACAGATAGTAACGTTTCGATTGACAAAATCTCATTGTTGGATTATTCTTGAGCTATATAGCATTGTACATTTCCGAAAGATGTGCATTTATCTCAAGTCTGTTCAATTATTTTTGCAGTCTTCGGTAATTTCCGTATGCGCTGTACGTACGTATGTATGTATGTATGTATGTATGTATGTATGTATGTATGTATGTATGTATGTATGTACAGTTTTTGCTGCTTTACTGATACGTGTCACTGCCTTATGAACAAGTGCATTGGTCAATGTATATAAGGGAAATATGCGCAATGTTAGAGACAAAACGTCAAAACAACCATAACTTTGTTATCTAATGTTGCACTTGTCTGAATTAAAAGCAGTTATTCAAGCAGTCAATAAATTGTTAATGTCCTTTGCATTTGTCAACAATAAATGAATCATATGTGAAAATAACATAGATGAGTATTAAAAAGTGCCACATATCAACAACTCTTGATTTCTTGAAAAACGATCTTGTTTGTCTTAGGCTACGACATTAACTGTTGCCTAAGTTGGTTTCAATTTTAAACTGTTAAAGGTATGAGAAGCCCTTAGAACCAAAATATTAGGAGCATAAACCAGGTAATGGTACATAGGTGTACAGGCTGTTAAAGCTGATATTTGCAAGCAGAACATTTAATTTCTTTTTATTCACGTTTTCACAACGACCTTAATTATATCAAATACTTTAATATTTTGTCAGACACACGCACTTTACTATTTTCACTATTCTATTGGCCATCTTGGTGCCACTGCGACAGTCCTTCCTATCATTTTTCTGACAAGGAAACAAACACGACATTTTTTTTTTGCTAAACATGGACCTTGAAATTGTTTCCTCGCGATTTCTTATCTGGCCTTATGAGCGTTTTTTTCGAACCTGTGCTGGTATCAGTTTATGAAAGTATGCTTTTGACATATGCTAGGTTTCAGGTTGATGCGTGGTACATCACTGTCTACAAGTTTATAGATTTCTCTTACACTTCTCTTCTTTTTCTTTGTTTCCTTGATTATTTTGTTTGTAAACCTAATTAACTATCAATGGATAAGATTAATTCTTTGAGCTGAAATGATACTTCCCTCTCTTCTAGCTACCATGTATTTTTTAAAGTCACTAACAACGTCATAGAAAACATCAGCGCTCGGATATTGTGTGATCAAATAGTTCGGTTTTCTTCTTCTTGTTTGCATTTGAGAAACCCGTTAAAGAAGAGCTTTATTAAACCGGTTTAACCACTCCAGTGCCGACTGGCCGATTCATGGCGGCAACGATTAGGGATAATCTTTTTTCTTTAATGACTTATCAAAGATTTATGCTTGCGTTAACATTTGGTTTACAAGAGACTATTTTGTCTTGTGCCTTTTCAAATGTTGTGTTATGTTTCAACGCTTATAGAACTTTTACTTACTTTAGACATTTAAAGAAATTAGGCTGCACAATATTTGGTATTATTTACGTGTGTGTATGTGTACTGTTCTTGTTGAGAGATACAGTCTAGTCATAACTGGGATGGACATATTTGTTATAGTTCTAATACCGTTTAAAACAACACGTTTTTACTCTGTGTGTATGTTGTTTTCCAGCGGATCCAACCATACATTTGTATTGATTTTGAAATGTGTAACCACATTCATTTTAACTTAATACTTGACACCGGTTGCCAGTAGACATACCCTTGCATATATTACAAAGATATATGTCATACTCTCTTTTGAGTCATTTTATGAATCTCGTATATCAACAGTATAGGGTAGTCTAAGTATAGGAATTATTATGGGTACAAATATTTTGCCAGCAACTAAAGAGTGAAAACAATCACCTAGAAAGTAAATAGGGTTTGAATTACTTTTAAAGTCCATTCTTTAATTTGAACTTAATGTCTTCCATCTCTGCTGTTTTGTTGTTGTTGTTGTTTTTGTACTGTACACCTATATATCCTCAAACGTTTGTAAACAGTTTTTTGTTTTGTTTTTGTGTTGTTGTTCTTTTTTGTAGAGGTGGGGTGGGGGTGTACGGCACACTGACTCTTAACAGGTCATACGGCGCCGAATACAAGAGTTTAAAAATTAGATACATTTGTAACAACTCATTATTATATACACAATTGACAGGCGTCGAAATGGAATCGTCAAGGTCTCAAAGTACCACCACCATTCGTGAACTTTGAGGGTAATTACAATTATACACATTTCGAGCTTCACTAAGATTAACACATTTTAAACGGCACGTAAACCTGGGTACTATAAGATAGGCTGCATCTCCGAGGAGTTGTTTTCTGGCAAAATGGTGAATTTCGAAGCACACTAACATCGTGTATTGAACCTTGATATCTACAGTCTATGTCGGGGTACTTCATGTTATGCTCAAAAACAGCTTGTAAAATAACTGAAGGAGCGCCGTAACTTGTGGAGTTCCGGACAGTCCAGTTATGTTTCGACAGGACCACCATCAACGGCATCTATGACACATGGTTAACTTTTCATCGCATTAAAGCAGCTCATCAAAAATGCCAATAGGCTGAACTGCGAGATAACAAGTTGATGTAATATCTTAGATTAAATCAAATCAATGTGAACAATGCCATACACGGTAGATTCACGTATCGCAAATATATCTGCAATTGTTTAAAAGTGCTAGTGGGTTGCAATATAGTCAGGACTCGAAAGCATTTTTTGTGTGCTTATCTTCTGACGTGGGCAACGAATTGCCATTATTGACCTTATAAGGGCTATTAGTTTCTCAAAAGACACTGGTTCAATGAAATCTGCTTCTAATAGCATCTATATTGTAACGTGGCAAGACACATTCCGACATATTTCTCTATTCTGACGTTCTTGTCATGTTTGAAGCAGTAGCTATATTACTTGTTGTGTGAGCAGAAACGATTTTTTGAAAAGGCTATTAGTTCAGGTAACAAGATTCTTTCTGCCGCCATTCTTTTTCTCTCAAACAGCCCATTTGTTCCAAGACCAGTTTTAAATTATTGTTTATTGTGTTACCAAACCAAAAATACTGAAGGTACATTTGCACATGGTATGGTTCATGTATTGTTTATTGTATGAATTATATCAATAGTAATAATTAAATCTTATTTTCTCTAACCACTTAAGGCCTTTTCCAACCTTATTGTATCTGTTTTACATGCGTCAGCCTCTGGATTTTAATAATTATGCATTCTAAAATGTAAGAAATTATTTATTCCATGTGCAGGTAATGTTTGTGCTTCTTAGCCTACCGTGTTCAATTTAGTTTGTTATTGTATATCCAAACTGTACTTGCTATTATAAATGTCATGTGTACACATCAGTGTATACATCAGTCATACTTAATATGCTCATTGGCTTGATAGTTATGCAATGATTTAAAAAGATCTGAAGTGAAAATATCGTGTTTCTAAGTGTCATGTACTCATGGAAAACTGTGACCAGATCATGTTACCATACTTTCCTGAAAAGGTGATTCTGTAATGCATTAAGTAATATATGGTAATAAATAAGTGACAATACGACTGACCCGATGGCAAATTACAGGGCCAATATCAAATCACTTATTTGTGGAACATTTTTTTAAATACCTGTATGTACATATCCAGACCCTCTTTGCTGCGCGACGACTCCCTCGACAAATTCCTAATGCTGTTTCCATGTTTCCGTACGACTTTTTGCAGTTTTAGCATACATCCAAATCGGAAAATGCTTTTTTTTTGTGAAATCTACACGTTGTAAATTTATAACACATTCGTTTAAACACTACCAATTCATGCCGTGAAAACATAATATTTGGTCATAATTTGTTCTGCCTGTCGGCGTCTACACATATACCGAGTTAAAACAAACGGCTGTTATTTCTCAGAAAACCATATCATTTTGGGCCCTGCCTTATGAGCCAATCAAATAACTTGAAATGATTGTATATCTATATCACTTTTTGACCTGGAGCCGAAAAAAGATATATAGATATTAGCACGGCTTCAAAGCAGGCCGTCGTGTTATTGAACGTGGCATGTGCTGTTTTTATAGGACTTATAACTTAAAGGTATTTTGTTAGATCTAGATGTTCTACCACCGGGCAGACATAGAGTACTTGGTCTTCACTACA
Organism: Sinonovacula constricta; assembly: GCA_007844125.1. Taxonomy (NCBI): domain Eukaryota; kingdom Metazoa; phylum Mollusca; class Bivalvia; order Cardiida; family Solecurtidae; genus Sinonovacula; species Sinonovacula constricta. Next base: position 43,952,939 of record CM017564.1, read on the forward strand.
AATGACATCGATAGGGCCCAAACAGAAATATAATAAAGTCATCTAAAAATCAAGACTCTGGGCTGGACAGTGGTAACAGTTGTCAAAATGTTAGTGGATGAGTACTTTTCAGAAAGTGAAGAAATGTAAAGGGAGCGTGTTTTTATTTTGTGTAAAAATATTTTTTTCGGCTCATTAATTACTAGTAATCGTTTATTATTGAAATTTATATTAATTGGTTTATTCTCGTGGGGGTTAACTGGTTATGACTCGCAACACTAAGATAATATGTTGGATAAAGTTTAAGTAAACTGTATATTTAAGTAAATTGTAGACGACTAGAGTATGAATTACTGTCATATATTTGTCTTGATAAATTTTGTTCCGTGTGACAAATCAAATCGGTAAATTGCAGCTCATGACAACAGTGGGAACAACATTTTGCCTATAAGCTTTTACTTTATTTTTTATCTCTAAATGATCATTTGACTGGAATTACTCAGACAATAAAAGGTATGCTGGCTGCACCAAATCCCACACGCCGGAAATTCATCCCATCCTCTAGACAAACACCTATCTTTTGTTAAGTACTGTATGTCTCGAATGGCACCCGCAGTTGAGCCAGATACATACAATGATATTTAAAAAATCAACAATGTTTAATCAAGTAATAGGAGAAAAAGAAATGCCCTGCTCATGCCGAGACCTCAGTATCACTGGCCATGCATGCACATGCTTAATGTTGCCACACAGTATACTGAAGAATGTGGTTTGCTGCACAATAGCCCATTATTTATTATACACACGAATGAGAGTAACAAAGAAAGATTAACTATGGAGTCAGTTACACAAAAAGCATATTTAGAAAGTAAAAAAAGAAGCGGATACAACCATCGCAAATGTTCTCTGCTGCTACTGCAGCAACTGGAAAATGCCATTTATAACATTAATGGCATCGAAGCTCTGTCCCAAATCGAGAATAATCTTCAGCTGATTATCATGGCTGCAAGGTTACATGCACCAACAGGAAAAGGTTTGCCTCTCTGCGCACACGTCAAAGGTAGCGAAGAGTGTCCAACCTACGGACAGCAGTATTGAGAAAAAGGCTTAGGAAAGCTGCAAGGGTTGGTAATTATGTCACTTTCGTACCTGTTTAGGATTTATAGGTAATTATAAACAAAGTATTACTTTATTTATTTGGGTTTTACGGCACACCGACTCTTAACAGGTCATATGGCGCCGAATACAAAGTTAAATGTGAATAGAGCCTATTCATGTCAAACCAAACTACGCAAGTAAAATATAAAAAAGTATAAAAACTATCAGGTTAGATAAAATAAAACTGAAAGCATGTCAACACATAAAACGGTTTAGAAAAGTATGACGATTGGTTAATTAACAGTTTTAAAATTATAACTTATTAAGAATACTAATCTCGTTCAAGAAGCAAAAAAGTTAAGAATTCGACACTATCCTATATAGTTCGTACATGTTTTTGACATTAAAATACGTCGACCGTATGTTGTCCGTGTCGATACACTGTAATAAAACATGGTTGACTGTCAGTAGTTCCTGGGAAGGAACACATACAGATTAAACATCTCTTTTTAAAAGATATGAATGAGTTATTCTAGTATGTCCAATGCGATAGCTGGTTTATTTATTTTTTTTATATGGGTTTACGGCACACCGACACTTAACAGGTCATACGGCGCCGAATACGAAGTTAAATGTGAATAGAGCATAATCAGGTTAAAACCAAATTACGCAAATAAATTATCAAAAAATATAAAAACTATCAGGTGAAAAAAATGAATTATTTTTGAAAGCAGGTCAACACATAAAACGGTTTAAATAGTATAACGCTTGGTAAATAAACAGTTTAAAAATGTATAACTTATTAAGCGACAGCTGGTAAGGGCTACGTCTTCTTGTCGACTTTTTCTACAAGCAGAGACATTGGCACCGACGTAAGGTTCCAAGGCGGTAACTGTCGGGTTTTCTCTTTTCCTTAAATGACTCATCACAAATTTGTTCCTACTTTTCGCTTGGCTTGCATGTGAAATTACCTTTGTTCTGTGCCTTTTCGGAGTTTGGTATATGTTCCAATACTCATAGGACTTTGTCATATATTCTTATTTGCATGTAGTTTGTTACAAACAACACTGTCCCAACTTGTTTGCCACTTAGTTAAAATATGTCGGTTAGTAGGTGGTTTAAAATCAGTATTGCCGACTGACCGTTCCAAGGCGGTAACTGTCGGGTTTTCTCTTTTCCTTAAATGACTCATCACAAATTTGTTCCTACTTTTCGCTTGGCTTGCATGTGAAATTACCTTTGTTCTGTGCCTTTTCGGAGTTTGGTATATGTTGCAATACTTATAGGACTTTGTCATATATTCTTATTTGCATGTAGTTTGTTACAAACAATACTGTCCCAACTTGTTTGCCACTTAGTTAAAATATGTCGGTTAGTAGGTGGTTTAAAATCAGTATGTGGAATGCAACTGTCTCAGTGAGGGCTGAGGCAGACTTTGCACACCTGTCAGCATAAATTGTGGGGTTTTCAGAAATGTTATCGAGTTGTATACCTGATGAGTTTATGCTTTCTTTAAGACGTAAACCAAGAGGTCTGATGGCTTTAGGTGATCGATCATAAAGCTCTTCATGTTTAGGGTTGAAAACACAAACGTTGGGGTATTGGGGTTAGACACGAGTTTAATTATATACTGCAAAGAAAGTTTCTCGCGACGCAGGAACAATGATGGTTCATTGGCTTCAACGTAAAGGCTCTGCACTGGTGAGGTCGTGAACGCTCCTAGAGCCAGACGAAGTCCCTGGTTGTAAACGACGTCCAGCATCTGGAGATAGGACCTCCTGGTAGAACCATAGACTATGCTTCCGTAATCTAATTTAGACCGAATTAGGGAACGGTACAGAAGTAACACTGTTTTCCTATCGGCTCCCCAGTCTGTATGGGATAAATATTAAAGCAAGTTAAGAGCCGTGAGACATTTCTTCTTGATGTAATTAATATGTGGAAGAAAAGTCAGTTTCCTGTCAAAAATGACTCAATTAAACTTAGTTTCCTGGACGACGGGAATGGGAACATTATTTAAAACAATTTGGGGTCAACATGAAGACCACGTTTCTGACAGAAATGTATACAGTTGGTTTGGGTTTGAAAACCGTTGGTGTTGTTCCATTTTTGTAACTTATTAAGGCATTGCTGTAATTTTCTTTCAGTTGTGCTAATATTTTTAGAACGGTAACAAAAAACGAAATCGTCCACAAAAAGTGAACAGCCAACCCATTCATGAAGGGTTTTTACAATATTATTAATTGTTATGCTTAAAAGGGTAACAGATAGAATACCACCCTGGGTGACACCTTGTTCCTGTTTATGAACAGATGACAGGGTGGACCCAATCTTGACCTGAAAATTTCTGTCAGAAAGGAAGCTATCAATGAATGTTGGTAAACAACCAAGGTCACCTAAATCCTTTAAAATTCCATGTTTCCAAGCCGTGTCATAAGCCTTTTCAAGATCTTAAAACACAGCTACAAGATATTCCTTCTTGATAAAGGCATCGCGAATGAGTGTTTCTAAACGAACAAGGTGATCGACTGTGCTAAGTTGGTGTCTGAATCCACTTTCATGTTCTGAAATTAAGTTGTTAGACTCGATATACCAGACAAGTCTATTATTTATTGATCATTCGTTCAAAGGTTTTACAAATATACCTCGCCAAAGCAAAAGGGCTATAGCTTTGAGGATCTGTTGGGTCCTCACCTTGTTTATGAAGTGGAATAATGAAGGCATTTTTCCAAGAATCGGGTACTTTACCGGATATCAAAATTTCATTAAAGATTGACAGAAGTAAGTTTAGAGATCGAATTGAGGCGTGTAGTTGGCCGAGGAGGAAGTTTTGGCAAACCTTTCAGCCAGTGTGTTCGAAATGTTTTGTTTATCTGTTACTATGGTCCGATTTGTTATAAGGTGGTTATCAGTTGAATATGATGGTTTACCGCTAATCTTTTGAATAGCAGACCAAACGATTTTGATGGAAGTCTTGCCATTTTTTTTTGAAACATACTTTTGCCAAGATGATCTTTTGGCATGCTAAATAGTCCGGCGACTTTGAGCCCGTTCTTTTTTAAGGTTACTAAGATTTGTATCGGTAGGTCGAACATTAAGTTGCTTTTTTATGTCGCCCTACGTTAACGAATCGATTTGTTACACTCTTCATTAATTTAAGGCTTATTATGTTTTGATTTAGTCGAGGTCATAGGTATACACCTTTCTGCAATATTGTGCAAAGTGTTTGAAAATGCGACAATTTTGTCATCTACATTTTCTATTGAAGTTGGGACAAGTTCTGCAGAACAAAGTGCTGAGAACAGATCCCCGTTTGCTCTTTTTAACTGCCAACGAGGATTATCGTCGACTATTGGAGAAGCAAAGTTTGTAAGGATTATAGGAAAGTGATCACCTCAACAAAGGCCATCGTGTACATCCCAAGTGTAATCTGAATAATTATACAGAGGGGTGACACAATGTTAGGTCTAGTAATGAATAATGCCCAGTTGCGGAGTGCAAGTATGTTGGCTTTTTATTACTGGCCAGACATATGTCGTTATGGACAATGAAGTTTTCTATCGTCTTGCCCATATTATTAAAGTTACAACATCCCCATAGCGGGTTATGACCATTGGAGTCTCCAACGAGTATATATGGAGTAGGCAACTAGATAATAAGATCATCTCAATGATCCTTAGATACTTTTGAATTCGGTGGAAAATAGAGCAAATAATTACAACTTTATGTAGGGTTAACCGAATAGCAACAGCTTGTATTTGTGTCAAGTTCGACTTGAGAGTGTGGCAATTTGGCGTTGACAATTATTGTCGATCCTCTAGATGCCCTCTCGCAGGCTGTATGTATATGATTATAACAAGTATAGCCCTTAAAATCAAATTTATCAGAGTCTTTAAGAAAGGTTTCCCGATTACAAAGCACAGCAGGATTTAGTGTAGATAATAAAATAAGTATTTCATTGTAATTGGCCTTAAGACCTCGACAGTTCCACTGAATGGTTCTATTATTCATGGGATTATAAACTTAGTTCTTGTAGGCTATATTTTAGGTGCTTTTACAAGTGACCTTGGTGTTTTTTAGTGTCCGATGGAGACTCCATAAGACACTCGAATTTGTTTTGATGGGGGTTTATCACCCGAGTGTTTGGAGCAGTGAGAGGCTATGTCGCCTTAGAGCTTGTTTTGTGCCTTTGCATTATTCTTTACAGAATTACTTGAAGGGGCAGTGTTTTTGATTGAAGAAGAAGTTTGAGAAAATTGCGATATCTTGTATTTTGAAGGAATTACGATTTTGTCAGCAGTTTAGTCACTCGTGGTGGCCAAACTTATGTCAATGAAAACACCTAAGTGGATTTAGAATGTACACCTGCACTTTCACGTTGAGGTAACCGACCTGATAAGAAGTAGGAAGTGACGGGTTGGCGAAAGTTAAAACAAAAGTATTTGTCGGAACTAGCCGGCCGTCCTTCGGGAATGAAATCCTGCGGACACCACACCTCCTGTGGCGTGAATTCCCCAAGGATATCCTCCTTAGAGACACCAGCAAGATCAGGGCATCGAATGACGCCTTTCGACGAGTTCAGAGAAGAGTGGGGGCAAGTTTTTTTTAGTTTTAAAGAACAAAAGACTGAGTTCAGAAGTTTATCTGAGTAGGTTTTACGATCAGTTTTAATTAGTAAGCAGTCATTTTTTAGTGTTTTTTACTGACACAACACTGCCAATAGGACCTTTGATGGATTTTTCTATCACAAGAGGGGATACTTTGGTTATCGTTTTTTTTCTCGGTCGATTCAACAACAATTAAGTGAGGAAAGCATGTGCTTGTGGGTGTTTCGGTATCGGAATCTTCTGAGGATAAAGTACGGATCGGGTCTTTGCATTTACGTTTTCGTTCCATGAGGGAGTCTTATAATTGTTCAGCATCCTGGCTCACCACCCACCGTGGAGCCCTACAAGGGGGCGTCTTATGGGAGTAGATCTCCGACCTCCCAACGCCAGTGATACCAGGATGCGATACTCCGACATAAAATATACAATAAAGCATACAAAATGCCAGATAGATCCGTTAAAGGGGTGTCGACCGGCAGCTGCGTTAAAGTTAATAGGGGATGAGAGAATGAGTTTACGGAACACGGTATATTTGAAGAAAAGAAGTGGAAAGTCGGAGGCAAAAAAGTGGGACGAAGGGAAGTAAAAGATAACCCAGCACCGGCCGAGAGGTTAGCCGATTTGGGGATACAGGATCAGCACCCCGCCCGTCTACCCCACTACTTAGGGTCAAAGTGGTGTGTTAGTCAGGGTCGACTTACATGTCAATATCCTGCCAACAAAGACCTCAACCGCCAGGATCCCCTCGTCGTAGAGATACAGGGTCCACCCTACGACAAACAGGTTGGCGACGTTTTGAGGGTTCTTACCCCGCTACAGGTAGCGGCAGCCGGAGAATTCTAAGGCCCCTACCGGCAGGGCCGTTTTGCCAATTAATAAATTAATGGATGTATCTAAATGATATATTATTAAATAATAATTTTATCTATTTTCCATTCGAACAACTTTCTAATAATGGAATAATCGCATAATGTGTGTTTCATTTAGCTACATGATCCATAAAGGTGTCAACACACCTCATCATGCAGTTGGGTATCGTTCGACTCCATCGCCAGTGTCTGAGGAGTTTTGGGATGTTGTGAATACACCATCTGTGTCTAAAGTGTTTGCAGCTGAATAACAAGAGCCAAGGTAATGATGTGTATTTTGTTTGATATTATCTTTTTCTGTTTAGAGCTAATAAGTATTTTACTTTATTCACCTTAATAGCCTCTTGTATTGCTAAAGATGCATCTCAGTGATAAAGTGGTGTTTGGTTAAGCATCTCACCCGCATAATTTTAGTAATCTTTAAACACTGTTTAATAAAATAGATTTGGTGCTGCTTCGAATGGACTACTATGCTATTAACATAAACAGATGATATATCACACCCAGTCACATTGCATGTATTATGGCACCAGACGGTCATGATACTGAACTTTTTTACATTTTGTACCTTTTTATTTAAAAAAAAAAAAAAAAAAAAACCTCTTTTGAACCATTGTGAATCGTGAAAAAAATATTTCGCGTGATCACTACATTAAATATGAACATGTTGTCTTTCAAATGTTTTGTATTGTCTTAGTTTGGGAGAATAAAAAAGTGAATAAAGTATTTTGCCACTGCATATGTATGTATGTAATTTATAGAGGTGCCCGTGGCATAGTGGTAGAGACGCCGTTTTGTAACTCCTGTGACTGCTTAGCCTCCCACCGCATTGGTTTCAGTACTGTTCGGTGGACTTAATGTGGGAAGGTCTTTCAGCTGATCAGCGATGCGCTGGTGGTTCTACACAGACATTTGTCTGGGGTCTTCCTCCACCAAAAAAGCTGGAGGTCGCTATAATTATCATAATTGGTCATTGCAGGGGATCTTCAAAACAAAACAAAAAATATACCAAAAATGTTTGTAAACATTCTGAATTTGTTAAATAATAATTATATGTATTTTCCATTCTTACAACAATGGACTAATCACATAATGTGTGTTTAATTTAGCTCAAGACCCATACAGGTGACGGCACACCTCATCATGCAGTGGGGTATCGTTTGACTTCATCGCCAGTGTCTGAGGAGTTTGGGGATGTTGTAAATACACCATCTGTGTCTAAAGTGTTTGCAGCTGAATAACAAGAGCCAAGGTAATGATGTGTATTTTGTTTGATATTATCTTTTTCTGTTTAGAGCTAAGTAAGTGTTTTACTTTTATGTACCTTAATAGCATCTTGTGTTGCAAAAGATGCATCTCAGTGATAAAGTGGTGTTTAGTTAAGAATCTCACCAACAACATTTCAGTAATCTTTAAACACTGTTTAATAAAACACGCTTGGTGCTGCTTCAACTGTACTAAAATGACATTAACATAAACAGATTATTTATCATACTCAGTCACAGCTGGAGATAAAACGCAGTCGACTCAGATGGAAAGGACACACCCTTAGGGTAGACACGAATATAATTCCGAAGGTAGCTTAAAGATGGACACCACCAGGCAAGAGAAAGCAAGGCCGTCCCAAGAACACCTGGAGACGCAGCATCACAAGTGAACTGAAGGAGATGGGATTATCATAGGGTGAAGCACTGCTGATTGCATCTGACAGAGTGAAAGGGAGGCAGCAGATGCCTTATGTCCATCTAGGGATGAAGAGGATAAGTGTCACTAATTCAGATGGATTAATCTGTTGTGTGAATGAAAGGAACAACCACTGTGTTCTAGTTGTAATAAAACATTAATACAGCAAGTTTTTTTCATCAAAACTTGATATATAGATATTATATGCTTTAATAAATAACATTTGCAGACACAAACAATATTCTGCTCTTTTTTTTCAGTTAGTTTAAAACTGCTTTCCATTTTTAACAATTGATGACTACAATGTACAACCCTGTAGATGTGGAAAGATTTTAAATTTGAACTTATTTTCTTACAGTCTCATCTGAAATGTAATAAAATTCATTTGTTTGTTTATCGGGTTTATCGTCCCACCATAAAATTTATTTGAGCCAAAACTTCCAAACAAGTAAAATATTTGTTTTGTTTCAAATGTAATTAAGTCTTATATCAGCGCTTGTACTAAAAGCGACAACACATTCTTCAGATCGCTCCAATTTATCAATATTTTAGTTTCGAACAGTTATTACTCTTACTTTTTTAAGTGTGTGATACTTATATAAATGTGAACACCTATGATGTGGTTCTATCTGCCGAAATTATGCTGTAGTTGACCATTTCTTTACGTTTCTTAATCTAAGCTGCTTGGCAAGTCTTCATTTCCATGTACAAGCGCTGACATTTCCATTTGCGGTGACAAACGCTCAACATTTTTATTTTTACCATCTTAACTTGTAAAGTCATTGTTGTTGCTTCCCTACACACCGCCCCCTCAACCTACCCTTTTTAATAACAGTATAACAATTCGAATTTGTGTCGTTCAACACAAAGAAAATATACACTTTGTAACAATGAACATATTTTCTGTCCTATGTGAACCTTACTTATTTTTACATGCGCTGACATTTTTATACGTCTCATTTTGTTTTACGGACTGTTTATAACTGTTTCATTGCAATTTTAAGACATCCTCCTTCAATCAAGAACGAACGCTTTCTTATTTTTACCCTTTTTATCATCACATTGCATTTCTATTTGTAACACTCATATTGTAACTGTTTTGTATTTTATAATTTTTTATCCATATATGAGCGCTTGTGCGCCAGGCGCCTTCTACACTTTAGATAGCTCTTCAATATTTTCCTTTTTTGTTAATGGAATAGTTATGTACAGTTGTGAAAAGTGACACGAACATGTATGGTGATAGAGTTAAGGGATATATTTGCTTTTTAACTTGACTTTTACTGCGGCTTTGCGGAAATAATGATTAAGTGGACGGCTAACAGACTGGGACCGTAACAGAGACCGGGACTGACAGGACGCGCAGACTACGCGGGGCCCCGGTAAATAAATACACGGTACTGTCTGTGAGAGCAAGAGAATAGAAGATCTCCCTGAGCAAACACCAAGTTTCGTAGAAAGCAACAAGAGAAGAAGGGCACGGCATTGACAGGTAGGTACATCACCTCGTTACCATTAGCAGTAGATGATAACATTTGTAGTAGGAAACACATCAGATTTTAAACAAATACATGTTGCTCTTTAGTTTTAACTTGGTTTGTAGGGCACCAGACAATTATGAGCGAACACTTGACAAGGATGATAAAGTTTGCCAGTAAACACTCCACAATATTGAATTAATTAAAAAAAATGCAAGCTTTCTACTATTACAAAGAGTAAAACACTTAGGTGTTCAAATGAAACACAGAGGTTCTCAATGACAGGTACACAACCGTCTTCGCCATGTGTGGGACACCAACATTGAAGCTGTACAACAACAAACAAACATTGCAACAGGTAGTTCCTGTTGTGGAAACTAAAAACATAAGAGCTAATCACCTTAGCAAAGTGTTAGACCAGATATCTGACTAAGATAAAATATGAAACTCGAAAACTAGCCAATGGCCAGACCTGTCTCAGGATGCAACATAAACCCAAGATCAGTCAAGAATAAAACTCTTCCATCTCTTGTGATTTCATACTATCCAGTGACTTTGATTTGGTTTGCATTACAAATTACTTGGAAGTAAAATTGACAAAGCTAGTATTAGCGAACCACTCGGATCACGCTTCGGTGATTCTACGTAATCACCTCGGAAATAATGCTGTCGCCGACATATTGACGAACTACGTCCAAAATGGAAATTCATTTGAAAACGTGTTCATTGTGTTTGCTACAAAATAGAGACAATTATAATGCCATTGGAAGAAAAAGCAGTGAAATAAAGATTGTTTTGCCTGACTTTCCCCCTTTATATCGGAATAATTAAGTTAATTTGCAGAAACTGCTGGCAGAAACTTGATTCCTTTTCGAAGTTCAAAAGGTATAGTTACTCACGTGTCTATATCCGAAGCTTGCCGAAGATCGCCGAGTAGGTACGATTGCCATCTTTGTTTACATAATGCAGTGAGAAGTTATTCGCCGGGGCATATCACCAACTTGTGTATTCCTACAATTATTTATGAGGTCTATATCCGAAGCTTGCCGGAGATCCCGAGTAGGAACAATTGTTAGCGAGCTAGTTTCCAATGGCTATGTATGTAGCGTGGAACATCAAGGGAAGTAACTCCGTTTCCCCATTTTGTGTTACCCGCAAATTCGGTACCATATTTTAACCCCAAACCTGACCCTCACTTACGCGTTTTTTAACGAGGTTTTCGATTTGTTGGATGAAAAAAAAATCAACCAATGGGAAAAGGTAAGATATCTTTCCGTCGGAGCATTGGGGTTTTACCATTAAAACAATTCGGAATAATATGTTTTGCGAAAAATGAAAAATGTCCTTGTAGTGTCCAAATGCAAAAACTTTCAGATAAGGCTTATTTTATCTTTTAACCATTATTCTAAAAAGAAACACTAAAATATATTTATAAAGTGGACGTATTAAGTGTTAATTAACGGATAACACACACGAGTAAATACGGACAAATTTGCCGATGCGGTGCCACAGTCTACATCACCACTGTTCGGGAAATTATGTCAGAGAATTGTTTGCGTAATTCTTAATATTTGTGTTTGTATATTAAGTGCACTTATCAATGCAATGCTATAATGCAGTATTATTTATATTAAAAAAAACATATTTATTCATAAAATTGTAATAATGGCATTGATTATTCAATGATTAATAATTAATGTCGATGCAGTTTCAGCTGAATATCGCTCATGAATATTGTTTCATAAATTTAGTGTCTACTGTCAGAAGAGGTAAATGAGAAGCACTTATTTTCTTTTCTGAATTTAAAAGCATGGTTGTTTGTTAAAACAGATTTGGATGTTCGATGTTGCTGTGTAATGACTGGTTCTTGAAGGGACAGGGTGAATGCAGATGCAGTGTGCCTTAAGCCACAAAGAGTGAGTTTTAAACCATGTAAACATTTGGGCAAATGAAATAGTTTGTTGACGAAAATAGTCCATCTTTCTCTTTCGTTTTCACTTGAATAATGAAGCAAATACAAAGCCTTCTTTTATTTTTAAATAATTGTTTGTTTTTTATTAGATCAATATGACTCAGGAAGAACCACCAAACCATCAAGTCTTCAGGAGTATATTTTATTTTTATGAATATGCTAAAGTGACACATGTATCATAGTATGATCAGTATAGCAATGTCCATCTATTTTGGTGGAGGTAAACCCGAGACATCTATCAGGATAGAACCACCGGCACACACAGCAGCAGTTCAGCTGGAAGACCTTTTGACATTAAGTTCTTCGCCCTGAACAGAACTCAAACCCGTAGAGTAAAAAACTGCACAGTCAGAGGAGTTTCAAGTTTATAACTCGACCACTTTTACACTGGAATATCTTAACATAATACATGTTTACACCAACTGGAACTCAAACCCACATGCGAGTGGTTAGAACATGTTTAAAGTCTTGTGTGAATTTATAGGCAATATAAACAAAATAATTTTCAGCCAACATAAAGATACGACTGAGACTAGTGCGAACAACAGCACAGGTTCCAGCAGCCATGCCGAGAGTGCTACCTCCAGCAAGGTGAGGAAATTTATCAAATTATAAAGTAACATGGCTCTTGTTGCCACATACATTGACAACTGCTTAGTTCAGACATTGAGTTTGATCATGAGTGCAGACTTATTTGTTCTCAGTCTTTTTATCATGTAAGTTGAGTCTCTAAAGAGATCTTCTGCCTGACATGTGGTGTCAGTGGTTCATCGTAGAATGTTGTTTGGTCTTACCAAACCACAGACCACATGCACGAGTGTGAGTGGGTCCATCGTTTGTTCAACATACAATGCTTTTTTTTTTCATTCTGTTGTTTGACAATTGCTTTGATTATTGCCTGATAATAGTTTCCATTAATAATAGCACTTTTTAAAACAAATCTAAACAGAAACTGTTGCTGGAGGTAAGAAATTAGGTTTACATTGGTACTAATACTGACATTACTGGTCTTGCAAGATAAAAATTGAAATAATGGCCGAATTTCTAATTCTTGGTTTGTCTTTTGATGTGGAAAGCAAAGCAGCATACACAAAACGTGAGATCTTAGAATTTGCTGACAAACTACAAGCTAATATATCTTTACAAAAGACAGATTTGGCAGCAAAATTAAACATCAACCCTTCGAAATTTAGAAAAGACATTTGGAAATTGAAACAGAAAGTAAAACATCTCCGTGGTAATGCAAAACACACCTTTTTGGATGAAATTTACTGCGATATTACACAGCCAGTTCCAGGTACAAGTAAACAATTAAGCCAATCTGCATGTAAGGGTGAGGGAACAACCTCAGAAGTCATTGCATTAAATGAAAAGGTGATACTTTTACAGCAAATTATAGCAAAGTTAGAAGAGGTAAATTAGCAGATTAAAATTGTAAGTACCCAACTGAAAAGTGAAAAGAAAAAAACTTAAACGACAGATATCATCAAGCCGAGAAGTTATAAAGAAGAAGAGAAAAACATGTGTCAGTTTGTATGAACAACTCAGAAGGACTTCAAAACAAAGAAAAGTGGATCCTGGGATTTTACAAGACAAGAAAACTGAAGTCACAGAACTGAAAAAGCACTGACAAACAAAGATAAAGTTATGCGTACAGTAAATTGTGAAGTAACTGATTTAAAGTTAAATTTAGAGTGTATTTTTAAAGAAAATAACAGCAAGGATATAGAAATTGGAAACCTCAACAAAAAAAGATACACAATCTTGATGAATGCGTCACCTACGCAGAAAGTCTTCTTAAAGAGGAAAATCTAATACATACTATTGATTCAGAAAAAAACTGCTAGACAATAGGAACCCAACTATGTATTATGAACTTGTTAAATGAAGGTGTAGGTGTTCATCATATAAATAATGTGATTCATCATGTTGCAAATTTTTGTGGAAAATAAATTCTTAAACTGCCAACAACAACAATAAATAGGATTGGAGATCAACGTGCAAGCATTTCTTATCACCAAATTCAAGATGAGCTAGGTAAAGAAGTCAATACAACATTACAATCAAACAAAACTCGAAAACATGGTGATTGTTATGAGGTCTTCTCACTAAGAGATTCAAACATGAAATAATGGGTTTTAGAATTAAAATATATGTTGAATGAAAGTAGTGACATTTGCCTTGATACTCTACGTACAATAATTGATGTGCACAAGCTCTGATGTTGGCAATCAATTGTTGATTAACATAAAAATACCATGTCTGACCGTGCATCAACTGAACAAAAAATCCATGAATTGTTAAAAGATTACAGGGAAGAGTTATTGCCTAAGTATTATTCAAACTGGGAAAGCTTGTCCAAAGTCGAGAAAAAGGCACTCACAAGACTAAACAATTTTTTCTGCGGATTGCATCTCATGATAAACTTTGCCAAAACATCTGAAAAGGTCATCAGAACATTTGAAGTAAATACAAAGCACAATCATCGGGGAGCTGAGAGTGAAGATGAAACTAGGCATTTTGTTAAAACAGATAAAAGTGGAGGTGTAAGGTTAGTTCGAACAGCTTGCAAATGTCTTGCACGTGGAGGGGATGAATAAAGCGGATGTTACAGGGGCTTAAATACTTTTCTAAAGGAGAAAGATATAGAAAAAAATAGAAAAAGCAATAGCTCACCTTTGTTGGTACCTTTTCGAGGCAACCGTTTTAACATATTGTTTTACAATGCAGAAATTGTGTTTTATCTAGCAGATGACATGATTTAGTTTTTCAGCAAAGTCCACAAACCTTCCAATAGATTACATCAAGCAGTGTTTAGTGACATTAATGAGAAGTTTTATCTAGCAGTTTTAAAAGCACTAGGCTTGTGCTCAAAGTTAGTTATTGCCCCTTTCTGGAGGATGCTGGAGGATCCAGACTGCACACTGGAAAATGGAGTGTATCAGAGCCTTTTGTGTTTCTTTAAAAGAGTTATGGAGGACAGTTCTGACTTTATATGTGGTAAGGATGTTCCTCTTCAAGCAAGCATCTCGAAGAATGAAGTGTATGACAGACTGTTGAAAGAAGATGAGTTTGATGTACAGACAACAGTATTGATTCAACAGATCATCTGAAAGGTGGACAATTTGCTGTCATTACGGAACAGTTGGAAACAGAAACAAAGTCAGTACCTACTCATAATAAATTCCCAGAAAGAGTGTTTTCAATGCTGGATTCCCTAACAAGGAGTAGACCCATTGCTTCAACTCTTTGCAATGAAAGCTACATAATGTTCAGTTTGAAATAAACGTGGTTGCAAAATCTTGAAAAAGATCAACGAGAAAAACTGCTTGACATGTCAAGAAAAGGGAAAGAGTACAGAAGTACTTAATGAGAATAAAAGACATTGAAAGTGCTAGGTCAGATGTACTGAAAAAGAAAAGACTGGCAATTGAAAAGAAGGAGAAATCGAAGCATGAACATCGTGAAAAACTTATTTATGATAAGTTGTGTTAGGGGTTGTGGCAAAGTGTTAATATAGTCGATAGTGTTTTGAAAGGTTTTGTTGCTCGCAATGAGAAGAAAAAGGCATTGGAATGCCAGCTCCAGTTCAGAAAGAGTGTTCTAAAACAGTCAGTGTCAGACAGAAAGCTTTTTCAGTTAAGGTTCTGGACCTGTCACTAACATAAGTAAGCATCGGCACTCGGTATGATCCGGTTTTATTTGAATAACATTCGTCGTAAAGTTTCGTATTTGCTATTTTTAGAAGTTTTTCACCACATGATATGGATTTTCCATGACGTCATTGAGTTACCCATTTCTCAAAAATGAGGGAACCGGGAGCTCAACAGCGTGATCGTCGAGAGCGATATTGTAAAAATAGTGGTTTACCGACAACAAAGTCATGTAAAGTTGAAGTGGATCATAACTATTGTGTTGGTTTCCTGTGTACAGGTGAAAAATGCACTGTTTCATCTTGTGTTTGCGATTTAAATTTGCCTTCGCATGCTAACCGCGACAGTTAGCGACATGGTTTGACGCACGCTCACCTTCGTCTGATATTTTCTCGGGATGGCCAGGATGGACTTTTAAATGTGTTCAGGGGTCAAAATTGTGAGGGACAACCAAGTGTCACTAATACCAAAAGAGTGCTTGGCTCAGTTATTCCTAAACTGTCGGATTTTTTACGAAAAACGTGTAAAGTGGTTAATTTCAAATATTTCCCTAAAGCCAGCCAAATTCAGTAAAGAGAAGGTTTTCATGTAATAATGCAGAGTTTTACATACATATTTCCATCTCTGTAATTTACCATTTTGACGTTATTTTTCGCTATAAATTCTCTTGCAGTTTCATTATTGTAACATTTATAAATTCTTATAAATTTTATTAGGAACGGTAAAATGCCTTTAAAATCTCATATTATGGGCAGTTCATATTGCAAAAAAAAATAAAACTAGTTGTATGTGTCTAACTAGCTTCAAACTTGAGATATTTCTTTTTATAGATAGAGTAAATTTTTAAAAACACCCCAAAAATCGGATTTTTGCTCGGGGGTACATGTATGCAAAGTTCTGTATTTTTATAAGTATTTGTCCAAAGTGTTATCTTATTTGTTTGTTTTAGCATGACATGATTGTGTAACAGGAAAATTTGTTAAAATTTGAATATAGAACAGTAGAATTTGAAAAAATGGTACTTTTTCATTTTTTGTTCCAGCACAATTTACAGTGATTTTGAAAATCAAGGGTCACTTTATAAAAATGTACATAATTTGAGTTACAAACGGTAAACTTCCTTAAAAATTCACCGTACGATGTGTTTTATAGTACAGATTCAAGAAACAGTATCATTATAAGGATTGTGGAAGGTCACCATTACAGGTCCAGAACCTTAAGTGAAAAAGGCAAACAGTACTCAGTGAAGAAGTTAACTGAAAATGTTAAATTTTTGATAAAAGAGTGTGCTAATATCATTCCAGAGGAAGAGAGAAGTGTGTTTGTTGGTAAAAGAGTGCGGCATTTCAAGATGGTTGACAATGTGAAGACTGCATGTCTTGGAAATGTTATTTCACATGTGCCAGGATTTCCTGCATGGTGCAACATTATATATGATAATGATTCTGTAGTCTATTGCTACAAACTGGAAGACGATTATGCTGCTGGAGACCTTGTGTTGGTGCTTTAGGTAGCAAATGTCAACCACTTGTTAAATTGTTGAATTTTGCCCGCTATCTGCATTGCAATTTAAAACTAACTTTTTGTTCAGAGAAAAAAAATAGAAGTTATGAGAAAAGTTGTAATGATCCATTCTGTTTTACTTAGGGTATATGACCAATTTTGTATTAATCGGAGGCATTAAGTCAACATCTGTAATCACATTATTTTTGTATAATGTTGAAGTTAAACAAGTTGTAGTGCTTGAATCTTCAGTAAGAATCATGCTAGCTAAATCTGATGCCTTGCATTAAAATGTGAAACATCTGTCCTCTCACACTATTTCATTATCGATGAAATATCTAAGTCATATTTGATGGTTGCCCTATGGATAGGCTACAATGTACAGATTAACACCACTTATGCTTTTATGTTCATTGTTAAAGTTCATTGGCAAAGTTGTACTTATTTTATATCTATGAAATAATTTTCAGGAGTTTTGTTTGCAGATTTTCCCCACTATCTAAGTCTGTGCATGAAGACTTTATTTTTATCAGTTCAGAGTAGTTATCAAGCATTAGGATAAAGGTGAACTAATTTCCAAGGGACTCTTTCAGTTTTTACTGTAAAATTTTCATCCCGTTTTATGATGATTCTAATTTACAATATAATATTGAAACATGTTACTTTTCATCACAATATTCTCATTATCTCAAAAGGATGCCTCTTTGAACTAACTTTTACTCCGACTAGGAGAACAACTTTATTAAGCGCTAATTTTCATTAAATTTGGACTTCATAAAAACCATATTATGGGTATTTTCTGATAATATTTGTATGTGTCATCCTATATAATAGCATACTTTTGGTATAGTACAAATGAAGTCAAATTTAAAAACCATTTTAAAGTAGATTTTTGATAAAACTGATATAGGGTCATTTTTAATGTTACCACAATAAATAAGGATTAAATTAATAATTTCACTTCAGTTTGTTTCTTTGTTACTATTTTACATAGTAGTTGCCCTTTTTTATTGTATAAACTTATATAGGAATATTTTTCTATATGTTTTATATTTAAGTTTAAAATTTAAATTAAAAATATGTTGTTTTTAATTGATCTTTTTTTTTCTTTCAGACTAAATAAACACGAGTCGAAGTTCTTGAAATTGCAAGTTGGATTGTCCTGTTAAAATTTAAATAAATTATAAAATATTTTACCTTTGTGTTTTTATTTCTTCATTTACATTCCCAATAATTTGAGGAAAAAAAGAAAAGAATATCCCTTACAAATTTCTTTTTCGTTAAGTCGTGGAAAAGTTTCAATCACACTTACCAAAACTTTGACTTCGAATAAAATTAATAAAAAAATGAGTACAATTTAATCATTCTAAACATGCATAACCCTAAAAAAACTCTTTCAAATATGCATAATAGAAAAGCCGCTTATGAAAATAACATTTTTTATTATTATATTTTTTTTTTACTATATCCAAATAATCAAATACCATATATTTTAATAAGGGCATCTGAAACTATGTTTTCCAACTAAAATATTGTTTGAAAGAGGTAAAAGTAAGTAAATCTGTCATAAAAAAACACTCCAATTAATATGAATGCATTATAAATAACATTGACATACAGGGTACGGATTTTCAGGCAGAAATGAAAAAGGGCCACCAAATCAGCATTTTTGTAAAGAATCTTTTAAAAAAAACGACTAAAGATATGTAGACAAACTAAACTGTTTTTTTTTTTTATTTTTAGATGGGAAATAATGTTAATGCAAAATTTCAGTTTTCTGTCATTAAAAGTAAAAAATCGATGTTTCATGCTAATGTATGTATAAATCATTACAGGCGCTGATATATAGAAACAAAATAATGACGTAATACAATGCCATGACGTCATATGCCAAAAGTATCAACAGTGAAATGTAAAAAAATACGAAAGAACTCATCATAAATCGTCATGAACATCCCAACTGATCAATATTTATAGAAGGGTGACATAAAGAAAGGTCAAGGGATGAATAATGTCCTGGAGCATGATGTAAGTAAGTTGCATTTTTATTATTCGTTAGGCTTATATCATTTTTGGCAATAAAGTCCTCTAACGTTCACCCATTATATTATAATCAGAGCATCCCCATAATGGGCTATGTCCATTTAAATCCCCTACAAGTATATACGGGGACGGTAATTGGTTTATTAAATCATCTTTTTTTATTTTGGAATATCTGAATTAGGTGGAAGATAAACAGAGCAAACTGAAATGACTAAACGGACTGTTACTCGAATGGCAACATCCTGTAATTCAGTATTAAGGTTAATCTTTGAGTTAGGCAGTTTGGAGTTGACAAGTATTGTCGATCCTCCAGACGCCCTATCACACATTGTATGAATGTGATTGTATATAGAACAACCTTTAAAGTCAATGTTATCATTTTACTTCAGAAATGTCTCCAGAAGGCATAACACAGCAGGGTTTAAAGAGGTCAACAAAAGTTGACTTCCATTTAAATTGGCTCATATACCCCGACAATTCTAATGTACTTTTTTGATGTTCATGGGTTTAATATAATTGGTACTTAAAATGAGTTATGTTTGAGCTTTAACGGGTGACCATGACGTTTTGTTTTTGTCTGGTGGAGAATCTGTCTCCATCAGAGAATAAAATCTATTAGGAGAGTTGGATCGGCCACCTTTCTTCTCCCGGGCATTAAAGAACTGTGTCCTCGTATTTTTCCGGAAGGCCTAGTGACTTTTCTTTAAGTTTTCGAGGCGGCTCTTCATTCTGATTTGGTTTGCCTTGAAGTATGTTCTAAATGTTGGATAGAGGAGGGATTGGAAGGTTGGGTAGAGGAAGGTTTGGAAGATTGTGTAGACGAAGATGGTTTGAGGGGTTAGTTTTGTAATTTCAGAAGACTCTGTGCTTCCTAAATTTTGTTGGAATTATTATTTTGCCAGAGACTTGGTCACCAGAGAGTGTTTCATATTGAGTCGAATTGTCCTGGCAAACCGAAGTGTTTGATTTTGTAACTGCAGCGTAAGATGTTTTGGAAGAGACAGATTTCTGTTTCTCTTGCACTGGTTTACGCGCTACTGGAAATGAGATGTTGAGGGTGTCTTTTATTTTGAGCATCTTCTTCTCGCATTTCCAAGTTGGACAATCTCTGGACCTACTTTCGTGAGGTCTGGAGCAATTTGGACACTTCGGTTCGGCTTCATTCTTAATGTTTTGGGCGTGTGCGGGTTCACTGCATCGTCCGCCGATGATATCATTTGTACAATTAGACTCATGGTGACCAAATTTCTGACAATCAAAACAACGTAATGGATTTTGAATGTAGACTTGAATTTTGACCAGAAGATAACCGATTATGATTGTTGATGGAAGTTTTGGGTTGTTGATATTTAAGATGTGTTGGTGGGAATTTTGCGACCTTCCTTGGAGAAGGAAATCCTCCTGACACCACTCACACCTAGTGGTGTGAGTTCTGTCAGGATCTCTTCCTCCGAAAGTCCGGTAAGATCAGGGCAACGGATGACACCTGTTGAAAAATTGCGGGAGTTTCAAAATTTTATTAGAAATAGGTTTTCTATTAGTTTTTATTAGGAGGGAGTCATCTTTTATTTTCTTGACAGAGTCAACTGTTCCAAAAAGGCCTATTATTGACTTTTCAATAACAAAAGGTAAAATTTTCGTGATTGGAATTTTCTCGAGTGACTGGATAACAAGAAAACGTGAAAAAATGACTTTGCTGATGTAGTGTCGGTATCAGAGTCTTCTGAAGACATTGTTGGAATAGGGTCAAAGCATTTGCGTTTGCGATCCATGAGAATTGAATTTAAAATTTCGGCACTCTGAATCACCACCCGCCTTGGAGCCAAACAGGGGGACGTTGACATGGTGTGTGTATCCGAACTCCCAATGCCACGGATATTAGAGTGCTATACTTTGACATGAAATAAAAAATTTAAATGAAGCCAGATTGTTCCGTTTAACCGGCTGTCCACTGGATTATAGGTAGAAGGAGACAATGAGAGGGAAGGAGTTGCGTTACACAGTATATAATATAGGAATAAGCAGAAATTAAAGTGGATAATAAGAGGACTCAGTAAGTGTTTACAATAGGGATATCGTAGTAATCTATGTATGAACAACGCGGCCAGTCGATTGGTTATACCGGACCAATATAACCGACCGTCTACCCCGTAACTAAGGGCCAAAGTAGTGTGTTGACCAGTGCTGACGTATATGTCATATCCTGACAAGCCAACACAGACATCAACCACCAGGATTGTCAGAGAGATACAGGATTGCCACCCCCGGCAAACTGGTGGTCTACCTTTGAAGTGTTTTTACAGGTAGCGGCAGCCGAAGAATCCTATGCCCCTTCCGGCAGGGTCGAAAATACTGTTTGTGGGACGATAAACCCAATAACGACAAATTTTGTACCTTGTGTGGAAAGATATTGGAACATCCACCAGCAGGCACTGTTTGAAGTTATTCCTGACAGGATTTAGTTGTGCTAGGTAAGTTGTTCATTGAAATAAGTAGTATGCAAACATTATTTCTGTAGAAGAATACTTTTAACATTGTGAATGAATTGAGTATGGTTGTATGGTTAAAAAGTGCTATGCATGGTCAATAATATGAAAAGATGATACCTTAAATATGATCTTAATTCAAGAAGTCCTCAGGAGTGTCCAAAACGATAATACCTGACCTACACTCACACGTGATTTAAGTAATCATAATTAGACCGGCCTTTGGCTGTGTAGTCCCATGCGTCGTAAAGGCCACATAAACCAAACAGAAACTTTGAAGAGTTAAACAGCCATGACTAAATACGTTTAGAAAGTGATTCTTTTCATAGCACAATTATGGTCTTTTGTTAATACGACCAGCTTTTATTATTTTATTCTACCGCTTATAATGTGAGTTTCCCGAGTAAACATTAGTCTGTCAGTTACAAGGTTTATTTATAGCTTCCTTGCTCTAAATAGCTTACACTAATTTTCGAAAATTTAAACGAAACATCAATATTATTATGGTTGGTCATTAAGACGAATGAGTTGTGGGTAGTAAGACATTGGTACTACAGTGCCTGAAGCAGTATTTCCTTATACTAATGTATTGTATCAATTTTAAATAATAAGTGTTACCTTTATACATGTTTGTAAATCGATGTATATGAAGCAACCCTTGATGACGACACAGTTAATTACATGTAGATAATTAACTTGCGTGAAGCTCTGCTCAAGTTGTGCGGCTTTTAAATACATATTCTTTCAAAATTATATTTCATTGTCACTTCACGAAATTGTATTATTTTCTTATAACCACGCGACATTGTGTCTTTAAACAGAAGCGCACTACCTTACAAACAAGCCCAGACCAAAAGCTTGACAAGTAAATGTACTCTAATACAGATCTGCTAGTATGCATGTGTTCTAACATAGTTTAGTCCAGAAGTAGCTGGTGACACATGAGTGAAAGTAATGTGTACTATTTCTAAAATAATATTTTATTATATAACACACACCTACTTCATGGTTTGCAGAGGCTATTGTTTTTATAAGGGATACCAATATAAACAATAAAATCATACTATCCAAATTCATCATTATTGCCATATGATGAGCTGTTCAGTGTGAAAAAAGACACTTCACCCGTTTTCAGAAACTGATTTCCTAAAAGAATAAATATTTAAATGGTTTATTTATTCCATTCGTGTCATTGTCTTTAAGCCTGTGTAAAACATTTACAGTTATCTCTCTTTTCTTTACGATTTTCTACACATTTACAAGGTGTTGTTTTTTCTACACTGGATTAGTCTTGGAGCTATAATTATTATCTGAACATATAATTATTTAAAATTCTTAAAAGAAGAGCAACACAATAAGTTATACTTTAAATCACGTTTAGATTCGTTTTAACAACGCATCCGTTTTCTGAAAATGGTCAATACTGCGATGTCAGCATGCACTGTAACCAGGCTAGTAACATCAATATCGTCAGTCATAACACGAAACAAACAAGTTTGAGACCAGCCGTGCTAGAAGTTGCTGTGTGGGTAATTATTTTTAGATTTGTTTTAGAAGTGTTTCATGTTTATCGATAAATCAAAGCTTAACTATATATGATTAAGTTCATTTTAGTTGTTGAATGATAGACTGTACGTTTTGGAGTTCGATAATGCCTAATCCAGTTGATTTAATGATAGATTGGACATTTTGGAGTTCGATAATGCCTAATCCAGTTGACGTAATGATGGATTGGACGTTTTGGAGTTCGGTTATGTCCAATATAGGTGTTGTAAAGATATACTGAAGTTTTGGAGTTCGATTTTGGACAATCCAGGTGTTGTAATGATAGACCAAACGTTTTGGGGTTCGATAACGTTCAGTCCAGGTGTTGTAATGATAGGGTGGACGTTTTGGAGTTCGGTTATGTTCAATCCAGCTCTTGTAATGATAGACCGGACGTTTTGGGAGTTCGATTATGTTCAATCCAGGTGTTGTTATGGTAGACTGGAGGTTTTGAACCATATCTGTTAAATAATACAACTCGTACTTATATTTCAAATTTATTCAGCTACCTTGAAAAATGGTGATAATTTTGTTGATGTTGTTGATGGTGATGTTGATGATGATTATCCTTCTGCTGCTGGAACAGTTTCTGTTGACGATGATGCAGATACAATATAGGATGATAATAATGATGGCGAGGATGATGAGGATGAGGATGATGACGATGGCAATGATGATGATGTTGTTGATGTTGATGATGATTATAATGAATATGTTGATAATGATAAGGATGCTTTACATCTGCTGAAGTTGTTGCTGGTTCTGCTGATGATGACGCAGAGACAGATACAGAATGTTGTTGATGATGGTGATGTTGATTACGATGATGATTATAGTTATGACAATGATGATTATGGTGATGATGATGATGATGATGATGATGATGATGATGATGGTGATGATGATTGTCGTAATGACAATGATGATGATGATGATGATGATGATGATGATGATGATGATGATGATGATGATGATGATGATGATTATGATGATGGTGATAATGATAATGCATCTCCTGCTGATGATTATGATTATCAGGATTATGAGGCAGATGTAGCAGATGCAGATGATACAGATTTAAATTCAGCTTTTGCTATTGCCGATAATGGTGATGATTATCATGACGAGCCTGGTGATGATTAGCAAAACATAAATACCGCTGCCAACTGTCAAATATTTAATGATGCACATATCAGCACAGAAGTAAAGTTCGTGTTTTAAACAATCACATAGCCTCGACTGGGAACATTTATACACTGTCGAGTTTCTACCAAAGATACCTGTCTGTTCTCTTGTACAAATTTTGTTTCTTACACAAAATCAATACCGCGTTATATTTCTAATTACTATCCTTATATTAACGAGTGTATTATATCTCCTTGCCAGATTATGCAACTATGATGTGGAGCATTGCATATTGTTATGAATTCTTTTAAAGGTGATATACATAGCTAACTGTAACATCGTTCATCAATTTATTACAGTCAGCGTTAAACGATTATTCTTGTAGTATTGTTTTATTATTTTATTTATTTATTTATTTATTTTTCTTTTTTTGGGGGGAGGGGGGGTGGTTGTTGGGGGTGGGGCTCAATGGGCTTGGCGGGACGTTAACCGAAAAGGAACAATGACAGTATTTATTTATAATGGCTAAATAAGTTATTAAGCACAACACTTTTGAATTTAATTAAAAACGAAAAGGTTATATGCGCGGGATACCATTATGACGAATTGGTGTGTCCATATCTTTAAATTGAAAGGGGAACAGGCATAAAATTTTATTTGATTTTATTTTGTGTGTGTGTGTATGTGTGTGTGTGTGTGTGTGTGTGTGTGTGTGTGTGTGTGTGTGTGTGTGTGTGTGTGAATGTGCGTATGTGTGTGTGTGTGTGTGTGTGTGTGTGTGTGTGTGTGTGTGTGTGTGTGTGTGTCATTTAAGGATAAAGGCGAAGATTTTAATCTAACCGGTCTCGTGACGTCAGTTAAGGCGTTTGGGTGATTTATCTCTGCATATACAGATTGTGTGTAAATTTCAATATATGCTTACAGTCTTTTGTCAATAATGGCAATATTTGCAGGAAACTCAGGTTTCTGCAAGAGATAACGTTCATTCAATTAAGACAATGTATAGTTCAACGGAGAGGTGGAGCAAGAATGTGTGTTCAATATCAAACAAAGTTCTTCACAAAATGATGTTTCTTCTATATGCATTTTCAAATTTATGTAATATCATTGCTATATGTATGCATATTTAAGTGACGGACACCAGACCTTTTAAAATTGTGTTACATTTTAAACGTATTTATGTCATACATTTAAAGACTGAACAACATACACTCATCTATCTATGTGTATGCCTGTTTTCCTTTTTATTTTCGGAAGTAAATAAAGATGATGGCAGAAGAAGGACTGTGTGACGTTGTATGCGATTTCTGTGAAGATGAACAGGCGGTGAGTTTTTGTGACGAATATCATAGTAAGGTATGCATATTCTGCCAAAACTCTACATATCAGACAAAAGCAAACAAAACCTCACAATCTCACTATAATTAGAAAGGTTAAACGTTTACTTCTTGATGTTTATTCTGCGATGGTCAGGCAGAGATATTCTGATCTGAAGGTATCGTTTGTTTGTGTACAAAGTGTGCTGAGTCTCATCATAAATTGTGCAATATACCGGGATCACCAGAGCAAACTCTTATATTGTAATTCTCTATTTTCTATTATTGTTATATTTACTCTCTTTTACACGAATATATGTAGTAATAGTTGGCCCTGCATTAAACTTAAATAATTGTAAACAAAGAATGAGCTAGAAACCAAAGTTCTAGCTTATACAGTTCGTATGGCAGATATTATTAATAGAGATATAAATATATGTACCGCAGGGATAAATTTATTCAATTAAACTGTAGTGTTAATGTGGTTTTATTTTTCTTTTGATGCAATTTGGGCTGATTCGTTATAATAACAGAACATCTTTTGCGACATACATTTACATTCTGTGCATAGATAAACTACATGTGCATGCTATAAAACTACACTGATCAAGTTATTAATAAAATCACTATCGTGCCTTTAAAGAGGTACCATCCAGTATGATATAAATTATGTTGCAACCATCATTCTTCGTTATCAAATGTTTAAATAGCTGCCTTTACTCGTATCACTGAAAACGTTTTGGATGATAATAATATTAATTTTAGTTTTGGGGAACAATTCAGTGAACACGTTAACAGGTTTACGGACAAGCAAGTCTAAATGTGTTGTGCACAAAGTCAATATAAAACATATTGATGAAGAATAATTGTAACCCAATTGCATAATGATTTCTAATACATGTGTTGACATAACTGTTTAATGAATGACACATTAAATGCACCCTATTGTACATTCATTTTAATGTTATGGTCAGCAGCGAAAACAGTAACTCCTTTAAAAGTGATACAAAATGTTAAATGTCCCGAATCTTAACAAGGCTTCCAAGTAACAAATAGGACGCTGGTCCAAGAATGCCTAGTAGGTCGGTATTGTAACTTAATTAGTTTGTTCACATTTATTTTAAATTTAATCTTTGCTAACTCTATCCCCTTCAAGCCATTGCCACATTATAGAGATTCAATTCAACGTCACAATATGTTGATGATAGTTTAATTGTAGATAAGCGCAATCGGTTGAGCGTAGGTTTCGGGAAGGAGGCCCTCGTTTCGAACCCGGGCAGCGACATACCAAAGTCGTTAAAATGGTTGTGGTATAGCTCCCTTGCTAACGCTCAAGCAAACATAAGGCTGGTTGGCCAATACATTGACTTATTTACATATCCCAACTCACAAGGTTTGCACGACTTAGGAAATTGAAGATTTCAATGCTAGAATCCGGTTCATTTCTTTTAAATTGGCTTTCGATTTCATTAATTAAGCAGGTCGTTTTCAAAATTCGTTCACCGCAATTATTTTATTGCTTAGAAGTATAATATCAGTATGAAAACATTTATGTCGAAGGGAATAAGCCATCATGTATTAACGGAAATGTCTTATACACGTTAAAAATCGAGGGTCTCAATCAATTTTCTGACTTCTTTACAAAACGTCTTAGTCGGTTACAAACCGGTAATCCTTCGTTATACTGCATTGCTTGCAATTGATCCTTTTACAGTGAAGAATTTGCATTGCTTTTAAATTACACGATGACCGGACAGGTCGTTGAGACTATATGAAAAAAGTGACTTAAAGCCATAATTGGACAGTCACTGTTGGATTTCTTGTGTTTTTATCTCTTCAGTCGTGCCCTATATAGGTGAGACAAACAACAGTCTCCTTGCCATTACGTAAGATTGTACAACATATATGTATAACAGCGCGATTATTGTTATTTTATTACAAACAATGCCAATATTCACTTTTAACACTTTTGGCACATGACGTCTTGGTATTGCAGGATTCATAAATGATTCTTTTTTTACTTCATCGCTTGGACTGTTTAATTTCAAACTATTCTCTCATTCGGAACGAAAAGGTTGCTGAGGCTTTTATCAAGTGTACATATTGTATGTATGTTGATAATTAATTTTATTACTAGTTATTCCGTCAATATAGTAGTCAATTTATCAGTGTGAACTCCCGATGCAAGCGCTTAATTTAAGTTGTATCACATTGACGGGGTGTTTTTATTTACACAGTTTGTTTGATAAAAAAGAAACATCGGGAAGTGCGAGGTTGTAGCGCTCCACAAATCAGGTTTAAGCACCCTAGTCTGTCCTTTTGCCGATTGACCGTTTGAAGGCGGTAACTGCTGTGTGCTCTTTGTGTGTGTTATGTCTCGTCTCCGTGTTTTTGTCACATTTGCATTTACCCGGTTTGCCGTTTGCCTTTGCCTAGAGATTCTTTAGATTTAAATATATGTGGTGATTTTGATAAGACCTTTTCTCGTTTACCTATTCATAATCTGCCGATGCTATGTATAAACAAAATTAAAACACGTTTAGTCAGGCCTTAAGCGCATATTTACTTAAGAAAAAGAACAATCCGATGAACGATGTGAATGCACACATGATGAGTTGGTTATTATTCGATAATTCATGCCTATTTTAATTTGAACAAGTTAAGAGATGACGTAATTGTAGTATACAAAATCTGCACATTGTCAGTTGTGTAAAGGCCGCCCATCATTGCACACCATTCATGTGTTTAAAGTACGTTTTTGTCAGTCAGTGCCTTCATTTTATGTCTGACTTAAGCATTTGAACAATCAGTTATATAGAGTACTAGACTCCTATCTGTAGATACATGTACACTCTTAGCAAAAAAACTGAAGACAAATGTAACACACACTCACTTTGTGTAGAAGGGAGCATTTGTATTTTAGTCTTGCTGTTATTCTGGTGTTAAAAAATGATAAATTTCAAAACAACGTCCAATTGAAATTCCTTTGCCTTGCCATGTGGTGTTTATCTCAGAGAAAAAAACATACAACGAAGATACCGACACTAGTATATTTTTTAAACACATTATTTAAAAAAAAAAAATGGTTGGTACGGTTTATGAGACGTTAACGTTTCTTTTGGCTGTTCAAAGTCAGAAGTTTATAATATCTCCTACGTACTTATACACAGACCGACGTTTCCAATTAAGATGCATTTATTGGCCTAAACAAACGGGCCGATGAACTTCATTTCTATCGACCCCCTTTTATGTTAAATGTGTCGTCACTATAATAACAGTCTTCCGTCACAGTTTGCCCGCCTTTTTAAACTATGTATGACAATCGTAGCACATTATTTGCACTCCCAGGGTACGTTGATAAGGAAAATTCCGCTATTTACCGCTTATCCCTGTTCGTGTATCAATGTAATCAATGTAAAGCAAGCGACCCCCGGGGTATTTCTATGTTATTGCAGTAAATGTAATATCTGCCAATAGTCTTAATAGAGCTTTCAATTCAATACCTTCATACAAGGTTGACTGCCAAAACATGTCATTTAAATGTAAGTGAAATAGGTAAGTTGCGCATATTTAAAAACATATAATCGTTAGCGGTCAATGTTAAATAAGTAAACAATGCAGGTATTTTGGAGAACTAAACATAACATGGTATTGATATTTTCGGAAAATGTTTTATCAATGTGGCATACATCGGCTTTGGTGTGTATTTAAGCATGTATCCAGAACGGTAGTAAAGGAGGCAGCCAAAGCGTGAGATGAATGGCAAGGAAAACAATAAAAAATGTAAGTATAAATTATTATTATTATTATTATTATTATTATTAGTAGTAGTAGTAGTAGTAGTAGTAGTAGTAGTAGTAGTAGTAGTGGTGGTAGTAGTAGTAGTAGTAGTAGTAGTTGTAGTAGTAGTAGTAGTAGAAGTATAATTAGTAGCAGTAGTAATAGTAGTAGTAGTAGTAGTAGTGGTAGTAGTTGTTGTTGTTGTTGTTGTAGAAGAAGGAGTAGTAGTTGTTGCTGTTGTTTTTGTTGTTATTGTTGTTATTGTTGTAGTAGTTGTAGAAGTAGTAGTTGAAGTAGTAGTAGTAGTAAAAGTAGCAACATTTGTTACACTTTCAGATAAAAAGTGTATAGCTATGTAAACATAAACATCATGGTGTTACGAATTAATACATCCTGCCATGGAGATAAAGATAATGTTGACATACGTTAATAATATATCAAAATAATCCTACTGTACAGCGAAACCTGAATTCAGATTTAAACATTAAGAACGCAAAAAAAACATGACTTTAAAAGTGTAGCAAAAAAAAGCAAACTGACCTGCTATAGTTTTATAGATACTTAATTGGCAAAGTATTTATATCAAATGTTAAATAAAAGTGTCAAGTACTTTCCGCTGATTGTAAGTCGACATTTTTAATTTTGCACCTCAGTTTAGGATACATGATTGTTATGAATTTAATAATTGGTGCCGCAATTTCAAATGTATATCTTGCCACGATCCATTTTTTTAAAGTAGTCACCAAGTCACAACGATACAACAGATAAATTGCGTCAAAACAAAAATAAATAAAGTTTGTATTATATTTAATTTACGTGAGAATCTAAAATGTTTAATGATTTATCATTTTATCTTCTTTCACATGAGGTACGTCTTCATACCTTTATCTTTTTCTCTTTTATAAGAAAACCCCTTCATCTGCAATCATGACACAAATCGATTAACATTGATTTTCTTACACCAGGTGATTTTGACAATAATGAGCATCATCAGAGAAAGTAAGGTTACATATTTTGTGTCGGTTAATAGAAAAGAATTACACTAATATCACTATTAATATAAATAACAACGCTATGGGTTCAAAATACGACACACTTTGGAACTGGTTAACGGTAAACAGGTATAGTATATTGACGAGGTAGACACATGTCATGACATCACTGACTGTTTTGTATCCAAGAGTCTGGCTCACTGACATACGTTTTTGAACCTGACCTCGTCAATATTCTCTGTTTCCGAAGCATTAAATCTTAAGATAAATAGGAAGTGCCAGTCTTCCACATATGTGCGCTTGTTACGCGCTGTTTACAGTGTCTCTACTAAAACTTTAGTATTGGTTTGCTACTCATCTGACCTGAAAGACCTGGCTAGTTTTTGGCGTGATATATCCGTGCTAACTGACCTACCTGACAGGAGTTGCTTTGTTGGCTCTTCTTTCCAATTCTCTTTGGGGTATGTCGTTCATAAGCAGACCTTGTTATATGTTTCCCTTTATCTTCTGAACCATATTTTCTCTGGAATGCGACCCCTTTCTAGACAACAATCTAAATGACTCTCATAAACTTGCCCTGGGCCAGATGATCTAGGGTCACTATTTTCTTCAAGAGCCTAAATATTGTCTAACTCCAGACTTTTTCTCATCTGTGTCTCATCTGTGTCAGAGAAGGAGACCAGATGTAGATCTATTCTTCTCTGTGATTCTGCCGATTAATTTTTGAGGCATATGTCGACTAACCTGTATTTTACCGGAGTTAGAAAACATAATAACCACGGAGACATGTAGCGGCATGATCTTCACCTGCTTCTTAATGACCCTCTTTATTATGGCGGAAAGCCATTGGCAATCTACACTTGTAAGTTTGTGTTATTATATTCACAAGCATAAAATGTTGAAAGTAAGAATAACTAGAGAACATAAACCAGTATGGTTAGTATAATATTATCTATGCTGAAACTGCTTTTGAAGATATGGATGATGTGATTATGTACTTTGAATGATGAAGATGTTGAGAATGATAATGAGAAAGAGAGGGAGGAGCATATTTACGTATTGTATTTTTAATTCAATATCGGAGAATACATATTATTGTTTTTTTCTTTTTCTTTAAATTGTTTAAAGTATGTTAGTATTTACATATTTTTAGAACTGTGCTTCATTTGTTAACAAATAATATCTGACATAGCGTTTAACTTAAGCATGGCAATAGTAAGGACGTTTACATTTCTGATTTTTTTTTTATTTTATATGTGCAATTCGTGTCAGTTTTGATTTAAAAAAAAGATTACTGTAAATGTACTATATTTTATGGCATACTGCTTTCTTAGAATACGTATATGTGAAAGTAAATTTTATTATCCGTCAATGAGGTTTATTTTCGCAACTAAATAATGTTTTCTTCGATTTGGCAACTCCATTGTTCTAAGTCTTCATGACGACCTTTAATATATATTCAAGAGAACCACCATACACCAATGTTCTGGTGTATGATCTCCAAAGCAACTTTAGTTTAGCTGCTTCAGGAAGATAGTGTGTTTGCAAGACATGCGGTTAGTGTAAAATCGCCAAGAAGTCAAAGCCCTTCATATTTTATCCATTAATTTGATATGCTTATTTTATTGATCGCGATTTCTTCTATTAAGTGTTGTCAACAAAATACCAAGTCTTCACTTTTTACTGAAAGTGAGTATATAGAGATGATTGATATAATATAAGTATATATAATGCATGTTTTTAAACATATATAGATATATAGATTATTTTGTAATTTACCAAAAATTGTAAATGTTTGACAGCATATGGGAAGGTGTTCATGCTGGCATGCGGTGCGCCTTGGTTCTATTAGTCATTTGTTTGATGTGTTTCTCCACCAAAGCTGGATATTACTATAATGAACGTATTCGTTCGCTGCGATGTATTACACAATTGAAAGAGGCATTTCAAAACGCATCATGTACGCGTTTTTCGGATGCAAGCTAAATAAATAAATGTGGTTTTAGATGTGACATGTTTGTTTTTATAAGGATCATACAATAAAATATCTTAACCTTACACAACACAAGTCCATAACCTTAAGATATACCAGTTGTGCATTCACTTTATAAACGTTTGTATTGCAATGTCGTATATAGTATATAGCACATAAGCAATTTGAAAAAAAAAAAAAACCCATATGAAATATAAAGTAAGTGAAGTTTGTAAGATTAGGTTTATCACATAATCACTTTAAATGATTGTTTTACTCTTGGATAACCCGATCTTTCTTTTTTCGCATGACCACAGTTGCCCCCGTCCTAATGCATACCTCCAATGTGAAAAGTAGTTCCTATCAAAAACCTTTTGATTTTATATGGACGTAACAGCAAGGCAGTTATAGTGCTTCATGTATCAAAATATATGCAATACACAATACATACAAACAAAACGTGCACACATAAAAGAAATAAACCTCTAGTTATATCTACGTCACAGATAAAGCGACAGAAAAACAATGTAACCCACTCGAGTAGGATCAATACAGTACCTTTGTCTCGTTAACAAAATGGCTTGCATTTTGTCAAGTATGACCAGTTATGTATAATCAAATTACCAGTCTGCACAAAAGGCTTTTGTTTAAACCCCCAGAGATCATAGGATAACTTGAAAACTTCCACTTTAACCTAACTCTAAACCTGGTCATGACTTAATGTATTTAAAGTAAGGTCTAAACAATAGAAAATACCGTACTCGTGCTCGTTACGTTCATATTTCATGTTTTGTCGAAAGTCAGCCACGGATCGTTACATTTGTGTATAGCATTATGGGTTTAATTGGAAAATGGGTTATGGTTTACTGCATGAGTCATACACATATTCAGGTGTTTACAATATTGTTGAAGTTTAAGACAATGATCGTTTAAGAGGCTTGACTGTTTACATTAAATTGTGTTTTATATAACACATTGTTGTTTTGTTTTTTTTTCAATCAAATTGTAGTAAACATTCAATACCCATCGTGTTGTAAACCGTATAAAGTTGTCTTATTTTATTAAATTAAATAAAAATAACTCCTAAACAACTGCATCATTGTATTCAATAATCATATTTAAATGTTTTAGGACTTTCATCGATAAATGTCACTTAGAGTGCCGTCTTGAGAAATGCGTATATTAACTAGATACTTGATATGTGAATGATATTCATCTCTAATAATCATATGTCGCATTGACCTTAGCTTCAACTTCTGTAACGTGTCACTGCGTTTTGACAATTTTGACAGTGAGATCGTCCTTCATGGCATTTGCCAGCGATTAAATTTAACAGAAAATATATAAGGAATCGAACCATGATATACGAGTTATATACTCATTAACGTCGGGAATTTAATTGGAAGTCTTATTTCTTAATAAACGATTTGTTTACAAAATATTACCCGCACTTACAACATAGAGACTCAATAAAAACACAACGGTATAAAGTGTTAAATTTCTAGCAAAGAGAGATGCTTTGATATGTATTGGGATAACATAGCGTCAGTTATTGTAAATACGTTTAAAGAAAGATTAGATAGCTATCTAGAAATATACAATTAGATGGCTACCCCAAAATATACAATGATAATGTACAATGATAGGAAGTTGAAAACCAATAAAAATGACAATTATTTTAAATAAAATATTGTATTGAGAGTTTATCTTCATATGCGTATTTTCCAATACCCTCATTTCTACGTAGATTTGTATATAACCTCACTATAAAAATAATCTTTTTGAACACTTTTCAATTTTCACTACTATAGGCATCGACAATTTTCTGTGCATGTTCATGAAATAATTTAATGTCTAAAATTAAAAAAAAAAAACAAAGAAAAAAGAAGAGGAAGTACACAAACAAAACGTTGACAATACACGATTCCTAAATTCCCCTACCAATTATGTTTACATTAATTGGTTATCCAATTAAAGCTTACGAAAGCCCATAAAACTGACATACTTTATATACAAGATTATGTGCTTTTGTGTGTATGTGTGTGTATGTGTGTGGGGTGGGTGTGTGCGGTGGGTGTGGGTGTGTGTGCGAGAAACTGCTTTAAGTATACGACAAATAATTAACTAAGAAAACCAGTAATGAAATTATTTAATAGTATCCGAACATTGTCGTGTTGTAAGAAGGACTTCCAATTTATTCAAAGTGTTAAAATAGACTTCTAAAAATAAAAATACGTTATTCTTTTATTAGTGATAAAACAAACAGACTATGATTTTAAATAGAAGAAACAATTCTATGTTTCATAGATGGACCAATGGAAAAACAATTACCATAGCACTTCATGGGTAGGAATTAGGTAATCCCTAATCTTTTGAACCAACAGTTGCATAGGGTATGTCATGTTATGAAATTTTATTAAAACGTATTGATGCTAAAATACATTGTTATAGACCCCTTGATGTTGTAAATGATTGGTTTAATTTTGCTGTTAATATGTATGCAATATTTGGCACAGAAAAGGTCCTTAACTGAATTCACTTGAACAGGTTGAAGCAGACGTGCAATTATATACGCATGGCACGTGTATTGCTAATGTATGGACGTAATAGAGAAGGTTTGTCTATATTTTTGAGCATAAACTACCCAACATACAACCCTCTGGTTCAATGTAATTTAAGCCTGCATTTTCTTTTATAGTTATTCCAAAGATCAATACCTAGTGCGTTTATATCCTGCATTGAGTAGTCTAATCAAAAGAGTGTCTTATGTACTTTGCCAACATATGTACACATGCACATAAACCCAGTATAAGGCTAATGCTGCAATTAATATTTTAGACGGATAGTGTTATGTTATTTTTGATCGCAATTACATTCTTGTCGTTATACAATAAAACACCTTCAAAAAATATAAAAATACGGCCATGAAATATCAACGAACCCCGAATTAAATCATGCTATGGCGTTAGACATTTATTTGATATTCATCACATTTATCGTTTAAGGTATTCCAAATAAGAAATAACCCTCTTAAATGTAAATACAACTGTGAGAAAGCCTAGTGTGCAGGTAGTGGCAATTTACTTTCGGTTCTTTCTTCAGTCTATACATTTAGTTTATTAGGTTTACTATGTGAAAGCGACATTACTGTTAAGGAGTAGAATATTCTTAACTTTAATGACACACAGACAATGTAAAATCTAAACTTAATTGCAGGTTGTGTTGCTCAATATCAGATATACAGATTACATGAAACTAAAATAGCTAAAAAAGCTTTCGGATTCTGCAGCGCATAGTGAGTGGTGTTAGGGATGTGTTTGGTTTAATCTAAAGGCCATATTCCACTTAAATAAAGTATAATAGTTGCTATTACGTAAATGACAACAAGAGGCGATCAAACTTGACAAATTTCGATGCCAAATGTAGAATGGTTAATTAAAGTTCAGTGACACGACTTTGAAAAGACTTATATGGGCCTAAGGTTTTGGAGCGGCAGCCAAGAACAGTTAAAACTCTTGTAAGGCATTGCTCTTAAAGGTAATACTTTTATTTTTGAAGACAACATTTGCTCAGTATGATTGGTGCTTTACTTACATTTTAGAAAATGCAAATAAACATACATTGTCAAACGAAATGTAGTTTATTGTACCATTAGGATGTTCGATTAGTTAGAAATGTTTCCTTTGGATTGTTTTCATTTTAGAGCGTTTAATAAATACTACTGTTTTGTTTAGACCCGATCCAATATTCTGTTATTGAGACAAGTGTGTCTATGCAAAAGAGCGTAATGTCAGGCTTGTTGATTAAGCTTTAAATAGAAACTAAAGAAAACAAAAGTTAAAAAAAAACCACACACCATCTTGCTTAGATATATCTGGTAGAAGAGACAGTCACTTGTCGCATCTCATTAAATCTTCATATAATGTTTAGTTTAAATTGTCATAGTACATATTGCTTATTTCATCCCCAAACTCCTCATTACAATAATCATCATATGTACCATAATCATCAAAATAAGTAATTCTTTCTAAAATATACTTTCCAAATTATAATTAACCATTTTGAATTTAGTTCCAGTCACATAAATTTGAAATAAAGAATGTTGACTTCATATGGTATAGTATATCATTATCCTTTCTTGATAGTGATTGGTAACCATAATCGAAAATAAGTTAAGCTTTAAGCAATCATTAAACATTCTACAAAGGAACAATGTTCACATACACTTACGTGAGAACAGAAATGTACAGCAACTGCAACTTATCCTACGGCTGTTTCTTGCTGATATTGACTGTTGTTAATTATTAGCTGGTTTAAATGTACAGTGTACGCTGCCTTACAGCATCGATCATATAACGGGTGTTAACACGAAGCTTAGCAGAATCTAAATTTACTTGATTGTGCTGCTTTTCTTTGAAACAGATTAAAACATTGTAAATGCATGCATGCTTAGCAGATAATTTTCGATCCAAGATTGACCCAGTCAACAAAAAGACTGATTCTACTGAATATAAAAGTTTTAATTGTGAATATTTTGCTAAGGCGTAAATGGCAAAGGCATTAAGAAAAAAATAAATGGTTCTTTATTTTAAGTGAATTGGTAAAAGATAATTAAAAACAACAACAAGTAAATTATATTCGACTGTTTGTGGCGTTTGCTTCAAAGTTGAATGCGATTTCAACAACAGGGTTCTTTGTTTAAGTTACACTTATCCAATACATAACCACGGTAAAGTTTACACATATCCGATATAGGCTGTGTAAACGAAGATTTTAATCTAATTGGTCTTGTGACTTCAGTTAAGGCGCGTTGGTGATTTATTGTACCGCCCCTTTTTAAGAAGTTATGTAGGCAAACTTAGGTTTCTGCAAGAGATAACGTTCATTCACTTAAGACGGTTTAGTTCAACTTACCCGCATGTCAATGAAGAGGTGGAGAAAGAATGTGTGTTCAAATGCCAAATTAGTTCTTCAGAAAAGATGATCTTACTTCTGTACGCAATTATCCATTTATTTAATATCATAGCACATATATGTATGGATATTAAAGCGATAGGCAATATCCCTGTTAAAATTATGTCGTGTTGCATGTTTTATAAGAATTTATATTAATAATTTAAATATCAAACAACATACAAACTATGTATACATATCTTTATGTGTGCGTGCATTCTTATTTTACTTTCAGTAGAAGCCTAAATGATGGCAGAAGGAGGGTCGTGTGACGTTGTGTGTGATTTATGTGAAGATGAACAGGCGGTGAGTTTTTGTGACGAATGCCATAGTAAGGTATGCACATTCTGCCAAGCTCTACACGTCAGACAAAAGCAAACATATACCCACAATGTCATTACAATTGAACAGGTCAAACTTTTACTCCTTAATGTCAAATGTTCTTTCTGCGATGGTCAAGCGGAGAGATTCTGCTCTGAATGTAACGTGCGTTTATGTACAAAGTGTGCTATGTCTCATCATAAACTGTGCGATATACGGGGATCACCAAAGCAAGCCAGCGGCGATTTTGCTTCCGATGGACAGGAAATAACGGCCACATATGATGTGTCGGACCGGACGACACACCTCACGAAGAATAGTAATGAAGGGTTACCTCATGATAGCAGTAAAATGTACGTACAAATCATATATAAAGTAATCATTTACCTGCTATTAGTGTTATATTTACTCTTCTTAAGAATGAAAAATGTAGCAAAAGTTGGCACTGCATTAACTTATTTAGTTATAAACAAAGAATTTCAATGAGTCAGAAAGAAACGTTCCAGCTTGTACAGTTCGTTATGCCAGATATTATTAAGGTATAGTAATATTTAACACATGTAGTATTAATGTATTTTTTGTTTATTTTGTTGACATTTGGGTTGATGCGTAATAATAACAGAACATTATCTGTGACAGACACTGGGTTTGACAAATCGTACATTAACGTTCGCGGACTAAACTACGTATGTATGCTATAAAACTACGATAAAACAAGTTAATAATAAAATCCGTAGATACATTGATACAACAGATGACACCAACAAAGAAATCACTATCGTACCTTTAAAAAGGTAGCATCCAGCATGATATCAATTCGAGTGCAACCGTTTGTTTTCGCTATCCATTGTTTAAATAGATGTCTTTCGTAAAAAAGGCATAAGATAATTAAACTAGTAATTTTGATTTATGGGAACAATCCAGTGGACACGGTTACTAGTTTACGGACGAGCGATTTTAAATTTAAAGTGACCAAAGTGAAACTAAAAGTATTGATGGAAGTCACAGAAAAAAGAAATGTATCACAATTGCATGATACATCCTTACACATATGCTGACAAAACGTGTTAATTAATTAAAATGCTGAGTAGTTACCTGTAAGAGGTGGACCTGTTGTTACTAGTATGCACATGTCAATAAAAAACATAACAGAGCATCAATTATTCGAACCGCTGATGTATTTTGTTAGAACACCTGGAAAAGATGACCATAGTAGACCATGTGTCATAACATTATTTTAAAGGAAGCAATTATATCAATATATGACAGTGTCAACATAACTGTGTGTAGACTGTTGTTTTCTGACTAGGTTCCAGTGCATATGGTGCTGAGTTTATTGAACTAAATCATACGATTTAAGATACTGTGACCTTTGTGTACATCCCCTTTGATGCTCCTTTTCAATGTGATGTTCAGCAGCGAAATCAGTAACTCTTTTCAAACTGATACCAAAGTTATATTTCTCGATTCTTTAACAGACATTCAATAGACGAATAGGAAGCTGGTTGTGGTGTGTATACTGGGTCGTTTCTACATAGCTAGTTTGGATGCAATTATTTTACATATAACTTATACTTTCCATATGAAATTTAACCTATTCTCTCTTTTAGATTGTTTAAGGATTCAGTGCCACAGCGATCGACAATTATCGTCAAAGACTTGTACGTTGAATCAGGTGTATTGTGTGATTTATGTGAAGAGGAGATGGCTGCATGGTTTTGTGAGGATTGTCAGATACAGATGTGCGCATTTTGCCAACAAGGACACATGAAACAAAAGCGAACGAAATACCACAAACTCAGCGCAATTGAAAACACCAAACGTTCCATTCTGCATACCATATGTTCATCATGTAATCAACACGCAGAAAAGGTCTGCATCCAATGTGAAGTTAGTTTTTGTACAAAATGTTCTGATGCCCACCATTATCCAACCGACACTCTCATGTCAAGGAAAGAGATAAGCAACACAGAGCCTGAATGCGAGGACCAAGTTAGCGGCAGACACTTCAGACCAGGATCATTGGTTTATAATAGCGATACGTGAGTAGATGGGTTCATGGTACTGTTTATTAAGTTTGCAATCATATTTAACCATATTTAATCATATTAAACTATCGTAAGCATGAATTGCAAAATTGTATTGTTTATGGGTATATTTCATAAATTAAATAAATAGGGTTTTAAGAGGCATGAACAATTCATATGGATATGTAAGCGATCAAATATACAAGGCTAAATGATTGTTACTGTCTTCGCATTCAGAGACTTTACTGGAGTTTCACTTTAAATTATAATACCTTTAATTCTTTGGTAAACTACCCAAGTATCGATGAACATTGTAGCGTTTAAAGTCGTTGTAAATGACCAGCAGACACCACACGCATCAAATTTTATAGACTCTTAACTTTCTATTTAACCCAGTGTTCATATTTTCCTTCTCTATATGTTGTAACCAAAACAAAAGTTTGACACTCATACATGCACGAATAATGATTAAGCAATTGTAAATATGGATCATGATTTTCACTGAACTGTTTGGTTTAAGATATGATATTTCCATGAGATTTAGAACAATAAATGTACCTTAACTTTATTTTGGGTTTAAGATTATAATCATCAACAAGGCATGGCTAAGATTAAATTGCATTACTCATATCGCTTTTCTAAAACATCATGTATAAGTCCATGTGTATATATGGTAGATTTAAATTGTTAAAGATAACCACATTTAGCTTCATATGTTTTGATTTTTATTTGATACTTAGTTAGGTCCCTTTGATTTTCCATGTTACTATGTTCCTTAAGGATGAACTCGACGTTGCTGTCTCCAGAGAGTGGCATTAACCAGGCGCGGTTTCATCAAGTCGGCGATCAAGAATGTGACGGAGAAGTTTCAGGAAAGGTTAACAACAGCAAAGGACGGTCAGCTGAAGGTGGAGCCGGTAAATGCGTGAACTATAAAAGAGGCCAGGCGTAAGTTTAAGAATAAACATTTATTAAATATCTATTTTACTTCACAATGCCTTGTTAATGTACTGATACGAATATTGCCTTGTTTTCTTCATACGTAAATTAGTGGTATGTACAATAAGCAAACCTTTTGGCAGCATATATAAACAGTGTGTATATCATTCTGAAACAGAAAGAAGCATAAGAAAGTAATTGAACACACACCATTTTCATTATAATCTTTAACTGGGGACCACTTATACGACAGTACACGGTTCTACCAACTACGCGACCGAGATTTTGTATATTCATGCTTGGCGAATTAAACTAATTTCGACGCCCATGGTCTGTTGCCAAATACCCAATCTAGCATCTTCATAGACTAACGATGCTATATCTGTCAATATTCTACGGACTACCAAAAGTAGGTCCATTCTAACAGGAACACATGATGATGAACTGACGTTATTATTTACGACAAAAGCAACGATGCATTGTTGTTTTTGTTGTTGTTTTCTATAATATGACAAAGCAACATCATTTGAGTTGTGCAATCTGTGTGTAAGTTATGTTCAATTAGCAAGTTTATGTTTACTTCCAAAATAGTATTGCTTTTATTTTTAAGCAACTAAATAAAATTGGATTGACTTTCAATGATAAAATCCTTGTTATTATTAAAAAAATGAAGTCAAAACAGTTAACTTTGAAATATACAAGAAACATTGAAACAGGTTTTTACAATGTTGAATTTCTACCCAAGTTGAAGAAAGACGACCAATTAGTGATTTAGCAAGTAATAATACGGTACTGAAGTGTGTTTATTACTGGTAATAATTGTACATATTTCTGTTTTTCGGATGTTGCTGTATTTAATAAATCGCAGCTACCAAATATGATCGCTAAAGGGACGTCCAGATATTTGATGGAGGAAGGCCCAACCCAAACAAATATCCTCCGGCGCACCGCCAGTCAGCTGGTAGACCTTAACAAGTCCTACGCCACGATCGGGATTCGAACTCACGCGGAGAGACACATTTCTGTAAAATGCTTTCTCTTCTTGAGGAGTATAAAAGGTGTTAGCATCACTAATTGCATCGGGAAACGTCCATTCATAAACAATGAAATATCCGATGACGGACCTTGATGCTCGATAGATTGAACATTATCTAAGAACAATGAATCACTGTAAAACCAAGCGTTTAATTGTTTATTGTGGAGGAAAAGACACGCTTGTCCTCAATGTTACAAATTAGGTGTTTTAAAATCGTGTTAGAGTGTTAAATTACATACTTCGAAGGACACAATTCTTCAAACGAATTACTATTACCAACTAACTATGTTATTTGTTAAAGGATCGAATAGCTTACTTGCCAAACTGCACTATTGACAAAACAGATTTAACAACAAATTGCATCTCCTAGTTCAGTTGTACTCAAATGAAATGTGAAACACATAAGTCGACTATTTTAAACCAGTCTTATTAATCCTTATAATTATATCGCTAACGCGATCCTATGATTGCGCTATTATAAACCAGTGAAGAAACATTTGCTCGATGTGTATTCAAATGAAATATTCAATTGATTTTAGTAATTCGATATTTATATTGATGTGTTGTAGAGTTATATGGTGAATGATTTATCCATAGGCCAAATACTGGTTCAGATATACGATCGTTGATTTTTTAAGGTTATGCAAGCGTATATCTTAATAAGTATCACATGACAATGACGATGATCATGATGATGATGGTAATGCTGATGATGATGGTGGTAATTATTATTATTATTATTATTATTATTATTATTATTATTATTATTATTATTATTTGTTATTTGTTATTATTTTTTTATTATTAAACTTGAAAGATTAATCCAAAATGTTACGCGTTATTAAGATGCATTTACTAAGTTACTACTTGCATATAAAATAATCATATATTATAATATATAGGAATAAAAACGAGTCCTTACATCATTTCTTTGATGTAGTATTATGTCATTTTTTTTTCATTTTGATCGAACACTCGAGTTACTGTAATGTAGTATTACCATATAAGTTTTCAATTATTAAATAAAAACATGAATAATTGTTTAGTTAAAGAACAATAATAATAAAGCTTAGAATACTTTAAACAATACTAAGATTGTATAAGGATTAAACTATTGCGCCGTTTATTTACACTACGTAAGTACAAAGGTTAGCCCTGGGTATGGAAAGAATGGCATCAATAATAATTTAAACGATACATATATATTTTGTGCATCGAGAAAATAGTAAAATGGCAGTAAAGAGGCGCGATTCGGCCCTTGAGTGATGCATACGTCAAAATATAGGCGGGAATCGTGAGATGGTGAACCGTATGAATGACACGTTTGTCAGAAAATATATGCGAGCTTGGGGCGGAAGCGCAATTTAGTTAGACTATAAAGTGGCCCTGAGTGAAAAGAGGCAGGATGGATTTAGACGAGCTACGGAGACGTGGGCAGATTTGGACGTGTTATGGAGAGGTACTTATGCTACATTGTTGTTAGATCGTAAACTGTAACTTCTATCTAATATAATTGTAATCGTGGGATGAGGTTGCGTTCTACTAAGGGGCCCGTGTTTCCGTTCAGACATATGAGCTCTTTTTTAAATCGACACACATTCAGTGGCGATTGTGTGGCATGTTAGTTGTCCCATCTTAAAATGCTAATATTGAACCGCATGGTGTACATTCAACGGACTTGAAAAGTTTACAATTAATTGGCTTAACTTACAGCATTGTTTTCGCAGATTAAACATATCAGAATAGTGTGGCATTGTTTTTTTTTTATTTACGCTA
Source organism: Sinonovacula constricta (assembly GCA_007844125.1). Taxonomy (NCBI): domain Eukaryota; kingdom Metazoa; phylum Mollusca; class Bivalvia; order Cardiida; family Solecurtidae; genus Sinonovacula; species Sinonovacula constricta. The sequence goes on from CM017564.1 coordinate 43,996,092, forward strand.
GCTTTCTTCCGTACGTCATTTGTAAAGTAAGAGTTACCGACTATATGACTATAGTTCGAGTCTAAAACAGCTTAGCGTAACGACCAATCAGTCAGTGATAAGCTATTTCCAGCACATCGGAACAATTGGTGGGCGGTGCTGAGATATGCTAATCACTTTATGGTAAACAGGTCACAAACAGCACAGAGAAATGGGAGAGGGGTGTGAGAGTGTGGATACTGAGTTGACAAGGACTAATAAGCGAAGAAGTGACCAGACTTGCAGTTTATTAAGTTACAGACAATTCGGTGCCTGCTGGGACAGGATATTAAGCATCTACGCCCGATAAGACAATCAGGTGGTAGTGAGGAACTGGGTCATGCGTTTGGCAGTAACTGGCTAGGGTCCAGTTTACAGTTTGCAGTTTATTAAGTTACAGACAATTCGGTGCCTGCTGGGACAGGATATTAAGCATCTACGCCCGATAAGACAATCAGGTGGTAGTGAGGAACTGGGTCATGCGTTTGGCAGCAACTGGCTAGGGTCCAGTTTACAGAGAAAACAGATTTCAATTATTTATGTCTTTAATTCTACTTCCCCATTTAACATAGTACTGGAATAGTGATTGTAAAACTCGTGTAATCGGTGACATACCGCAATATATAAGGTTTTGAAGAAGTTAATACAAAAAAAGATTCCAAAAAGCTTCACGAAAGTTCACATACAAGTTACCGTCTTAAAAGTGTTAATATGATAATGTTCTTGTTACTTAAGTTTTCAGAATATACAGGCATTTGGGAGGGCCGAGGAAAGAAAATCGCCAACTGTTTTGTGTGATCTGTGTGATGAAGCCGCGACAAGCTTTTGCGACACATTCAAGCTCAAGTTGGGCACAATTTGCCATGAAGCACACACAAGACGAAAGGTAACAAAAGATCAAATTTTGCCTGACACTGAAAAAACTGTTCGATTTCCAAGAAACAAGAGAATAAGTTTTGTCCTAAATGTAACCTTCCTCTATTGTGCACAATGCGGCTTGGTGCATCATAAATTTAGCGACACTCTGTCGTTGACCAAGCAGGCCATGCAACAGAGCGGCGAAACACATTCGTCTCAAGAGAACATTTCAGATTTGACTCTTTTAAGAGACGGTGCTACATTGTTTATTTAAACAGAGTCGTAAATTGATTCTGATTTCAACAATGTCCTTAATAGCCCAAAACATTTGTGTGGACAGTTCTTCTTTTGACGACGTGTGCATGTATTTGGGTAGTAGCGAATATGCATAAGTTATTTGTATCCTTTGTAAAACAGAATCAATGAAAAGTACGTTGAAAAATAGTCAAGCTTTAACCTCACCGCGCGGGTCCGAGACCTTGTCAGGGCGAAAACGTCCATGTAGAGACGTTTACCAGCCAAATTGCGCTGCGCCAGTGCTTCTACTAAAACATTTTTATGTGGACTTACTCCAACAATAAAAAGCTGTATATCGCCAATATGATAATAATATGGTTTGCTTGGAAAACAACACAATTTAGAGGCGCTAAGTCCCAAATTTAGTATTTTATAAAGCGACTCAACCATATTGTGTATATTAACGTTACGCTAAAATCATCATCGTCGTAACAATCAACAAATATATTGTATTCAGTAACACATATTTCAAATTGACTGTACATTTCAAATGAGGACGGAAAACATTTATGAAAAACGTAAAAAACAATTACACTTATCATCTCAAAACTATATTTGCCTTGTTTCTGTTGTAAGTTTAGTTCTGTCAATACATTTTTTTCTTAGATATAAGCATGTACATCTGCAATAAAAAAAAACTAGTTCGCATAATGATTATCCCTAGATGTTTCGTCTAATTAAGATTAATTAAATACACTGTTGAACAGAGTTTATAAAAAGCAGCATTGTAGTAAAATTTAAACAAAAACAAAACAACATTACATGCGCTTTACTTCAATTACTAAAAAATAAAATGTATAGAAATAAATAAGAAGACCTTCATCACCATCAACATCATTGAAATCCAGAAGGTTCTCTAAATTCTGATTTGAAAACGTTCGAACTTTTACCATTTGCAATCTATTCATTTAGAATTTGCCCGTCCGGATGCCAACGATCGGTAATTATTTGAGTGGAGCTTAAATCAATTGTGTTCACACCGAGCTCTGTATATTTAAATGTCCGATGCGATAATCGGACAAAATGGATTAGTCTTAAATCCAGTAGTGTACAGACAGAAGACGAGTTACAAGATAATCTTTATATGATTATTAATAATTGATTACTTGTTAAAACACAGGGAGGCAAACCTGGGAAGCCAGCTGTCGAGAGAATTTACATGGATAAGGTAGATATTGTATGGACCGGAGTGGACAACTTTTGCGAGGGCGATGTCTATCAGGTTCGCACAGAGGACGTTATTCAAACAAACAAGTGGCACAATCAGGACTACAGGACAAACAATGGTCAGATTACAGGTTTAGAACCAGGCGCATCATACGTCTTCAAAGTTCGATTGGTCAAGGCTAATGGAGAGGAGTCCAGATATAGCGAAAAAAGTGAAGAAGTCACAACCTACAGATCTTATGCCTCAGAGTTGGTTCGCACATTATCTCCTGTCGTGGCAAATAGGAACGGACCAGACATCTTCGCTATGCCTATGCAAGAAAATCTGCAAGCAAGAGATGACATAGCAATGACAAGGAAGTATGACATAGGTATGTGCCGTATCTTCCCTGCACACCAACAGGCCTGAAATCAATTGCTTAAATGCAATCGTTATGTTGATATATTTGGCAATCAAATGGAATGTATGTATCGTTAGAAAGAGAGAATTAAAGAAATACGTAAATTCGTAAAAAATGTCACATTTTAAAGAGGAGTTCCATTTGACATATCAGGTAATATGTTTTATGCAATACATGGTCTGTGATTTAATTTAACAATACGCAGAACAGACTAACTCAAGTTATTTAGGTTTACTGGTAACATTTAGTAACATTTAAAGTTAGGCAGCGGAAACTTGTCATGAACACGTCTGCTAATCAGCGACTTACATTTCCTGCGCCTTCATATTTAGAAAAAAAACGTATATTAACAAGACGTCGGAATCGACCGAAAAATAGAAAGTAGTTATCTGTAATTCTTCAATTCACCTCCTAACTCCGTTCTAGAAGAAATGTTGCTGGTATGCATCCGACCTTCTGTAAACCAGTAATTCTTCGTGGAAAAGTAAAGTATCGTAATACGTATTAGACATGTACAATAAATCTTACGACAGCTTAACATTTCAAACAGAGTTCAAATAAAGCCTTTTTTCGGTTTTCAAGTATCCTTATGGATTAGCAAAAAAGTATAGTATGCATGTTTTAATGTGCTTCCTATGTTATTACAGGGTCGAGAACAAAGGAAGACAATGAAAAGACCATTATGTTTGTTGGAGCGACAGGTACTGGAAAAAGCACGCTTGTTGATGGTCTCGCAAACTTCTTAATGGGGGTAAGGTTAAATGACCCGTTTCGCTTTACTCTCATGCAGGAAGAAAACAAAAAGGAGCAACATAACCAGGTGAATACATTAATTTTCATACGTTTCCGATATACAAATGAAATTATTAGATCAATGTGCGGCAGTTCGCTGTTCTTAGCATATGTTTTGATTAACTTTAGAATGGCTGCGTGGGTACGGTTATAAATACAGAATTGATCTTATTGATAATATTTCGTGGTTTTGGCTGACTTTGTCAATTACCAATGCGTGTGTACAAAGAATCACATTGTTTGTCAATCTGTATGACGAATGGTACATAAGTGAGATGTTAACCTCGACAAACACAAAAAGTATCTTTACATTTTACAACAGAAGGCCTTGTTTTAATTAAATTTCTCTGTGAAGAAATTGCTGTTGAGAATTATGTAGTTGTTTCTTAGCCACATACTACTTTCTTGTGTACAAGTATACTAATTCATGCAATAATTTGAATGTATTATTTTAAAATGTCAAGATAGCCAAAAAAGTATGACAATATTCACTCAATATGTACTATAAAACACATGTTTATATTCAACATAACAGTCCGTCTGGTCTTTACGTACCGGACTTGAAGTAAAGTTGAACTTCATATATATAGTGCAGATCAATGGCAGATTTAACTAACATGTCTTTATCTATAATGTTACTGCCGCATTTACTATTTATAGCATAAAGTATTAATTAGCATAATGCAAATTAATCAATCATTTTATACATTTATATTACAGTTAGGTAGTTGATTTTTGCGAATAATAGACACTAAGCTACTCTCACGACTTCCAAAAAAGTGACTACAACACATAAAACTATTATGTTTGGGCTTTTCATGAACAAACATACAAATGAGAAATGCATTTTCATCTTAATTAAGCTGTTTTATATTGGAGTCTATCGTACTGGTACAGCGTGATCAATAATGACAGGTCTTCCAACATTCTGGATGTGAAAATTAGGGTTTTGTGGATTATGTATATCATTTGCAAACAAGTTTAAGCAATTTAATTAAGAATCAAATACCAGTCCAGTATTATGCCATGTTACGAAACAAAATTATAGTTTTACCTTTGACTTCATATTGATATATTGTAGGCAGTATCACAGACTGACTGGATCACTACCTATTCATTTAACCCAATACCGGGAAGCAGGCTTACATACAGACTAAACGTTATCGAAACACCAGGCTTTGGAGATATACGCGGGCTCGAGAGAGACCAAAAGGTTGTAGATCAGATTCGCCACCTCTTTGATGCAACTGGGAAGACGGGTGTTCAGACCATAGATGCGGTTTGCTTTCTTATTAAGGCCCCGGATTCCCGTTTTACTGCTGCACAGACCTATATGTTCAATGCAATAATGTCGTTATATGGAAAATACATCGAGGGAAACATTTGCACGTTGATCACATTTGCTGATGTATCGGATCCTCCAGTGCTACATGCGGTATTTGAATCAAGACTACCTTTTGGCAAGACGTTCACATTCAACAATTCAGCCGTGTTCTCCAATCCTAGTAATCCGTTTACTTCAATGTTTTGGGATATGGGTCTGCATAGTTTTGAGGCAGTTATTGCTCACATTAATTTGCTAGAAAGAAGAAGCAGAAAGCTCGCAATGGTTGAGCAGATTGACATTCTAATTCAGGCTGAAAAACACGAAAGGAAACCAGGATATCTAGGGAGAATTGAAATCCTTCAACAACTTCGTGATAGAGCTATAATTGGTAAGTCTGTAAAGACATTTAAACAAAAGGCTGCTTCTTCCACGAGGTAATTAAATGCATCTGTCGTTTCCGAAAAGAAGAAAGGCCTTTTATTAAATTAGCTCAACATGCAAAATAAGTAAGTATCACGGATATAACGCGTTAGGCAACAGATGAACTTTACAAAGAAACAAAATATATATATGTTTTTTTTTCAAAATTGGGATGTGATTTAGTCGCCAATCTTGCAGACAGTATTGTTATTGTTCCATGACTCAGTGTCGACAAGACACGCTCTAACGTTTTATTGAAATATTTGGCAAAGTGAACTGAGACCTTTTTTAAGAAGAGGATTTGATGGGAGCATGTCATAGACCTTTTTTTTGCACGGACTGTGCTTGTATTGTATTGCCTTAGAGTGATGTCTCTATATATCAAATTGCTGCAGTAGGTGACTGGATTACTGTACTCCATGCTCTTCATAGGCGTTGTAATTTTACATTTTAAAGACAAAGGTTAGATAGTTACATATGCAATAGTGAAATGCCTTCACCAGGGCTGAAAAAAAAAACTTCGCGAAAACTTTCTGGCATGATTTATAAGGACACTCTCATACAATATAAATATTGTATGTCCTGCTGTAAAAAACAAACAATGTACGTTCAAATTTCTTGAAATGTTTTAACACACTTCCTTGTAGATCATGGCCACAAGAACTGGCTATCACGTCATGTAATGTACAACTTCGAAGATTGTTTGGTCTTACATAAACCGGCTCACAGAAATTGCGTCTTTTACCGTATGAAAACTGTTAACCATTTAGAAAATAATATATCGGTGTAACGTTTAATACTGCCAAACAATTATATATGCATCATGGTCAAATCAGTTATGCAAGATACTTGTTCGAGTTTGTAAATGTGTGACCATTTTTTTTTCGACAATCGAGACCTTCAATGTTTATATAGACATGTATTTTGATTTTTGAAGATTGATATTTTGCAAGGCATTCGCCCGTGTGTGCTAGGACGTGATACTAAATATAAATATGAATATGTTAATGTCAATGTTCTGTAAAGGAAGGTTTGAACAAAAATATGTATGTTAAACAGGGACATGAACAAATGCAGTAAATTACTTTTGTAAGAGCCGTCGTTGGCATGCATTAGTGACTGTTTATGTCCAGAATAATATATGTTGTGTATGCATTGTTATCTATTTGAACGTAATTTTTATTGAAACGTATTTTCTTTTTATTTTGAAGAACACTGTTTTCTAGTTGTGTTTCCTTTTTTAACTATTATTTTTGATATTATATACACGCCAGAAAAAATATGCTATTTCGCTACTTAAGATGTTCCATCTTTAACCTTCGCACACCATCCAGTCAGTGTTTTACCCGTTTGTATGTGTCAGGAATCCGGTTAAAGTAGAAGCAACAAAAACATGTGCCCACTACTATTTCCACTGAACTCAAATTGGGACTCGACCTTTAAATATTATTAGAATTTCATGTCAAATTTTCAAAATAAGTTCCATCCTTTGCATCGCTGTTTTCTTGTTACGTCATTGAGAGAGCATCTGATGTTATGCAACATATCTACTCCTTTCTATACATGTATTTATAGACGCACCGTAGTTTATATGTTCATCCATATATCCATATCTACATACTTTTCGGTTATAGTTTGATATATGTAAAATTAAAGTGTTTTTTTGTGTGTCCACGTTAAAGTAGATATAGTACATATCTGTACATTCAGTCCACATACATGTTATATATTGTTGGCTCTACGGTAACGTTATTTATGATGGCATGCGTGCTATTGTTCATTATATTTATGATGAACATGGAGACAATATCGATATGCCGATTATCGAGCAATAGCTAGGCGGCAGTGAGAAGAATCATGCCAAATGTGATCGATGGTATCATGATGGTGACTATTATGATGCTGAGAGGTTGAAGGAGGAATACGATGAGCATAGAAAGTATGAGAAAGCTCAATATCATGATGCTCATAAATATAAATAGAATGACTATGATGAAGAGTAAAATGTGTGGATGATTGTTTTCCTTATTAGAATGCTATTGAAGTGTATTGCGAGTAATAATTTAAACAAAACTTTTTAAGACATTGAATGTTGGATATGGTCTGATTTGGTTTTCTTCTGGTATAACAGTTATTGTTAATGGCTGCGGTGGGTAATAGTGAGGACAGGTTGATGATTTGAGTCTTGCTTACCAGTGACAGTTCATGAAATGTGACAAATTGTTTTACGACATCAGCAAGAATAACTTTTGTCACTAATTGGTGTCACACAGAAAATATGACTCATGAAATGTGTTTTATGTCGCAAAATAGTGTAGCGGGAAATACAAGGAAACACCAACTGCTAGGTGAGACAGTTTTTAGAGAAAATAACACTGTATGCCGCAGTTAAATGTGTCTCATCCAATTATAAAAACGGGCAGCAGTGTAAGAGAGTATATAATTCCATGATATATATCTTATTTGTTAAAGCGCATGCTCTCTTCTGTGCATTGGATTAAATGTCTCATCTTCGCGATTTTTATTGTACACAAGTTAAGTTTTCAAGCAGCGAATTCATCATTGTGTTATCGATGTGTTGGGGGCTTTCAGGAAAGCCATTTACCTTGCCTTAAGAAGTCGATTTTTACATATTTGCCTTTACATTTAATTGTACCTTTACTTTTTATCAGATCCGTTAGTTTACATTATATTTCTGCAACGACTTTACGTATCATGATGAACAAAGAACTTTCCCTCGTTTGGTTTTTAATCACATTTTACAACTGCTACTGCATTTATTATTTCAACAGTTTAAAACAATACAACAAGACATGATACTTAAATATAATTTTCAATAAATCTTTGAAGCGACTTATTTGTAAACAGTAAGATATGATTCAAGGGTTTTGGCACAACAAGCGAATAGTGAGTTCATCTTGTTCATGTTCTGATAGAAAGACATGTAAGAATATATTTTTTTTACCAAGATTGCCTTTTTAAATGCTTTATGTTGTTTGATTGTATCTACAATTTAAAAATGTCCACGAAACTGTGTTTATAGTTTTATAGTTGTGTTTTTATTGATAAACTACTTTTCGGACATAATACCCTATGATTTTCAGCTTTATTTGTATATATAACGTATGGTAAATTGAGATTAAATATGTATATGATGTTTGGTTCGATTTTGTAGAGATTCAGACAAATCAAAATAATTGCAGCTTCAGCTGAATACAAATTTGCACCGTTTTTGAATTTATATCAAGATTTTGGACATATTTTATTGTGTGTATTCATTAACATTTTAAATGTTTTGTTGTACTTTTTTCCGCATGAATATTTATTTAAAGTACACTATTTGTTATGAGTAACATATTATCCAGATATTTGTAAACTATACGGATTTACCGATATATTAAACTTTATGCAAGATCCAAACTTCCTTTTGAGTTAATGATTGTATAAGTATTAATAGTTTTATCATTATGATTATTATTATTTTGGTAGTAGTAGTTGTAGTAGTAGTAGTAGTAGTAGTAGTAGTAGCAGTAGTAGTAGTAGTAGAAGTAGTAGTAGTAGTAGTAGTAGTAGTAGTAGTAGTAGTAGTAGTAGTAGTAGTAGTAGTATAATTATTATTATTTGTTAACTACATATTGCGTGTGCCTTTTGATAAGGTTTCAAGTAATTTGATTAATAAAACATGTGTGCCTTTTAAAAGTAATTGTTTTTTTTTGTCCTTCCTTACACATTACAGTTTGTTTTTGTGACAAAGTCACATTTACATAAATCGTGATATTCAGAACATAAACTTTTAAATACGAATAGGATTTGTTAAGTTATTGATTCCTTAAACGAAAGGCAAGTTTCAGATAATTAAAAAATACAGAAGTACTCGTCAACAATTTCAGATATACTTAATAGGTTAACTGTTTTAATCCATATATACTTTTAATAAACCATAACAGATATGACATTTTGTCGTCATTTATTTATATTAAAATATATTGTAAAGAATGATCATACCTTAAGTCGGATTGCATTTAATACAATGAAACAAAGCATGACCACTTGTCTTGCTTAAGTAATTTAATAGATAAAGAAATAAATAAGTACACGAATTCATGAATAAATGAATGAATGAATATATAAAAATAATAAATAAATTAATAAATAAATATACACTATTACAGAAAGATGTTGGCTATCAATTTTGTAAAAAAGAGCATGTATCATGCCATATCTAATGGAAAACAATGTCTAACATGTTTAATTTTACCGTAATAATTTAAAATGCATACCAATCGAGAGTTCTGATTAACGTTTGAATGCGTATGGACGCAAATGCGTGTCCTAAATCCAAGGCCCTATCGGGTCTGTACGAAAACGAACATGATAAAGCATCTCGGGATCCACCATTAATTTAGGTCTACTCATGAAAGATCGACAATAACACTAATTAAAAATACATCCTTATTAAATTTGAAAACAACACTACTAAAACGTTGCCTTCTAGCCAATTTCATAAGAATATTATTAAATATATTGATTTATTTTGATAAAAATATGGATAAACATGGAAATAACAAGATGTCTGATAATATCATAAGTAAGACACATCATAACATTACCCACACATGTATGAGCAATAAATGCACACCAATACCAGGGATAACGCAATAAAGACAAACAATTGGATATCCATGTGAAAAGAACATGTGCGTCGCAACATCCCATTAGTTATAACAAACTTGTATTTTCCCGTCTAAGCTTCGTTGCACAATAAGCTATTTATAACTACGAAAACCATATGACCACTTTACTGTCTCATCCGGGTAATCAGCTTTGTCGTCGATATTTATTTTTAGCTGAACTCGTCATCATATAGATTACGAAATAATGGACATTTCTTTTCCTTATACTAAAGAGTACGTTTATGCAGCAAATTCCCACAGTAGAGTTAAGATGATGTTACATTTATTAAATATAGACAAACTGTTGGATACGACCTTTAAATTAGAACTCGAATCTTGGATTGAGTTGGAAGTTACGCGTAACCTTGTACAGCGACCATGCACAGATGATAGAACAAAATGTTCTCTGAGGTAATCAGAAGCTGTTTCATACTAATTTTTGTCGACATGATACATCGATATTATCTATTTTTGACATTGGTAATCAGTTGAAGAGCTTAAAATGCTCTAATCAGAAAAGTTAAAGGTCTTATAGTTCTAAAACAAATAAAATAATATTATTTTTGGTGGACTGAAGCATATTTTTCCATTACACAGTAAAATTATGATACCACCTCAAAAAACAACAGCAACAAACAAAACAAAACAACAACAACACAACAACGAGAAAGCTTAATAAAATGGCACTGAATGTGAGACATGACCAGTAAATTTCGGGTATGCACTGTCGTGAAATGATTTTTCAATGCAGAAACATCAATATAGCATTGGCGTGTTTGTTATTTGGTTGTGGTTTTGTTTTATTTCACAAATCGTTTTGACAGAATTATGTTAACAACGGCAAAGTCTAATTATTCTCTATGTAAAACAACGACAGAATTTCAAGTTAGGGGACACTGACCGCTTTCCGTTGAGTGCACCTTAATTACTTTTTATGCAAGACTTTTATTGATTGAACCGGTACATGTCATCACATTACAGCGTGTGAAATTGAAAATGCGTGCAGTACTTTTCGGAGCATATTATTGGTATTAAACAAGTAAACATTCCTTAAGCTTTCGTAATTTTCCGTAAACACTATTATGTATTTCTACATACATACTTTTTTTCTTATTTTGACACTGATGTAAATAAAAATTGCGCAACGAAACATACCTGCGGTTGTTCAGTTATTTGTGTTACTACACAAAACTATGCAGGACTGTGTATGCACTAAGGGTTGGGGTAAGTTGGATGAATTATGTTTTCATTTGTTTTCTTAGATCTATTAACATATATACCGTTTATCGTAGTTGATAATTTTAACCGTTTTATAATATCTAAATAACTAACACAATTAATACCATTTTTATATATAATACATACGCCAAGTATATCAATATTAAACATACAAATATATTTGTTTAATTCTATCCCCGTAAGCAGTCGGTGAGCAATTTGACAACCGTTTTCACTGTTTTCCTTCGCCTCAGTGGATTTACTGTTCACTAGTGCCGCCAGTTGCCAGGATAGAACAGGTTAACATTGTTAATATAAATATCATTTTTTGTCTTTTACTTAACAGCCAGACTTATATGATTTTAAAACATAAGCACAATACTAACAGCAACAACAACAATATAATAAAATAAAAAAATACAATAATAATAATAATAATAATTTATATTAGAAGCAGAGTGTTTTGCCGCAGGATTCTGACGAAACATAAACCAGAATCAAACCATTAACCAAAAGACTTTCAACCAAAATACATCCTGAATGTGACCTTTTTACAACAGAACCTTATTAAAATTTACCATACATTATTAATTAAAAGGTGGGGCGTACATCTAAAAGTTCAAAGTAGTTGACTATTTTTTTTCCGCTGAATTTATGTTAACATAAACATAAATATAAACCTCTGTTTATGAAATCTGCTGATACTGACGTCAACTATTTGAAATCGAATGAATTTACTAGACATGTTCAACGACAAAATCCAGTATAGACCAGGTAACCACGGTCTAATGTGTTTATACTTGCCAAAACATAAACTCAGAACTGATCTTTGACAGTTCTGCAAGAACGATAATTATCTGTCTAAATGTAAAGATTAAATCTGCGTACATATATGTATCTTCAATCTATTCTGGAATTGATTTGCATTGATTTGCATTGTTTATGCACAGAGTTTTTATGCAAACACGGTCTGGTTTCAAATTCCTAATCTCGTTTGTGCTCATGATGATTCAAACGGGTATAAATAATCAGCCTCAGGTAGTGTGCGTTATACTTTGAGAGAAGTAATCATCATCGATAAGGATATCGGTTCATCAGAATAAAGTCAGTTTTGGAAAGGACTGGACTTTATTATATTACATTCAAGTACGTTTCCAGACGGGCGTGTGTAGCAGATTATTAAAATAAATGTACACAGTTTGTAGGAGTAATAGTTAGACACAGCAGTATGGGCAATAACCGTGTCAATACAGGTATATATGGTGTGGCGCACAGAGCGCATGGGTCGAATAATGTAAACATTGGTGGCAAACAACAAACAATTGGCCAACCAGAGTTGTCTTGTTTCGATTCCACACATATAACAGCGATGCATTAGGTGAACTCTAAGAGCCCTTTGAACTCTTCTATGAACAGCCCACCGTTTACACCATTTCCTAGACAATACGTCCAATCATCTCCTAACCAAGGTCAGTACACACAGCTTAGTAACCAAACTCCACCATTGGCAGCAGAAATGACGACGGAAATCCGTGCATAAAAGAGTTACTAAAGCTGAAAACTCATTATCATTTTTGTGAGAAAGAAACGTTCACAAAAAAAAAAGGAAATCGAGACAACACAAGAAGAAAATAAAATGTAAAACACTAAACGCCAATTACTAGAAAAATAGAGTTTCTTAATGGAGAAAAGCCAAAACGAAAATCGAGCCAAAACACTTGACAACGAGCACCGTAGCATGGGAGACAACTTAATCTTTAACGTTATTGAAGACGCCCCTGCTAACACATCTGAAATCAAGCACCAAATATAGAAGCTACACATACAAAATCCTGTAGAAAACTATTGGGAGTTAACATTTCCACTAACCGGATAGCGTTATATGGTGAACTTAATAGAATATCCATGTATATACACAGAAAAAGAATAATGATTAAATATCGGATACACATGCTGAAACTTGATCAAATTTGCCTACCTGCAAATCTTACAGAATGTTAAAATCAGATGCAGACAATATTATCATATATAATGGTAATAATTGGGCAATTAATATCAATAAACTTGTAGATTGATCAATATTAACACGTAGATGGCAAAATCAGGTTACTACTCAAATACAACCCATAAAACAGCGAATTCTTAATATTTATCAACACCAATCATTTGCCTGGACTTAATACTTGCTACCTATTTAAAAATGAATTTAATTTTAAAATAAAACGATATCTAAACATAATTACAAACTCAAGTATAGGATAGCATTACTAAAACTTAGAACGTCTTCACATAATTTTGCCATCAAAACAGGACGACAAATAAACTTGCCAAGAAATAACAGAAATTGCCAAAACTGTCTCCTGAATCAAATAGAACATGACTACCATTTTATCTTAATCTGGCCAAAAAACTCAAATATAAGATCAGACCATATTTTTTCACATGGACCACACTGCAAAAATGAATTAATTTAATGTCAAATACATCTGTTAAAATAATAAATAATTTAAATCTCTCTCTCTCTCTCACTCTCTCTCTCTCTCTCTCACTCACTCTCTCTCTCTCTTTCTCTCTCTTTCTCTCAAGCAAGTTTATTAGCAAATATATGTTTGGTAATCTAGCCTGATCAATCGAAAGAGTTTATAATCACCAGAATCGTATTTATTTTAATTGCAATGTTGCACAAAAACATAGCCTAAATACAGTATGAACTCATCATGAACCCATTTATACAGGTCGCATTAGGTGCGGATTTGTTAAAAAGAACCCCCATCCCCAGTGTTAATTGTATTATAAACATGTCTTAACATCAGATTATCAATACCTTTATAGCACAGAGAAATATTTGTCTCAGATTAAATACACGATTCTGCTTAGCCAATTGTTTTTATGCACGAAGAAGTTTACAGATTGAAATACACCTCTATTATAATAGACGCCTTAAGTGCGGATTTGTCAGAAGACCTCGCCTTAAGTGTGGTTTTACCATGCAGAAATGGTAAACGCTTAAAGTCAGATAAACACTCTTTGCACTGAGATAAATTATTTTCCTAGATTAACGAAAACTGCGATTTTTGCTTACACACTAGTTATAATGCACAATGAAAATAGTTGCTTAAGGAGTAATGCAATAATCGATTATACAAGTCACCATAAGCGCGGAGTTGTCAGATTCTGTCTTTGTATCATACGTACATAGGAAAAGCCCAACGTTTAAATGATTATATTAACTTGATATTGGGGATCAGCTATTGAGAAGTGTTGTAGCTGAGATATATTATAATAAGAGATTAACGAAACTGCATGCTTAAGAACAGATGCAACACTCGATTATACAAGTCGCCCTAAGTGGATATATTGGACATAGGTTATTATTTTAGACCTGAAACAACACTGCCGTTAAAACTTACTATGATTATACATCGAATCAAGATGATAGTGTTGTTATCGAACAGACAAAAGCCAACTTAGTTTCTTCTTCTTCTTTTTTTGCATATATACTATATCTTTTATCAAAATAGTTTTGCAACAGAATTGAATCACAATAAAATATTAATTCATTTTACTTCTGGCTTAGCGTCTTAACTGACGTTGATTAGTATTCATATTAATCCTACATTATCTTTACACCAAGGCTCTGTTCTTAAATATAAGTATAGTTCAAGCAAGGTTATAAGCAAATTTAAGCATGGTTATCGCGTCTGTTCCATTGAAACTGTTTGTAATTACTGCCATCTTATTTATTTTAAGTGCAATTTTGCATACAATCATAGACTAAATAAACGAAATAATCATCATGAACCCATAACTGTCGATTTTATGAAATGCCTGAACCTCATATGAACAATACTTTTTTAGCTCAGTTAAATTATTGTCTCAGATTAAATCCACGAGATTTTGCTTAACCAATCGTGACGGAGAAATCTTAAGTTTATAAATTGATGTACACCTCCATTATAAAAGTTGCTTTTATGTACATGTACAATTATTTATGTAATTGACACGTAATATTTTTGTTTATAAATGATACAGTTACGTAAGCCGTTGGGCGTCATTATTATGAAATTACACAGCTGTTTTTCAGACACACATACTGCAAAATATACTTAACAATTAACTTATGCTTAAACTAAAGCTCACTGATAAAAATTAAAGAACAATAAATACGATTGTATATTGTTGTATTCGCATTGAATCGCAAACTTAATGTACTCATTTAGCTGCCTTGTATTTGCGACAGCGATAAGTGATATCGTAAAATACGCAGCCGTCATGAAACGGAACAAACATACCGGGCAATGCATATGTATATTTCTTTTTCATTCCCTTTTAAAATAATCAAATTTGCGTGTTCTAAATAAATATATCAAGATATGTACATCGCCCTGTGATGTTAATAAAGGTAGCTAATAGTACACACCTGCTTACATGTCTAAAAATATATGTTGATATAATGATTTATGGAAAGGTGATTTATTTCTCCTAGTAAAGTGTTCACCTTAACTAATCCAAAACTATCACCCGACAATTAATTATCAGAAAAATGTGTATAAAATAAATATTTTAAGTAATTTTAATAGCAAAATCGGTCACCGTAATTACAATTATTTTATACTTAGAGCGACATGATATATGCCTTGACTTAGGGAGACACACTTAAGGGCAATATTTTTAAATAATGCCAAAAATTATTATTTTTCTAACCATTTGTGATTATACTGATTATACTATTTACAGCAAACATCAAGTTAGGGAGCTGATAGCATTATATATTGATTTTGAGAAAAGTCCACCTAGGTGTTACTAATTCAACATGTAACCCTAATATCGTATATGCGGTACAATGCACACACAGTAGATAACAGGAAAAAAGTAAACGTATTACATTTGTATAAGATAAAACGGCAATCTGTATTGTGCTTTATTGTACAAATACAAACTCATCATAATACTAAACACGTAAACTCGTTTAGGTTCATAATTTACTTTCAACTTGTATGCATTGAATAGTTTCACTTCTACTCGGAGTATTTTTTTTTCCAAAAGTGTAAGTCTGTCCGGCGACAGAGGGAAAGTTACCGCTGTTGAGCGGTCAGTCGGCAAATGGTCCCATATGTTAAATCCAAGTTTGTTAAACGTTCTAATCTCGCATTTCTTGGAGGCTTCTTTTAAAGACAAATGCTGGGAAAGATGCCTCATCTAAGGGACAAGACTAAGTTTTCTACATTGGGGGTTTAAATACTGGTTAAGAAATACAAGTTACAAGCTTTATAACATTCGCACGTATGCGTCATAATAAAACTATTCACTTTTAAAAATACCTGTGTACACAATTTTGATAAATACAGGCCATGTCAAAATGTTTAATGTTGAAATGAATGTTAAGTACAATTACGCAACGCATGCAACTCATATATGTTACCATGCTGGAAGGATCCATTCAGTTTGTTCTTATAATGGTAAATATTCGTGTTTAATTATACAAAACCTATGGCTAGCCGACTATGTTTTCTATGTTAATATGTCATTTGCCCCATTGCATGGATTGTAACACATGTATGGTTGCGTCTGTTTGAGTGTCTGTAATTAAAAATAATGTAATACGTCAAATACAACGAGTATTTAAACACAGGGTATATCGTTTCTTTTTCAAGTACACTATAACGGTGCAACAGCTAGATTTGCGTTGACAGGAAGCAACATATTTGTGTATTCCAGGGGAAATAACTGCCATAGCAATATATATTGCAAAATACAATGACGTACGCGACAACCGTCTAAGATGTTGCGGTAAGTTTTAGAATGTTTAACACTACTGACAAAAACAACGTCAAAGGTCCCACGTCTACGATGTTTTAACATTTACAGAATATTACTTAAAATATAAAACAATGTTAACTAAATAAGCAACAACTACTCGCACAGATTAGGAATATATATTGTTCCCATTAAAGCTTGCAACAAGCACAGATGAACAGTCAATTACTATTGCATTTGCGTTTGTTATGTCGGCGTCATTAATGTTTTTTTAGTAAAATGTGATGCCGCTGTATCTTTTTTTAAATATGTCTCAGTATTTAATCTAATCCGATGATTTCAACATAGCATAGCCTGTTCCTAGTATAGCTATTCAAAATATGCTTATGTCAATTAAAGCTTTCATTTTTAAATTTTTTAAGAAACTAGTGATTCTGTCAACAGAACGTGTAATGGTTACTGAGTAAGTACCATTTATAATGGTAGCATATACATTATTACAGCTTTAATAATATATTACACATATTGAAAAATATTCACTGCTTTGTATTAAACAACAGTCACGTGCAAGCTCCAGCAAGGGATACAAGACAAATTCCAAAATATGCATTAGGCAGAGTGAAAACTTATAGCATTGCCGACAGATCTACATGTAGTTGTGATTATAACCATTGCAAGGACATTGTCTAGCATAAAATATGTATTAACAACAATGTATTGTATATGATTCGGCTTTACTTTTAACGGCTAAACATATGTAGGATGATGACCAAGGTTTTCGTCTAAGATAAACATCACATTGTGATGCAGTAAATGTTAGAGTTATATATGACCGAGTATACGTAAAACAAATTAAGTTAATCTGTAATAAATCCAGTCATATAGAGATATCAACACTTACAGCGTTTTCTACAACAGTTAATTTTAAAAAAAAAACATTTTGGGCTGCTCTTTAATTGAAAGCAACCAGTAACTATGCGCAATATGTGTAAATTACGTAGACAAGCATTTCCAAACTCTACCGCAAAACAGTTTACTCTTGTCAAGAGAAAGGAACGTGTAATCGCCCATAGATCTGTTAGCATTCGTATCAATGTTTCTGATTTTGATTCAGCAAAAACCCAAAATTGTTGTAGTCATGGCCAATATTAACCGATATTGAGATTATAAGGTTTACAATATTCACTGGAGACCCGTTTGAATTAAAGAACAGTTTGTTTGTTAGAATATATGACAAAGCATTGGAACATACACCAACATTTGAGAAGGCAGAGGACAGAGGTATTCACACTTAGGCCTTGCACTTTCTGGTGAGTTTCTCAAACGCAAGCTTTGCAGAAAACCGATTTGTTTGAATAAAAATGTCCAAGCGCTGGTCTTTTCTTTGATACGATAGTGGTGACGTCATAGAAAACAAATGCCAACATAGTTTTTAAAGAAAGAGAGAGACAGAGAGAGAATGACAGAGAGAGAGAGAGAGAGGTATTATTTCGATTGAAATAACTACACAATAGTAGTAGAGTATCCATGTTGAATTAAGAAAGAAAAAAATCGATTATGTGGCTGTAGCATCATGTTCATGCGAAGATGGAATTATAAAAATGAAAGTCCAAATGTCCATCAAAAGGAAATACACGGAACAACCCTTATAGGATGATATAAATGACAACATAGAGGATGCAAGGGGAGATTACCTAAGACCGCCACACTGCACACGTAACATCATTTTCATCATGAATTATAGTTTGTGCCGACTTTGAACTGTCTGTTTTTATGTGATAAAACAAATAATATATATCAACAGTTGTACGTTTGTAATGAACCATGGCAACAAATGCCCATATATACATGGCATAAGACAATGGTCAATTAAAAAGTAAATGGTGTATACATTTAACGAGGCAACTGCATGTACGCGTGTCCATTATGCCCATGGTTTTAATGCTAAGACTTTCGCAAAAGTGGGGAGATTATATGAATGCTCTATTTGACTTGTTTGGGATAAGATGAAATGCCAAGTATACCTGCATGCACACGTAAGAAAAGATGAACGTATTAAGAAGAAGTGAGATGATTTTATACAACAGTTGCAGTCGCATGGCGTTTACTTTTAGACAATATCATCACTTTATCGCCGTTACGTGTTATCCGCCGTGAACATTGTCTTACAACATATCACTATCTGTAAGCTCTCTGGCTTAGCTCATAATGACTTACAGTTAGATTTCACCTTCATAAATCTGCATGATATAGTTTGCCTTATCAACATTCAATTCGTACAAAATATCCTATTTAAGGAGGAGTTATACAAATACAGGTAAGTTTAAAAGAGTTAACAAAAGTTGCGATAAAGGTGGAAGTTATTTAAGGTTCTACAGGACGTAAATTGTGTACAGCTAAATAAGGCTTTTTGTTTAAAAATCAAATGTTTGCAGTTGCTTGGTCTGGAATTTCTTCCTGCTGTGCCCATAGGGAGATGAACACAATCAGCCATTCACTCCATTTGATTATGTATTTATTTTTGCCGTATTAACCACCACCAACAACACAACCACTGTTACTACTAGTACTACAACTACTACCACTGCTACTAATTACACTATAATCCTTCTTCTGCTACAAATATTACAGTTACTACTAATAAAACAACAACAACAACTACTACTACTTCTACTTCTACTACTACTCCCTCCGACTACTACGTTTTCTATCACTGGTGATATCACTACTAATACTATTATAAATCATGCTACTTATTTACAAGTACCACAATATATTTATACTGCCACTACTATATCTACTTATATAACAATATTTACTACAATATGATTTAAGAACGTGTAGTGCCTAAGCCAAAAAAAACAACAACGAAGAGCGCAAATGTAATCAGTTAAACGTTTGATTCTTTCTTTCATGATTTATTTTTTCTATTTTATATTTGAATTTGAAGGTCTTGACTTAGGTGATTTTCAATGAGGAGTCGTATTTATATAGGTCATTATGAGTATATTTCTCCTTCCTTACATGTATTTAAAAAAAACACAATTTGATTGAGTAGTCATATATTTTGCGCGCGTAAATTTATTATATTTGGCCGCATGCACACTGCACACGATTTGCCGGGGTCCTATAGAGATGTGGATCGGGGTGTTTTTGTGCAACACACTGATTGTGGTGCTGTTGTCATAAATGGTGTTGACATCAGATTAGTGTAACAGACATCCAACTCGTCTTTATCAAAACACGTATTCTCAGCATTGACAGAAAGCATTGTAGATTTTTTTAGAACAAAAAATAACAGTAATAGTAACGCCTATATACTGCAGACACAACATGTTGTTTTAAGTACAATAACAACAACAACAAAAGCACATAATATAGAGAATACCTATTTTATGAATTACGCGTATGGTTTACATATAAATAGAGTTCATGTTTTATAAACATAAATGCATATCTGTAGACCATGTTGAAAAACACACACACACACACACATGTCTCACCGAAACGTATATAGTTTTGTCAAGTATACCCTTTGGACACGATTAAATAGTGTTAACGTATCCGTGTCTCTCTTGTCTCTCTGTGTCACTTCGTCACTGTCTCTCTGTTACCCTCTCCACCTGTCTTTGTCCCTGTATAGATTTATACATATCTTTATCTACTCTTTCACTATGTCCATCTGCATATGCAGATCTTGTTGAAGGTGTTAACCAACCTGATTTCAAGGCAAGTAAACAATTTAAACGTCAAACAGGTATGTGTAATTATGGTGTACTTGATGTTTACACGAGCGATTGTAATGGACTTAAAAATGTATTAAAACGTCAGCATTCGTTGTGTCACATATGTTAAGGTAGAGTATTATTAATTTTCAAAATACTAACAGGTATTTTATTGATAAAACCAAAATGTCATGAAACGTCTATTTAAGACATTATGTTGTCCATTACATTTTACCTTTATATATAGAGAAATATATAGACACATAGAGAGATATATGTATGGATGGATGGACGTGTGATTGGATTGATGGATGGACGGACGGAAGGAAGGGCGGGTGGATTAAGGGCGGGCCGGTGGGCAGGCGGGCAGGCAGGCAGGCATGCGGGCAAGCAAACGGACGGACGGACAGACGGACGGACAAACAGACAGACAGACAGGCAGGCAGTCAGGCTGACTGGCAGACAGACAGACTGATAGATGATGAATATGTTTAATTACTTGGCAGTGGTATGAATTTTAATTTCCTCTTCATACATTTTACACCAATGCGATTTTGGCGTGCATTTCATTTACAGTCCTACGGTGTCGTTAAACTATAAAGTCCAGTTAATAGTAAGTATATGATTTTCAGTTTTTTGACACTGGCGTTTTTTACGATATCCTATATCTCTGTAAATGTTATGGCAGCTACCTGAGGACCTTATATTTACCATTCAATGTGAGCACAACGTGATACACTCTAATATTAGTTCAACGTCTGAAATTGTAAGTAGTAATGTATTGTTGAGTATACTCCACAGTATGCTTAACTTCAAAGATAACACAATCATGAACAAATATTGCTCTTATAGCTTCATCTATGCATGCGTTATTCGATTTTCTTTTTCGATCCATAGCGAATAAAAACCAATGCTAGTCATGAAACCATTAATCTATTAATATTATTTGTTTTGAACTTTGTGGTGTGAGATCCGTTGGGACCTCCTGTTGCGAGAGTCCAGAGTGGTTACGACAACGAATAAAACCTTTTGAATAGTTAAATTGATTATAAGGAAAGGAGCGCACTTTGAGATAGCAGAATTCGGTCAATTTTAAAATGTTGTCCCTTATACATTTTTATATGTTTCAATAAGTAGACAGTCGTCTTTAACTGTGCCAATAAGGCCATTGATGGATTTTTTTAGCAACGAAAGGCAATACTTTAGTTATGTCAGACTGTTCAAGTGATTGTATGACGAGACAAGTTTAAATTATTTGGTGTAACGTCGATATAGAGTTTTCTGAGGACAAAGGACGAATCGGTTCTAAAAATTTTCGTTTTCTATCCAGGAAGTTAAAATATATGATTATATGATTCGGCAGCCTAGGTCACCACATCCTTCGGAGCCGAACAAGGTGACGTTGATATGGAATGGGTACCCTACATCCAAACGCCAATTAGAGTACAGTACTATACTCCGACATGAAATGTAAATTATGCCAGCTTTATCTGTATAGCCGTTTGTCCAATGATCATTAGTAAAAAGAGAAAATAAGAGGATGGGGGCAGGGGCTGCGTTACACGACATACAATACAAAGGAAAACATAAATTAGAGTGGAGAGTTGGAGGACTAAGTAAGTGTGTATAATAGGGAAATAGTAGGAATCTATGAACAACGCGGTCAGCCCTTTGTCTATACCGGATCAATATAACCGCCCGTCTACTCCATAAATGGTGTATTGTACAGTGTTGACATTACTGACAAGTCTCCACTAACCTCAACCATCATGATCCCGCCATCAAGGAGACACTATAGCGCCATACACGGCAAACAGGTGGGCTACCTTTGAAAGGTTCTTACTCAGCAATAGGTCGCGACAGCGGGATGATTCTTCGGCCCCTGTCGGCAAGGCCTTCGTAATTGATATCTTAATTTTTTTTCTAAGTATGGCCATATATTGACACATGCCGCTTGAAACATTAGTGCATTAAACTTTGTGGCATTATTACCGTCTCAATCAACACGAATGAAAAATAAGTGAAATAAATTAACGCGATAAAGGCGTAGTGTTCAGCCAACAACGTACCTTATAAAATTTAACATACCGAAACATTGTTCCTGGAGATTATACATTGCCACAATTCTTAATGTCTCAACTTGTTCATATGTTTGTATTGAGTCAAATACTGAATTACTTTCTTGCATTACGAAACTATCTTTTTTATGCGCAAACGTATTTTATGTATCAGTAATAAAAAAATGAACAACCAATAATAATTGACATATTGAATACGACCATTGTATTACACAATGGTATTACGCTGTTAGTTTCTCCAGAATACACCATTATTCTTTTGCTTTTTATTTAAATATATTTGTTTTCTTTTCATTTTGATTGCATTTGAGAAACCCCTCAGAAAGTGCGAGGTTAGAACTCTGTAAAGCCGGTACATGCACCCCAGTGGGGTCATGTTTGCCAACTGACCGTTCCATGGCCGTTTTGGTTGGGTTGGCTCTTTTTGTTAAATGACTCATCACATATTCGTTCTTACTTTTACATTTGGCCTGCATGTGAATACTTCTCTGTGTTTAGTATATGCTGCATTGCTTATAGAACTTTGTCATCAATGATTGTGTATACAATGCAATTCAAACCACCCCTCGGAGACGTGAAATGTATACATATTATACGGTGCAAAGCAAGTATAAGTTTGTTTCAGAAGCACTGTGTTGGTAATGCATTTAACTTAGCACACACATTCAGCACCTTAAATTAACGTGTGCTCATAAGTATAATACATTAATAACACGTATTTAAAACTGACGGTGGTTGTATTTGAATCTAATTCGGATAATTATGTACCTCGGTATAAAAAAAAACTAATAAGATACCGGTAAGCACAGTGTATCTCCATGTTCACGGTTGCTCCAAAGCTGGCATATATTATACAATATAGACGTAATTATGCATTTTGTGGCTTGGTACCTTGGACCTTCCAAGTATTTCAGGTTAAACACTGTTAGAAAAGTACTATTTCTACGTAATTATCTAATGCTTTTTGGTAGTTTGTTATTTTAAATTAATTACAGTATCAAGTTTGGAAAATGTAACTACTTCCTTACTTTAAGAAATTATATTTACCAACTGTTACCTTAAAAACAAATGAAACTTAGTTTGGTATTGACAATTACATTCTCCGAAGATATATTGTAGACGTTTGCATTGTTATATACAAACACCCACCCACATACATACACATATGTGTGTGTGTGTGTGTGTGTGTGTGTGTGTGTGTGTGTGTGTGTGTCATATATAGATGCATACATATAAACTTTGTGAATACACTTACTGTTGTGACAAGGTTGATATCTTCTAATATGCAGACAGGATTTTAACCATAAAATTGTGTTGAACTACTATGAACATATGACAAATAGATTTATGTTCCGCATACGTACACATTAAAGCTGCTGTTGATACAATGCTTGTACTCTAAACAAATGTCCCAGAATTTAACTGTTTCTAAAGGTTCCCATTTCAAAGCTATGAATAGCAAAAGTACCAGACAAGTCAACGTGAGGAAAATAAATAGGGTAAGAAGATACGTGACGAATATGCTGACGCTATGTCCTTTGAGAAGTAAACACATAGTAAACAAAAAGAAAATGTAACCTTAAACGTATTTATATTCCTGCCAAGCAGGAATATATTTCTGATAAAGAACCTCACCCAATTGATGATTTAGCGTTTAACAATTAACAACCTTGCTCAATTTATTTCCCTATTATACATGTGATAAATTTCGACATTGAAGGGATGTTTGTTTCCTTAATTGGTGGGCTTTTTTGTAACGATATATACATTTCTGGGTAGCTGTCCTCGGTAGCGAACATACTGCCCTCACTGTTTTATTTTTTTTTTAATTTCGGACATGTGGTAATTGAATAGTAGATGTAATATTTGCATAAGGAAAACAGTCAATTAAAATGTGCTATTCGTACTACACTCTAACAGTATGCTAGTTTTGTATTGATTAATTTATAAGTAAGTTCGGTAACATTGTCAGCAGAAGGACATACTATATGGTTGTGATTAAGAAATAAAACAAAACCAGATTTGCACCTGTGAAACTTAAATATGAACAAATATAAGCAAAGCCAGAGCGTTGACAGATGGTGAAGGTTTGTGAAATAACGTCGATGACGGATTGCGTTATTGAATTAATATAAATCGAGACTTCTAGGAAAACCAGAACAACAACACCATCATGAATTGCATGTATGTTGTTATCTTGTTAAATATATCAATGCCAGCCATTTTAATCCCTCAATGTTACATTTGCTGAATATGTAATAACACAAATTTATCTCAATATCTAACCAGGTAATCAAGCCGTTGTAACGGTCAATCCAATATCCTATAAAAATACATACTTATATTAATATTTTAAATCTTCAACTAACCTGTAGGTCCGTATATGTTAGGGTGTATTTCTTGACATTGTTATCATGAACTTACTATAGATGTGCGGAAAATAAAGCACTTGAGATTTGTTATTTTATGTATTTGATTGGGCGTTTTTTTCATCGCCTTTTGTCATAGATACAGTTATATGTTGTCATTCCTATGTATGTAAGAATAAATGTTTGTCTGTTTTGTATAGAGCATTCCTTCTTTATTATAAAACTATACACTTCATGTACCAGCTCAATGTATCAAATGTATCAATATATGCAATATAAATACAAAGCAAACTGAACAAACAAGTGGTGTCATGTGTTTATAGTTGATATGTCGAACAGTATTTTCTCGCGTTTATGTTTACTTTTCCAATATTAGCCTTTCAATTATTTAGACACATATTCTGTATGTCTAAGTTATCAATTGCTAAAGATAGCATCATCCAAAGCATTGGGAAACTAAATAACTTTAACATGACCTCGTGCTTTGTAACTACAAACCTTATAGTACTTAGCGTCCACGGACACTCAATAATTATAAAAAAATAAACTGTACTCATGCATGTAGTTTTCATTGCGTCACCCTGTGTATCTGAGGTGCATTCATACCTTGGACATTCCACTGGAGACGTTAAGCAGATTTGTTTATTGCCGAACTATATTTGTTGCCCTGTTATAAATACAATTTTAAGCCGATTACTCATATTTTAAACATATGTATATGCTATGCTTTGTTTCAGTTCTCCTAGTGTTTTGTTGCGAACGTAGTTAGTGTTATGGAACCGGAACTTTAGCTTGCACGTGGCAATTAAGAAATCCAAAGCTCGGACAATTATAATAGTAGTATGTTATATAAAATAAAGCATTCTTCCAAGATCAAAGTCACAAGGTAAGAACCCCTGAAACGAGACATGACACAGATTAGAGTCAACACAACTGCTATGTTTGGGAGAGGTTAACAGCATCGATCCACAGCTATGAAATTTTAATTGCTATCAATTTATCTCATTAAAGTTGAAGATAAAAAAAATTGAAAAACAGACAAAAAACAACAGAAACAAAATCAACTCACTAGGACCTGGTAGCCCGATCGAAAGAGCGTCGGCACCAGGTACGGCGGTTTTGAACCCGGGCCGCGTTCAAATCGTAAAAAAAGATATTTTGGTATAGCTCCTTTGCTAACGCTCAGACAAATATAAGGATAGTTCACGACTGGTTTGCCTGGTGTCAGGATAGTGTGACTGTATATATTAATAACTATATTGTCTACACGGCTTGGGTTGGATGGGTTTGTGGGTTGAATCGGGCTTCTTTATTTGGGTGGGTGGGTTTAGTTAGCAACACTAGCTATCATCATTTCAATTGTGTTAATCCGATCTTAAGTCAAACATTGTAACATTAAGGACCAAAACCAAATGTTCTAATTATTCGCATCAAGATGATGACAACAGCTATCTAACCAACATCAACAATACCAACCACACATGTTGTAAATCCAGTTACTCCCCTCAAACATACATACGCTCGTCGACAAATCATCCATGCATAATGTAACCCAATACAAAGGACACACAATACACGTCCGCCTAGACACAAAGCATGAAAGAAGCATGCCTTCTCGATGAGCTGTAAGAAAACCAAATTCACACTTCCAGTCTACCAATTATCCAACTATATCACCCAAAATTTAGCCGAACTCAATTTCATCCGAACACCTACACGACACAACAAATTAATGTCAGCATCCAATCCACAAATTCACTTACTTCATATAATCATTACACTAACTTCTCACAACCAATGATCCTTCTCACACAATCTACACCCTGGAGTACAAGCAGCCAACGTTCTAAGCAATCTTAAATGTAAATAGCATAAGACGAAAAAGTAGGCGGAGGAAGAAGAACAACTACCCAAGAAACCTGTTCACACACATGCACAACACATTTAACCTATAACAACGCGTCGCAGGGCTTACATAACTAGTCCATTCACATTTTAACATAGTCAATATTCTGCGCCCGCACACACACACACACACACGCGCGCGCGCACGCACACGCGCGCACACACTCCATACCAAACCACACCACAACCGCCCCCACACATACACACACATACACAATCAGGTATAACACAACATAAGCATTGTATATCTTATAATGGTCATCTCTTTCAAATAACTGTGCTGATGTATCAATTTCTCACTGCATCAACCTAACAAGTGTATTATACTGACTTTTATAATCCTCGTTAAACGAACACTACAGTCACCTTTTTACGAACAAGGTGAGCATTACATTAACTGAGTATCAAAATTTAAACATTTCATTCACGTGTTTCAGTATCTTACCGTTTACACTTTTAAATATTACAGCATGCATATACTACCGCCATCTCTGCAAGAGAATAACTGTTTAGATAAAGTGAGACCTCCGGCTTACTGTTAGTTGGTTATGTGTTCATATTCATTTTGGTTGTTGTTGTTGTCAATATTTTGTATGTAAAGAAAGGAAATGAAAAATTGCATTACAATAAAAATAGACCTTTTGACGCATGCCCAGGGGTTACCCTATATAATGGCCGCGTGACAGTCTTATTACTGACATTAAACATGTAGTTTGATGCACAAGATAGAAAACAAAACGCACAGAAGATGGAGAAAAAAATATATGAACAACTTCATGTTTAGATGTAATTGAAAATCAATTTTTTATGTCGACATGAAATATCTTCAGTAACAGTTTAATCCTCATGATTGATTATGTTTGCGATTGGATTGGCTGTTTACCTCTATCGAAAGGAAATGAAACGTATTTTTTCTGGAGATAAGAAGCGAGTCAACTTTAAAAAAGATGTGTGACAAAAGTCACTTTTCTTAAGTAACGTCGTGTTTACCTTGAACTTAGCCTGTACTTAAAAACCGTACCGAGACAGGAATCATTGTTTAATTTATTTATAGCAATCTATATATTTCTGACTTTATCTCCTTTGGCCTTTAATTTTCATTTTGTATTTTTCATCCAAAGCCTTGCCCCTGTGCTAGTTATCATTATAATCGTATGAACATGCCCGTGATTGGCAAATAACGATTATATCCTATCAACGGTTAATCGAAATCCAAAAAGTAAAATGACAAATTGTCGAAAATATTCCCCACTCTGGATTATCAAATATTCCACAGTGAAAACAGCAAGGTTCGATGAAGTCTGAAAATGCGAAATTTTAAAGCAATCTACGAATTTAAATAATCTCTACAACGTTCTAGTTATAGTTTGTTCTTTCAATATTTCAATTTAAGACTTTAGGAATAAAACAATGTTAACATGGATAAGTATAAGTACGTATGAAATGTCTTGAGGAAAAACAAGTGCATGGAATAATACATATGTAAAGGACCAAAACCACGTAGCTTCGAAATGCTAAATTTGACAACATCAAACCAAGTCAAAATAAATACATGAAAATACTATTTGGTATTGCACATTCTATTTCTTAACACACATTTGTTTTTGGAAATTAATTATTTTTGTAATACAAAATACCGCATTACTAAGACAATAGGAAACACTCAATGAACATTGCCATATATACATAAATTGAAAAGGCGCATGATACAGGTACTCACAAGTAAGACAAATGTAAAGGTAAGAACACATCTGTGAATAGCCATTAAACAAAAAGGGCAAGCACAACTATTACCGCCTTGGAACGGTCAGATGGCAAAAGGGACATACTGGGGTGAATAAACCTTCTTTTATAGAGCTCTATCATCGCAGTTCCTGAGGTGTTTCTTAAATGACAACCGATCAGTTTAAAAAAGTGTCAAATCGCTGACTTGTTTTAGATAAGATGTGACGTCGTTAGTGGCGTTAGTGAAACGTAATGTCCTCGTGGTATCTAGAAGAAAAAGAAGTATTATATCCATTAGAATAGCTACACACAGTTGTTGATAGTAAATTAAATGTTCGTATATCTAATGTCTTAGTTGATGGTTGGATAAAACATATTTCTGTATCCACCCGTTACGAATCAATATAGCAGTCATAGAGAGTACTTGCTTGTGCTAAATATGAGCATATTTAAATTTAGCATGTACACGTTCTGAAACATAGACACTTATGAAAAATTTAAAGTTTGCTGTAAAGTCTACTTTAATTATAAAAGTGCAGACTTGACATTTAACATCACTCCACACACCTTATTTTTTGCTGCATTTGAAAAACAGTATTGGTTATCTATCTAGATTGTCATTTTTGCATATAACATGAGAACGGAATGTCCCTTTTGCGACTGCTAAATTCATGTTTTATTGACGTGACACCAAGAACGTGTATTCCTTGTGTTTTGTTTAGAGCGATACAGCTGCTTTACTTTTTCTGTTATTGATATTAATAAATCATGAGGCCAATGCTCCATTGACAACACTAAAACACACAACTAAACAGACGCAAAGGTAACATTAGGAAAAGAAAATCATAATACATATATATATATTAGTGTACTGTAGGGACAGACATACATGCACATATAGACTGGAGTCATTCATATAGACATACATACACACACTCAAGCCATCGTTATAACCCTTGTTCACTCCTACCGGTTTGCTTGTGCATGTAGGTAAAATGCATGTTGTAGATAGACGACAAACGGGAATACATTATACTTTTGTTCTCCATACCTGTCATTTCTTCCGCCCTAAATATAAGGCCTCGACTTGCTATTTTTGGCGAAGTTTTGCACTTTTTGAAACGTTGTGTTTCTTTTATTGTCTTGTTTGTTATGGTCAAAATTGATAATTATTGCATCGTCGTTAAATATGACATTAGAATCTCCTTCTTATATGAGGAAAGTTCAAAGCTTATATGTTCTGATCGCTTGAACCTTCTGTATCCCAGCAGATCTGGGGTCACTTGTCTATACAATTCAGTTCGACCCTATTACGTTGTGTTGCAATTGTATTTGGTATTACACTGCCTCCGAAACAAACCATTAATATATTGTGATGGCGATACCAAATAAACAACTGTCGATGCAATATAGTCACTCCTTTTGTTTGTCGACAGTTCAAATGCGTTTTGGATTCCTTCTGTTTTTCTACGTGTGTATACTTATGTACTGTTTTGCCAATTCTAAATATTGTTTCTGTTATCGGTGTTATTATATATTTATATTTTGCTTACAACATGTTTGAACCCGAATGTTCTTAATTTTGTTCAAGGTTGAGTGTACATGTGTAATAAAATTCTTAAATGATCTTGTTATATTTCTTATGCGAATTGAGAGGAGGCATGCATGGACAGACAGATATACAGATTGGAGTACGAAAGATAAAAACGCACACAAACAAAACAAAACAAACAAAGACAAGTTGCAGAAATGGTTTGAATGTGTTATTTAGTCCTATGTATGAACACAAAATAGCACGGCTCTATACAAAACACGTGTAAAAATATACTTAGCTATAAGTTATTTCGAAACGAGCGTATATCCTTATTGTTCCGAACACTTTCATAAATAAGAACAATTACTGTTTATGTTAGAAAAGAAAATCGAGTATAGCTCAAAAGTATATTATCATCAGGTATATCTGCAAATCATGATTAAATGAGCAGAATTCGTATAATCAAATATAAAAAAATGATGTACACATATCTGATTTAGTTAACATATCGTCTATAATCTTTTAGAGGAGGTACAACTAAAAATTGTGATATTTATTTTTTGTTATTTTGTTGTTGTTGCCATTATTGTGGTTTGCGGTGTTGTTCATGTTCCTGAATGTATTGTTGTATGTTTTGAGTAATGTTGATCACTTAGTGTATAAACATTTACATTTATATTGCTAAGTTTAAAGGTATAGGTCACAATTTTGCTTTCGTGAAAGCACCGGAGGCACCATAGTACCGCAGGATGTGCACTTCATATATAGTAAAATAATTGCGTCAACGTTTAGCCAACCAGCGTTTACTATATAAATATATATAAATATACATTTGACGTGCGCAGTTAGTCATGTACAATGATGTTTAAATTGACTAAGGATATTTAAGACTCTTCGAAATACTTTTTGATATCCTCAAGCATTAAACAGCACACTCTATGGAAGGTACAGTTTTTATATCCTCCTGCAAGCTACAGACAACGCAATTTTTAAAGAGTGACATGTTCCTACAGAGGAATGTGAACAGTGATATATATTTATCTCACCATCTCTGTCAATATCAGTTGATAAAACCCGTGTTTCGGCATTATTCGAATTTCTGTCCCCAATGTGCAGTTTTATTTGATGTATAATCAATACAGAAAAGTGACTGGTATAACTCTTGGTATCTTAAACTGGTATCTCAAACTGGTAACTCAAACTTGGTAGATATACATACTGATCTAGCTGAGAGATCTGAAGACGGACCCAGCAATTGGGAGATACCCTGATCAGCTTCAATGTAATACTATGTTATTAAATACTATGCGATTGTAACCATTATATATTGTAAGTTGCAGTATTTGACGATGAAAACATGTTCAGGTCTATTCGACAATGCCATAAACATACATACATTTTGAGTCGTTGGTATTTAGAAAATAATTGCCGAAATGCGTGCCTACAGTCATTGAAAAATAACATGTGATATTCGCATAAATCGTTGTTCGGTCCTAATTAACCAGCTCAGTACGGACCATAATATACAAAGCCGATATCAACATGGTATTTCCCATACGCATGCGTCCCCGTTTATCTTTAGTTTCTTCTAAAATACATACACACACTTAATACAATATCCCAGTTTATGAGTAGGGTTCTAAACATTCATACACACATGGTCTCCATAAGGTCCCCGTTTATACATTATATTTTAAAATATCACACACAGAAGCAGACTATTAGTAGTACTATCAACCAACTGATCAAACACTGTAGTAAAAGAGTAACAGTACTATTAATATGGGATGTTGATAGGTTTAGAAATGCTTCATTACTATTTAAAAAAGGGATGTCAACGGTTAACCGTATGCAATGCACATAACTAAATAAATATTATCAAATGTACGTCTTTGCTAAATTTGGCTTCACAATCAAACACTCTGTGGTATTCTGTCAACCCGCACAACTAATTCTCCCCTACTCCCTTCTAGCCTTGACACGGTCACGTGTCACATGGAGCTGCAGAATCGACGACTTACTGGTTATAATCACGTGAGTAATGTGTTAGGTAAAAAAACTCAAACAATTGTTGACAGCATAAATGAACTGAAAACTTAACTTTATAATTAAATCAAAATTATATCAACTCAATCTGCTACGTGAGACAAGATAGAAACTATGACATATTCTATATTATCTTTAATCAAACACGAGTAAAATATGGAAATATTCCAGTCTCTATTAAATTCGATGAATTAAAAACATATTTTTATTACAAAAGGAAATACCCTCAACATGAAACATTTGGTCATGATGTTACCGAAATTAATATTTACATTGAAAAAGGAAGAGGGAAGTATTTATTTTCCGTGTATATGAAAAGTGTACACGGAAACAAGTTGGGGTATTTTCAACATGAGAAGATCCCCCTAATTGTTCATAGAATACTTAAATCGGTATACATGTTCTTTTGTGTAAAAACTGGTTGTGTCTAAATCCGTAGCTTATTAGTTCTCAGTCTTTATGTAAAGGTGACATCCGACAATGTTTATATTTTCAAATACCTGTCATGATGTACATTTCATGATGATACACATTTTATAAGCTATCCTGAGGTATGCACATACCATATTGCTCACACTGTTACGATATGGCAGTAAGCAGCAACTTAAATTAAACATATATCAATCAACATTGACGATACCTACTATAAAACATGTAATTCACATACAACAGTATTTTACCAAGCAGGCCTCTCAAATTTGCACTTGCACTTACCAACTGTTGGAAAGTGAGATCATATTATTATTGAGTGTGTACCAAGTAGACATGCAATGTATACGAACACACTTGCAAGTTAAGTTTTGTGAATATTTCGATTGAAGACCATGTTGTCCCTTACTATCAAATGTATTGTAGGTTATATAAGCTCTGAATTTTAAGTCGGTATTGTCAAAATATTGCAACATTAAACCGATATTCCTTTAATGTCTGTGTTTCATTCACTTACAATTAAAGGAATATCATCTTTAGAGAAATTTAACGATTGTTTTTAATTTGACAGGTGTCGTTTTTGTTACAATGTTTTGTTAAAATGAATATGAAGTTCAACAATGCATGTAAGAGACAGCGCTATAACTGGGTAATGTTGATATTCACAGGCATGTGTTTTCTTTTGAATTCTGTAAGACCTCAATTTGTAGAAGTCACCAATTGTGTACCGTTGAAGTTAGTATGTATATATGTAACTATCAAAAACGAATCGTGTATATTAGAACACAATTTTGTTTGCTATATGGTATTGTGTAAATGGATTTGAGTTGCCTAAAGTATATAACACGCCGATAAATGGACAATGTTTTATATGTATGAAATTAGTTGTCACACTCTTTATATGACCTTTCTCCGTACTCGTGACATGACGGCCGCAGCATTTGACACTTTAATCATAAGAGTTTCGTCCAATAATGTAATGTGTTTTTTTCGTTTCTTTCTTTTGTTTTGGGTGTGGTGTGAGTACAGAGACGCAATAAGTAGTGGGGCGTGGTGAAACTAACCCTGAGTACGTATTGTGACATTAATCCAATAGGACCTTGCCCGTGCATGAGGAAAGGTGTCTTACATCGGGCACACATACGCTTGTTTTCGTTTAAAATAGATTTCAACTACGTATATTATGTGCACTGAGCGCTATCTAAGCATACCATTTGCTCAAAGTGAATTAAAGCGATAATTGTTATCTCGAGAATAAAAAAAAAAACGATCCATATAAGGTAAAACATGTTCACTTGTGTGATTTAGGTAGCTGGTTCCGAATCTGAGTCTAGGAAATATTCAATCATACGCTATATTATGATGGTGAATTTTGACCTTAGAATCCAATTTCCATATTCATAATTATGGGTATCTTTATAGACTTTAAATTAGTCATCTTTTTTCTTTAAAAAATGGCTTAAAACAAAGATGTAAATTTTTATGCTCAGGCCGATTTTTAGCCGGGTGCTATTAATGGAGGCATTTCCGCTATTGTGTCGCCTAAATTCCTGCATGACTTGATATCCAGACAGGACGTATTTCTGTTATATGGTTATGTTTGACATGTCATTAGACATACAGTGTATATTTCTCTGATTATTTCTTGTCTCGTCGTTCATTTAATTTGTTGGAAAACTGGTAATGCATTAAGCGAGTCGGTCCATAAGTCTATAGTCCTCTCCAGGAGCCGCTTTGCCGCATGCACTTATCGCTATATTTAGCTCTGTGATAGAGAATGTTTGGTTGTAGTATAAAGATTCATGGTTGTGTTCCTGTTTGATAATTTTACATAATTTTACTGCGATTTTTTTTCATTTTTCATAATGTATTCGGGTGAGTATTATCAATGATCAATGGTTGATTGTGTGGTGGGCTGTGCCCTCTGATTATTTTCATAAAATCTCATAATTCGTTACTGGATGTCCCATTTGTGATGTTGGTACAAAACGTTCCGAAACTAGTTTGCTGTTTCCTTTAAGATCGCGCTCGCCTTTGTTAAAGCGTTGTGTTACAGACTATGTTAAATTCGACATTTGTTGTCACGCATATTATTCTTCCTAAAGTTTTCCCGTTTTAGCTGCCGCCGTACATGTATCGTTCCATCATGGTACCGATTGTTTAGGTTGATTATTATTGTTTGTGAATTTTGGTATTTTGGTATGGATTCATTTAGAATTGTTGTGAGTTTTGTATATAATTCATTCAAGTGCGTATTCACATCGGTTTCGGTAACATTTTTCATTTGTTTAAATATGTGCTCCTAAATTGTTTAAAATTTCATAAGATGCGTGTCCGCCATTTATTACTCATATTTACACAGATAAATAGGGTATTCAGCTGTATCAAATTACATGTAGAACTTAGGGCATGACTTATGAACGAAGGACCTTTGATGAGCCGTATAATTGCAGCACCCATAAGTTTATCCGGCATTTATCTAAAAACAACCAAAATAAGGACCATATTAAAAAAAGGGTATTTTGTCCGCGATACTAGAGTTTGGCATTCCCACATTCCTAGTTTTATCCACATTGCTTTAGAAAAGTGAGAGGGCTGTTTTCTTAAATTATTGTTGTTTGTTGTTGTGGTCGTTTTTTTAATGATGTGCATTATCACACCGAAAGCTGAAGTAAGAACACCAGAACAGGAAATATAATATTATTCTTACGATTTAAAATGAGTAAATTATAATTTATTAACGATATTAGACGACAAGTGGTTTACTCTTAAGCACAATAAGGCAAAAATATATATGTGGTTGCACATCCTTTCGTATTTTATCGTGACCCATTCATGTTGCTCAGTCATGACTTGAGGATTTATTTATCTGAGTGCCGAAAGGGGGCTCCAATCAGGTACCCACTTATAACACCTCAAGTGCTAGAAAGGCGAAACTTAGCTATTTTTGTCTGTAAATAGGGTGAGTGTAACTGTCTGTGAATTTCTCTGGCTAATATTAAGCCTAAATTCACCTCATAGCTTTAAAACATTAGGTGGAAAACTTGGTGGTTTATTTTTTAAAGTTTTAAAACTTCGGCCAAACTCTTTTTGAAGAAACGAAAGGTTAGTTTGAAAGGGTCGGCCTATGATTACTTTAATTTGATTTGTAATTGAATAATGTTTTAAGTACAAGGGTCCT
The DNA here is from genome assembly GCA_007844125.1 of Sinonovacula constricta. Classification (NCBI taxonomy): domain Eukaryota; kingdom Metazoa; phylum Mollusca; class Bivalvia; order Cardiida; family Solecurtidae; genus Sinonovacula; species Sinonovacula constricta. The sequence goes on from CM017564.1 coordinate 44,032,012, forward strand.
ATGGAGTGTATTGACCATGGTCCGATGATAACAAACAGTTTGTTAGGCGCCAAAGTTATGGCTCTGAGCCGTCTTATTATATTCTCTTGTATTGTAATATGACAAGGATTCAGAATATAAAATGATTATTAAACTTCGTAACTTATTTTAAATAATTCAGACTTTAACAGTTTAGCTGTACTATTGCTTTACAGTGATTTACACATGTATTGCTCGCTTTTTTTCTTTTAACCAGAGCAGTCGCATAGTATAATTACGTTAAAGTCGTACTAGTGTACCATCGTTGTATGTTGACAATAAATGGAGATAGTTGTAAAAGTTGAGTTTAAGTTGAAATTCAATCGGACATTTAATTCAATATTTTTCAAATTGTTACAGCTGTATTAAGTATGTGACTAAAGCTTATTTGGTTAATTCGGTAATATGCACCGGCAAGACTAACAAAGTGGCTTTAATGTACACATAGTATATCAAATTAAATCAATGGAGTTAATTTCCTCCAGACAATAAATTTCGCCATGAGCTTTTTCGTAAATAGTACGTGATAAAATGTTACCATGTGTGCAGTTTCTCGATCAAGCTGTACATTATTTTCCTAAGTAGCTAGCTTCTTTTCTTAAATGTGGCAAACTTATCATAAGATATATTGTTAAGATATATAGTGAGCTTGGGATTTTTCTTCCAATATTCGTAATTGTGAATCATTTTGTCTTTGTTTAATCTATTATCCGCCTTCCTATTATGGTGTGTCATAATGTAGGAACCGGACCTGGTATCGCAATCGGTAGAGCGTCGGCTCCATGTTCAATTCCTGGCCGCGACATATCAAAGTCGTTAAAAATGGTAGTGGTATAACTCCCTTGCTAACGCTCAATCAAATATAAGGGTAGTTTCAAGACTGGTTGGCCCGGTGTCAGGATAATGTGACTGGGTGTGGTATCATGGCAGGTGTTCACGACATGCTTTACACAGAGAAGGCAGCACTATTAATGCTTCAAGTGGACACCGTTTCCAGATAACTGTAATACTGTTGGTGGGACGATAAACCCAATAAACAAACTTCTTAAAAAATGATTATGTGTATGTGATTAAATAAATCCTACAGGTCCGTTTGATACTGTGTTTTGTAATTTACTTTATATTTCCGGGAAATAACGCAATATTATAGTTTATTGTATTATGTTGGTGCCGTATGACCTATCAAGTGTCGATGTGACAATCCAAAATAATACATACTGTTCGATGTTGTTTAATTCGTTGATTTGACAAAATATTTATTAAACTTTATAATATTGAGTTGATATTGTTTTGTCCTGTTTTCGATAACCACATTGCAAACGAATTTTATTTAAAAAGTGTTTCGAAAGAACGTTATAGACTCATCATTAGTTTAATGAATTAAGGCAATATGCCCTTGTTAATATAAACGAATAGGTTAATTTTATATAATTATGCATGACCAAGTATTTATATGCTACCGCTCACACGCATTTAGGCAATCGGATTGTAATCAACTTATAACGTAAGTAGCATAAATATACAATAAGTGTGAACATGAAAGATATGTCATACATGAAATCAAAACAAAAAAAAATCATAAATACACCAACAAAGTAATAAAATAACGGAACAATATTGTAGCATAAAAAGTCAAAGATGATAACCTTGGCACTTACTTTTGATTATTATGTATTCAATATAATTGTATGTAAAGTCTGCTAAAAAGGAAGCCAATACAATTCTTAAGTTAAAAAAGAAATCAAACGCGTGTTTAGTTTTGTAACGGCGTTCAGTTTGAGGTAAAATCATGATACAAATAAACAAGATCACATTTTAATGTGTAAATACAGCTCAATAGATAATATACATAACATAAGACGTGTAAATTGATAGAGTTCAAGTTTTACCAGATTGTTAAATGTTGTTGTTAATGAATAGAAACATTGCAAACGATGTTATCCACACCTTCTTAATAACTTAATAAGTTTGTTCCATGATTGTTTTAAACGTGTTATAAAATAAGTTTACACAATAACTATTGAAGATAGCTCGTTTACTTTTTGACCAGATATTCGTCAGTTCTTCCTCTTTAAAACTTTTAACACATTCAAAGGTGGTAAGATAGGTGTATCTTAATAGTTCTTCCTCATTAAAACCTTTAACGCATTCAACAGTGGTAAGATGAGGGTATCATAATAAAAATAAATAATGCCAGGCGCCCAGAACGAAAATTCACATTGCATAAATGTACTGTAAGCACCAGGATTGCACAAATACTGTTAGTGTAAACTGGCGTAATAAAACAAGCATATAAACAAAATTACTACATATTCTATTATAGTGCAGTATGAACTTACATTCAGAACAGAACACAACACAAGTTTATAATCGTCTACAATTGTTGTATATTAACTAAAAACATATGTATTAATAGGTATTATATGAGTTTGTTCACATATCAAATATAATATTCTTTGTCCAATAACGACTGCCAAAACTGTGGCTCCAAGTTTTCGCCTCCTGCCTATTTCACCATGTCGATTTTAGATACAGCTACTAAATTTACTTCTGTTTTCGTTCTTGATAGCATTTTTATAATAAAGTATTCAAAGCATCGGACATAGAATTCCCCGGGAACTTTTAAATTGCTCTTTTACGGTTCCAAATTATTTAATGCTGATTCCTTGTTAAAGATGGCATCTTTTTAAATTAAAATATAAAGCAAAAGAAATGAATCATTTCGTATTCGTATGTTTCTAAATATTTTATTTTCTCAAAACTAAATTCATATGATGTAGAACTGATGTTTCATTCTCGAAATGTGTATTATTAGAGCCATCGAAAGCGATGTTATTGAAATAACCAAATACAACGCAAGAAAAGAGTATTACTATCAACCACACTTGTTGAGCATTCGATTTCAACATACATGCAGGACTACTGAACTACCCATGCTTTACGAGGTTATTGCGATCAAAGTGATATGTCCGTTATTGTGAATTTGTCCGTTAAATCAACTTTTAATACAAACACGACATAAAATATAGCCGTACGATGAATAAAGACATCTAACTCAAATGAAATTGTAATCAAGTTTTACGATGGAAGATGCATTTTTCGTCAATAGCGCTGACACATTTAAACTCATTGTGTCGACTCCCAGTGTATTATTGATGAAGAAATACCAACACATAGCTCTGTTCATAGGTGGGTATTACCAATGACGCAGGTCAGCTGGAGACCTCACCATATAAATCTACGGCTAGACCGTTTCCCAAACCCACTCATAAGGGGTTGAAGAGTTATGAGAAATCTAAATGATGTTATTGCTAATTATTGCTGGTAAAAGTATGCATTTTCAGAAAAGCACTTTAAGCGGAAATAGACAGGCATCGCCTACAACTTTCGTTGTTACATTTTCTGCAACTCCAATCACAAACATAGCCCTTTTGCCCATAACCTACATAAAATATTTACAAAGCAAATATATTGACTTTAAATAATGAACAGAAAACAAAAATAATAAATTCATTGCAGATGCCATGTTCTCTTTTATTAATGTGAAACGCCTCTCGGTCGCCCGAAAGTGTCGCATAAACAAGTACACATCTTGCAATGTGATTATCCTGATTATATCCTGCTTAATCTTTAACTTTAAACTGTACTTTTTGCAAAAAATCGACACCACAAGGCCATCGTGTGCGTGCATACAATTTTGAGAGGTCTGGTTTCACTGGCATAACAAAACGTCCTGAAAGTCGATCGCCTTTGATGTAAATTGAGCTTGTGGACCCGGCTTTACAACCTGTGCCTTGTCTGTATAAGGTATTGAAGACGAACAAAGAACATGTTCCCCGTGGCCTGGGTTAGGTCACCTGTCATTGTTCTACGCACCTCATATTTCTTTTGACAAGTTAAACAAACAATCTCGGGATTTCTTGCATGCAGCCGCATCAATTATCAACACCACAAGCTATGCACTGTTATGTTTGGAGGTTTTGCAAATAGACTTGTATGTAGGCTTTAGTATGTATGTACGCTTGTCTAAAAAAGGTAGTTAATAGTTAGGGATATTTTTACCACAAACATAAAGCAGGCAGCTCTTTCGTGAGACGTCAAGGCCAATGTTTGTAAATTTGTGCTATCATTATTGTTATTATAATTGTTGTTTGTAGCAGTAGTAGTAGTAGAAGTAGTAGTTGAAGTAGTAGTAGTAGTAGTAGTAGTTGAAGTAGCAGTAGTAGTAGAAGTAGTAGTAGTAGTAGTAGTAGTAGTACAAGTAGTAGTAGTAGTAGTAGTAGTAGTAGTAGTAGTAGTACAAGTAGAAGTAGTAGTAGTAGTAGTAGTAGTAGTAGTAGTAGTAGTAGTAGTAGTAGTAGTAGTAGTAGTAGTAGTAGTAGTAGTAGTAGTAGTAGTTACTATTATTATTTAATATTTTTATTATTACTATTATTTTTATCATTACTAGTAGTAGTAGTAGAAGTAATAGTTGTAGTAGTAGTCGTATATTTTTGACAAACAGTAAAACATGTATAATGATGGACTTAAATATGGCATTAATAACGAAGCACGTGTTAATATTTATACATGTTTTCAAATGTATTGTTATGTAAACAAATATGTGTTAAACATTATTACATCCGTGTCATGGCCAGACAAAAAATCGTTAATTTCACAAAAGACCGCAAACAAAATCTAATACATTTTCAGTTACACAAACATGTACATTGAGCTAGCTGAGACTTAAATATTGCAGTATTTGATTACATTTTTTAATTATTTCGCAGATTATACGCCGAAATGATCAATTTTAAAAAGTTTATTATTTTATATTTTGATGCAATAAGTGTTATTTGTTTAATAAGAGTTGCCCATCTGCAATTAAAAGGCTTTACATATTGGCGTCGTAAATCTTAGTATTTCGTACAAACTAATAAAAATGGTAAAACACGCCAGGCACTTCCAAAGGCCACTGTATGAATATACGAATATCCGCATATTATATGAACATCGCGAAACTACTTGATATTTTGTTTCAATATAATATTGTGTGCTTCACATTTGCTAGATATAAACATATTAATTAAATACGCTAAGCTCTTTATCACACCGTTAGACTGCCACGCTGATAACAAAACATGACATGTAACGTGATCTTAAAAGTAAGATGTGATATTTTAGCTTAAACATCTACGCAGTGTGGCTCGGATAGGAACTGCCTGTGCATAACGGCAAGTACGGATTTTTGCACAAATTGGAGGCACGAATGAACAACATTGCGCAAAGTCTTATCAGGAAAGTAGAACGTTTTTTTGTGAGAAAGTAGTTACAAAGTCCGAACTGTTTATTACCAACTTTAATACTATTGTGTGTGTGCGTGCGTGCGTGTGTGTATATGGTTTGATCAGAACTATGGTCAGTTGTACACACACTCGAGAATGTTGTTGCATCGTGACCATCTTTGTAACCAAACGTGTCAGGCATTACATCGACTGTTGCGATAATCAATTTTATTTTGAAGTGTTCTATATTTTGCCAAATATTATAGTAGATATGTTCATTAATTTCTTCAACCGAATGTTTTAACTTTACTGTGTATTGTTATTTCAGTTAAATGTTCAATAAAATATAAACCCAGAATGATTGATCGTTATTCCACTCCCAAAATGTTAAGAAAGTTAAAAAGTGAAATTAAGGTAAACAAGAAAAAGGAGTAAATCTTAAATAACATGTTCTTTAAAAAGTTGTCAAATAAAAATACATTTACTCAATATATTTGAAGAAACACAATCACGAAAAATAAATACGATGAACAAACACACGATCCATAACATATCACCTTTTTTACAAACAAAGATGTAAATATTCTTTAACACAACACCAATATTCTAAAAAATAATACATATCTATGTGAAGTCAATCCGCATTACCTGAAAATACATATTTCCTGTATACATTAATTCCTATAATTTGTTTACTATAAAACTTCATTAAAATATTTTTCGCAACTTCACTTTTGTATAGACATGTTTTGTCCCATGAACTGTACTGTATGCTTTGTGATGTTTTACTAACTTATTCTACTATATAGATTTAGTACTGGAAATTTTGCTATCATATTTTTTCCGATAGTCCTCGGCCACATATAATTCGGCAGAGGGATGTAGGGCGGTTCGATATTCCCATCCTACACTACTCACATTCTACCTCTCCCAGTTATATTTATGGTCTTCTCTAAGCTTTACATTTATTTCTTTATGATTACAAAGCGCGACAGCGACATTTTTGTAAAAGTGTACCCATTCAATTAAAGCCAGTTGTATGGGGTAGCTGTTTGTATTTCACTACCTTTGCAAAATCATTTATATGTCTATAAATATCAAGTTTAAGGCCGCAACCACCTGATGTAATGGGTATCCCATTGTATAGTTAACCACGAATTTACTTTCCTGTTAGGTACGGTTATAAATATGAACAATAAGGAGTCATCGTCGTTACACTCGTTACACTCAAACATGTAAAGCCAGTTGCTAGTTTTAATTTCGTTTGAGTATTTTACACGTTTAATGGAAATGTACTTATGTCGTCAATAACATAGTTTGTAAAATCAATTAAGACATTTACATAGTATTTAATACAAATATAGATATGTCTGGTTTCTTTACAACTTTCTTTTCCATTTCGCAAAATGTTGGCAATACAAAATTGCTGTGACAATGTAACGATCCGAAAACAATTAAAAAGTGGATACTTTTAGCTGCTTAATTGAGTAATCTATAAATAATAGAGTAAAATCTAACGTGTATCGAAGCCACAACCACGAACTTTCCACTTGAATACCGTATTCCTCCTCTTATGCAGGTGATGTTGAAAAGGTATTGCTATACTAAGAAACCATCAGGCAGTTCTACCATGATTGCTTAAAACTGGAACATTGATGTCCGTTTTGACTGCTGCAATATTGAAAATTGCAATCAACTATTCATAAAAAGCATATATCTAACATCTATTATATCTCAACAACGCGTTTTCCATGTGTCGTTTGTATCCCTCTCAACCAAGTCATTTTCATGTGTCTTTTATATCCCTCTCAACCACGTCTTTTCCATGTGTATTTTGTATCCCTCTCAACTATGCCTTTTCCATCTATCTTTTGTATCCCTCTCAACCACGTCTTGTCCATGTGTCTTTTGTATCCCTCTCAACTATGCCTTTTCCATGTATCTTTTGTATCCCTCTCAACCACGCCTTTTTCCATGTATCTTTTGTATCCCTATTAACCACGTCTTTCCCATGTGTATTTTGTATCCCTGTCAACCATGTCTTTCACATGTGTCTTGTGTATCCCTCTCAACCACGCGTTTTCCATGTTTCTTTTGTATCCCTCTCAACCACGCCTTTTCCATGTATCTTTTGTATCCCTCTCAAGCACGCCTTTTCCATGTATCTTTTGTATCCCTCTCAACCACATCTTTCCCATGTGTCTTGTGTATCCCTCTCAACCACGCGTTTTCCATGTTTCTTTTGTATCCCTCACAACCACGCGTTTTACATGTGTCTTGTGTATCCCTCTAAACCACACGTTTCCCATATGTCTTTTGCATCCCTCTCAACCACGCCTTTTTCCATGTGCCTCAACCACGCCTTTTCCATTGTCGTTTGAATCCCTCTTAACCACGCCTTTTCCATGTGTCTTGTGTATCCCTCTAAACCACGCGTTTCCCATGTGTCTTTTGTATCCCTCTCAACCACGCCTTTTCCATGTGTCTTGTGTATCCCTCTCAACCACGCCTTTTCCATTTGTCTTGTGTATACCTCCCAACCACGCGTTTCACATGTGTCTTGTGTATTCCTCTAAACCACACGTTTCCCATATGTATTTTGCATCCCTCTCAACCGCGCCTTTTCCATTGTCTTTTGTATCCCTCACAGCCAGGCCTTTTCCATGTGTCTTTTGTATCCCTCACAGCCACGCTATTCCATGTGTCTTGTGTATCCCTCTTAACCGCGCCTTTTCCATGTATCTTTTGTATCCCTCTCAACCACGCCTTTTCCATGTATCTTTTGGATCCCTCTCAACCACGCCTTTTCATGTATCTTTTGTATCCCTCTCAACCACGTCTTTCCCATGTGTCTTGTGTATCCCTCTCAACCACGCGTTTTCCATGTTTCTTTTGTATCCCTTCCAACCACGCGTTTTACATGTGTCTTGTGTATCTCTCTAAACCACACGTTTCCCATATGTTTTTTGCATCCCTCTCAACCACGCCTTTTCCATGTGTCTCAACCACGCCTTTTCCATTGTCTTTTGAATCCCTCTTAACCACACCTTTTCCATGTGTCTTGTGTATCCCTCTCAACCACGCGTTTCCCATGTGTCTTTTTTATCCCTCTCAACCACGCCTTTTCCATGTGTCTTGTGTATCCCTCTCAACCACGCCTTTTCCATGTGTCTTGTGTATCCCTCCCAACCACGCGTTTCACATGTGTCTTGTGTATTCCTCTAAACCACACATTTCCCATATGTATTTTGCATCCCTCTCAAGCACGCCTTTTCAATATGTCTCAACCACGCCTTTTCCAGTGTCTTTTGTATCCCTCACAGCCAGGCCTTTTCCATGTGTCTTTTGTATCCCTCACAGCCACGCTATTCCATGTGTCTTGTGTATCCCTCTTAACCGCGCCTTTTTCATGTTCCTTTTGTATCTCTCCCAACCACGCGTTTCCCATGTGTCTAGTGTATCCCTCTCAACCACGCGTTTCCCATGTGTCTAGTGTATCCCTCTCAACCACGAGTTTCCCATTTGTCTTGTGTATCCCTCTAAACCACGCGTGTCCCATGTGTCTTGCGTATTCCTCTCAACCACGCGTTTCCAATGTGTCTTGTGTATCCCTCTGAACCACGCGTTTCCCGTGTGTTTTTTGTATTCCTCTCAACTACGCATTTTCCATGTGTCTTTTGTATCCCTCTCAACCATTCACTCTCCATATGTCTTTTGTATCCTTCTTATTCCGATGTTGAACAAAATGTTATTGTTTTAAACATAACTTAAAAAGGTTGCCCTGATTGTATCACGTTATATTTATAAAATGTCATTATGTGTTGTTTTTTTTTCTTTTTTTCTTTTATACAATACTGTGACCGCAAAATACACCCAATTATCCACAGAATAAATAAGAGACATACCTCGTCAAGGCATCGAACCACCAACCCCGTGCTGCCCTGCTGGGCATGTTACTCTACACTATCTAATATAGCTGAGTTTAAATACATGACCTTGTCCCTGACCCGAACGGTACCTCAGTCTTACCTGATATTGACATAGTGGCTTTGCTTTTTATTGATTGTGAACATCATTATTAACTGACATATCTTTATTAATCTACATATTGTTTTAGTTTCCGATGTGTCATGAATTACTTAAGTGTTCATTTTATTATTTTTAACACAATGAATTGTTAACTTTTAACGTAACTTGGATAATCTTATTTCCTTACCGAATGATCAATTTAATTCCGTAGATATTTTAAATTTAATCAAAGGCTATTTACTGAACATTACTGCACCATAGTACGTGTGTACAGTTTAACCCATTTCATGGGCAGTCACTAGGATGACATTTTAAAGAACGTACAACCGATTATTTTGTTTTCAAGACTTGAATTAATCACAGTCGATACAATTTCATAACTTTGGGCCGGTCTTGTACCTTGTGTATTTCTCTAGACTAACAGCTCAAAGTCATGAAAATATGTCCTTTATGTAAAGAACGTGTTTCCTAAATGTAAGAAAATATATTAAACTTTATTGACTTAAACATTGATGATACAATTCAATGATATAAACACATATAATTCGGAACTCAACATGAACTAAAAGTTGTATAGGTGGTTGGAAAGTTGTGGAATATATGGCATCAGAAAATGATGCCATAAGGAACGAAACTATATACATAATAACCTTATGTGATCAATCTAAACGGAGTTTATTATTTTTTCAATAAGCTTGTGCATTTAGGATAAATGCACTGTACAGGTTATAACTATATAGTTTGTAGTTTTGTTTAAGAAGCGATTATAATATGAGTTCCTTCAAAAGAGTTAAGTTCATTACAAGTTGTTAATTTAATTTGCATGCGTGTATGTTAAGTGCAATGTATATTTAAACTCAGTATCTGATTGTGCTTCAATGGTAGTATACAGGGTAAAGATTTAGAACAGTCATTAACATAAGAATATAACCCAGAATTACTGTAATTTTTGTAGCAAAACGCCTTCGTGTAAATATGTGCTTAGGATTTGGTATTAGTACGGTTTCAAAAGAAATACAGTATCTGATTATGATAATGTTACTGAAAAGACCTTCCGCCTTTGGTATAATTACGTTTTCTTTTTCTTTTGTAATTGGAATAACCCTACCCGACCTGTACATATAAATAAGTCGTATACTCAGATTTCAGCCATCTGTACCTTCTGGTATTAAAAAAAATGCCATTTGACGCATTAATCAGCACATAAAATGTTCATGCCTACTGCATATAAAGTTAAGGAAACCATAATATTTAAGAATTAATTGTACGTAGCTATTTTTACAAATGCATGTACTGAAGCTGTGTTGCATATTTAAAACATACAAAAATAGCAGTTGCGCAACTGGAATGACTTCATATTTGGTTAAATACATTTATTCTCAGTATTATATTCGTCCCTGTACACTCAGAAAAGTAGGTAACAGTACATCAACTTACACATGGCTTAGACTCTCTTTTTTAGCCTTGATTGACAATAATGATACAATTATTGTGCATAAGATAACCATGAGACAGCATTTGTATTCGCCATTACACTATCTTATGAACAAACTCAGACCAGAAGCTTGAAAATTAAGCTTTTGTACAGTTACTAGTATGTACGCCTGTCCTAACATGTTTGTTAAAATGGTGTTAAGTAAATAAGTAACCGATACAAATTTCAGTGGAAGAAGTGTGCACGATTTCCTATATATTATATTTAAGATCTTATTATATGTCTTTTTACTGACCGAGTGTCCTGACAAAAGTTTTCATAAGCCAGACTTAGATTTTCATTGTAATTTTGCCTGGGTAAACAATCTGGTAATCATCCGGTTGTCTCCGTTGTTTCCGAGGTACACAATGCATTGATAATAACCATTTGGGAGTTGTGAAATCTCCTTCTCAGGTAAAACCTTCTTGAATCACTGTCAGGATTAATGTGTTAATTTTGAATAAGTTGTGATTTAGACATTTTGTAATTACTTTGCAACATTGATGTTTGTCATCAAATGAATATGTGATAATATCCAACTTTGATGAACTAACATGATTTTAAATTAATCTGACCAGCAAAGTGTCAGGTAAATCAACTTCAGACCTGAAATTTGCGTCTCATTTGACAACTGTAGTATCCGTTTGGTGATTCAACTGTTTTAAAGACGAAATGCATACAGTTATATTATGTTCATGAAACAAAACAGCTGATGTTTGTTTTAGTAAATTAACCTGTACATTTTGCCTTATTAGGCCTGTTTATAAATGTGTTCCGTTGATTGATCGCATACAATTTTACTAATATGTTCTTTTATCAAGAGACAATAATGATAGAATAGTGTTGCAGCTGAAATGCTTTATATTTCCAAAGCCTGTAGGCGGAACCAAACCTTAAACTAGTGTTCAACTAATTATTCTTATATTGAGAATGTGAACCACCTTTTAGATTATGACTTATGCTGATGATAATGATGATAATGATGCTGATGATGCTGATGATGATATCGTTTATGTTAGTCTTGTTGTTGTTGTTGTTGATGATGATGATATCGTTTTTGTTAGTCTTGTTGTTGTTGTGTTGATTTTGATGATGATGATGATGATGATGATGATGATGATGATGATGATGATGATGATGATGATGATGATGACGATGGGTTGGGTTTTGAATCATTGGTTTCGACTAATATTTCTATTAACAATAACACCTATATACCTTGTGCACGTATTTATTTTTGAGAAAAGTTATTTGTCTAAAAAACAGCAAATCTAGACAGATTATGCGGCGAATTAGGACTACATCCCATGAAAATCCAACGCAATATTATTCTCCTAAAATATTGGTTTAACATTTTAAAACTTAACAATACTAGTTTGATAAAACGAATGTACAATATACAAGCATGAAAATACGACAAAAACTGCATTACATATAACGGAAATAATTGGGTGCACCAAGTAATATTAATATTAGGATGTTAAATATCTTGAATAATAAAGATAATAACTACTCGTTGTTGTATGATAAGAAACATGATAAAAGATATTTAAAAACAAGGCTGGTTTTCTAATATAAACAACTCAAGGAGATTGGAAATATATAGCCTATATAAACATAAGTCCGAATGCGAAAACTATATATTGTGTCATGACTTGCTCTTTAGAGTGTCTTGTATTTATCGACTATAATTGTATTGTATACTTTAATAAATACAATAATTACCATTTTCATTGTCGATATTAAAAAAATAAACCAACACTTCTTATCAACTACTAAAAGTGTGAAACTTCACAAGTAGCCCCCAGGTGGTTGTCTGCAGAGGTTACCACAGCCTTGAGGGACTGATTTGAATGGCCGTTTACATTTACTCACAGGAAGTGCTGGTCAGAGGTTAAAATGCACTTTTTTATTTATCGAAATTAATTTTCTTACAAAGAAATAGGGAGGGGATTAGATTTGCCGGCATTTTTTTGCCGATACTGTGCAGCCACATTTCTATCATTAGGTCCATTATACTGACACCGACTAGTCAGGCGTAATGTTGTCCCCTTCGCCCCAAGCGTTAGGAGAGAACCTACTCCTACCAACTTTAAAGTGTTTGACCCGGCCGGGCTTTAAATCCCCGACCTCCCGATCTGCAAGTTGCCACTCTACCACTAGAGCGTTTGCAGCCGGTGAACAATTAAATAATTATATAATAAGAATAGTTGCAAACAAAACGCTGCCAAAATCCAATATTTATTCGATGGTCCACTTAAACATGCCTAAAATTGTCTTGTTTTGTACACAATGTTTATCTTAAACTGTATTGGGAATTAATTTCTGAATAAATGATTCTTATTATTGTTTTCCCAATGAAAAGTGTTGCGGTGTGGCTTATTATTATCTTATCAAAGTTGTCGTACGTTTTCATACGGTATTTGGCTTTCAATTGATTTATTTACAATGTCTTTTTAATATAACGAATAATAATTCAGTAACATCGAACTTGGCACAACGCTCCAACTCGTTTGCAATAGTTCGGCATTATTGTAAAGAAAACAGGTCGAATATTGAATAATTCTATGTTATATATACCCAATATAAAATATATTACTAAATGCTTTTTAAATGCCTTCTTACTGAAATACTGACTATTTATGAATACTTGTGCATTCTATATAAATGTAATGAGGTAAAATGCCGTTTATCACACTGACCTGATCATCAGCTGTCAATTCCCGCTTCCACTGAAGCCTGACCCGATAATGCATACAATGAAGCGAAATTTGACTTTTTTCAGAGTGAGTCATGAAGCATGGATGATCAGAGTAAATGGGAGCATGTATCTAACACACAGCAAAAGTTCCAGACAAAGAGAGACGCTTTAGAGCTCTCAAGCGACAGTTTATCAGATGATACAACTAAGATAAAGGCAAAATATGATTTTGACAAAACTACGAAATCTGAATCGAAGCCGTAAGTTCCATTTTAAATGTTACAAGAGTACATCAAAATTATATTTTAAAAAGTAAAAAGGTTTAAACTTTATCATTATATATCACATCTTCTCTGCAAATTTATGACCACAGTAGCTAAAAACTCTTGCGTATTTCATTCTGTAGTTTTATTATAATCTTAAAAGAATAAACTCAGTTACTACGCTCAAAACAATCGAAGCTATGTATACATATTTTAAGCCATTTATGCGCAATAAAGCAAATGATAGCATAATAAATTACTTCCACGTCTAAATTCTGTTTGTCGAAGTACACAGGCATTTTCAAACATTTATGTGCATATCTCATGAAATAATGACACTACCTTACCTTATTTCAGGTCGGGCATTCGCTGCAGTGAGTATAGCAAAACAGTAGTCCATATGTATGATAGGAGGGCATTTAAAAAAAAAAGAAAAGAAAAAGAAAGAAAAGAAAGGTTTCTTTAACATGTGTACAACAAATGCTTCATTATTGACATGATTTAAAGGATTTATTTTAAATTTCAAATTGTTTGTAATAAAATAGTAAAGTTTTACTATAATTAACAGTGTTAGCATAATTCTTGTGCAGTAAATTGATCAATGAACTGAAGGCAAAAATAATTCATTATAATTTGATTTCTGATAAATTAATGCAAATTTGAAGTTTGCCATTTTGAGGTTTGCGGATCTTATCTTTTGCTTGATACATCGCCAGCTATAAAACTCTCAGTTGCATATAGTTGCCAATATATGACTTTTGTATTGCAGTAGTAATCTAAGTTGATTTTTAATAACAGATACTTTTTCAGGTCAGTTAAAAGCCTTTAGTGGAGGACGTGTCAAACATATGGAGGTAGGGCATGTTTGGTTAATAACAACACTGATACACGTTCTGAAAAATAGTAAGTGTGCATTGCAATGCTAAAAGGCAGGTGATAAAATAAGAAAAGTGATGTAAAGTATCCGCAATCCAATTAACTTATTATATTTTCAAAACAAGGAAATTTTAAAACAAGGAAAATTTAATTTTGTTTGAGAACATTTATGCAACACTATTCAGTATATCTGTATCGAGGTATTTACCAAGAAATATTTGACATGCAAAACTCATATTTTATTAGATATTGTATCGTAACGAAAATAATGAGCTCTTTGTGCATCCAACTTCCGACAATCACTGTTCTCCATATTAGAAGACAGTAGCAGCTACCCTGTGATACAGTCAAAAGGCGAACGGTTGGTGTTTTATTTGTTAACACCTTGTGTTACTTGGTAGGTTGAAATAATTATAATTCATTCGTGTCATATATTATACATCACATATTTACCTTTTTCGCCACCTATAGATATATAGATATTAAACGCTGCTATAAGCCATTTTTTAAATTCAAATAAAAAACTTTATGTCGCCATGATTGACTATAGTAAGGCGTACGACTATGTAGTTAGAGATATTCTATGGAACAAGTTAATAAAAAATGGGATTAGAGGTAGAATTCTTAATATCATTAAATCCATGTACAACTCATTAAAAACAACAGTAAGGGTGGGTGGCGTCTTAAGTGAGAGTTATACTAATTATATCGGGCTCGCTCAGGGCGAGTGCTTATCATCTTTCCTTTTTTCTCTATATTTAAATGATCTAGAGGAATCATTAATGTTAAACGGTGCTGAAGGAATTCAGCTCGATATGTTTAAGTTATTTCTGTTATTATATGCAGATGACATTGTCATTTTCGCTGAGAGTAAAGATAGTTTGCAAAATAGTCTAAATATACTACATGAATACTGCCAGAAATCAAAATTAACCGCAAATGTTACCAAAAGTAAAATTATGATTTTTAGAAAAGGGCGTATATCCCAAGATGTACAATTTACATACAACCATGAACAGATAGATATTGTGCAAACTTTTAATTATTTAGGCGTTAAAGTATGATCAGGAGGAAGTTTTTCACATGCCTATCAATCATTGGCTGGACAGGCATCGAAAGCAATTTTTAAAATGAAAAAGTATTTAGCTAAATTTACAAACATTAAAATAAGTCACCGTTTAGAATTATTCGACAAACTCATATTACCAATATTAAACTACGGATCAGAAGTATTAGGGATTTTAAATATAACCAAAATTGAAAGAATACACCTAAAATATTGCAAAGAAATACTAGGTGTAAAAACCCAAACGCAAAACGAATTCATATATGGAGAGCTAGGTAGAATGCCATTAGAAAAAATGAGAATCATTCATATGATAAGATTTTGGCTTAAAATTAAAGCAAGCAATCCAACTAAATACATAGTGTATACTTATAATATGTTAATTAAAGATATGGAGACGTACCCAAACAAAACTAATTGGGCTGTTACAATTAAAAATATATTAGAGAATATGGGCTTTAGCCATGTATGGCACAATCAAGGGGTAGACAACATTAAAGTATTCATGTCTCTTTTTAAACAGAGGGTTAAATATTGTTATCAACAAGACTGGGCTGGAAAAATAAACACATCATCCCGCGCTAATACTTATAAACTATTCAGTGACTTCAGTTTTAAACCATACCTAGATAACATAACTGTAGAAAAAAATAGAAAATCACTTACAAGATTGAGACTTTCCTCACACAGATTAAAAAGAGAGACAGGTCGCTGGCATAAACCAATTTCTATCCCTGTAGATCAAAGAAAATGTGAAAACTGTAATGAATTAGAGGATGAATATCACTTCCTATTAGAATGTCCACTATATGAAACTGTAATAAAACAATATATAAATCAGCATTATTGGAAAAGGCCTAATGTATTAAAATTTATTGAGCTCCTTAAATCAGAGAATAAAAATACTTCATCAAAGTTATCTATATTCATTTATAAATCATTTGAAATTAAAAACCAAACACTTGAAAACACCAATTAGATATTCTGCAGGACAACTTATATTTTACCACATAGAGTATTACAAAAATATCACTCATTTGTTATTTTAATGACAATTATAAATGTTTAATACTATTCATAATAGTAACTAACGTTTTCAATTGATATTATGTGCATGAAAGTAGAGAGAAAGAGAGAGAGAGAGAGAGAGAGAGAGAGAAGAGAAAGAGAGAAAGAGAGAAAAGAGAAAGAGAGAGAATAATAATTTCATGTTTTCATATTAATACATACCATATGTTATTTTCGTCACCATTGATATATGTAATTACTGTATTTTATCTATGTTGTAATTATGGACCAGAGGTCTTATATACAATAAAATACTTATCTATATATCTATATATTTTTCTGAAGTGTAAACGAAGTATACAGTAATATTTCGTGCTGTTTTATCAACCTCAATTATAAAATATAACTGCTTACCTAATGGTTTACACACAGTGACACGAAGATGTTAAGTTAATGTTAAAATGGAAATTAAACATGCATACTATATCTCGATTTACGCATGTGCACTTTCAAGATTATAACATGTTTATCACAGTTTAAGCATTATTCAATCTATTTATCCATGGAAAAGTTATATACACATATACGATAATTAATTTTCTTACATATTTAATATCGAATAATGAAATATAAAAACATAACATATTTTTAAACGACACCATATACAAAAAGGGAGTAAATTTCTAAAGATTTTTCACCTAAATTTTCCAAAGCTAACCTTACCGTTAAAGAAACGTACACACTTTAAAATATGCGTTCTCTGTCTCATTCCAACGCTGATGTTTGTCGTGTGTGTTTAGTAACAAATATGAGCCTATTATACCACAACCCCGAACAAACTTGACTCTTGTTTCGAATGGCATCACTACAGTTTATCATATGGCAACAGTATTAATATTAATGGATTGTTCTTTTCCTGGTTATCTCATAGTCGTTACTGTTTATCAATATCAATCAATATGCATTACGATAATAGAAAACGAATTGGACACAAAACATAAAAAATATAATGACAATTTATGAAAACTTTTGCTACGCAAAAATTGCAAAGGCGGTGATTTAGGAATGCATTAATACAATGTAATGGTCATCGTCAATTCAGTGCTGCGCACGTGCACACGTGAGACTCCATCGCAGTGAATTCTGGTCTGTGTTCTCATGCATATTCATGAGGACTTATTATTCATCAGGAAGATAAAGGGGAATAAAGCTGACAATAAAATTGGTTGGATGTGAAAGGGTAACTATAAGAAACGTTTAAATGCATTTTAGAAGGCTAAACACACATACAACGAATGATAATAAATAAGAAATAACATACACACAGGTATGTCGTTTTGCAACCTTCGACACTATACATTATTTAAAAATGACATCTTTTAGATGCTATGTTAAATATAAACTCAGGAATTAAACGCTTATATAATGAGTAGGCCACCGACCCTAGCATTGTGATCAGCAAGTAAATGTTAATTGTTCACTCTATTTTTAATAATTGCTTTCTCATTTATTCCAGAATTTACATGTGCCACAGAAGGGCATACTATTAATGCATTATTACTTAGTAACCATATTATCTATCATATGTTAATTTGAGGCTGATCTGCCACGAATTTCATTTAGGAAGTGCGTTTCCTTAGACAGCATCGATGCTAAATTGGATCCGCTGGATTAAATCTGTATAAGCGAAACATATCTGATTTAGAATCCTCACAATTGAAGGCAGACCTATCAGACATTTCTGACTAACATGGTAGATTAATGAGATTTAGAACCGGAAACAGCATGCATATTCAAACGATCGGGGAATGAAGGTGAACGGAATGGACTCCAAATACAGCGAAAACAGCAAATCGATTATTAACACCGGAAATAGAGACTAGCAGTGTGTAGACTTTCACTGCAATGTAATTGATAAACTATATATTTTCTTATTGCTAAGCTGAACTAATTTAACTGAACTAATAGGTTATCATTTGTTGTTTGTTTTGACAAGACACGCCCCGAAGAAAAAAATTCATGCAAAGGCAATGCATATCAGGTTCTAATTAACGTACCTTTAAACTTTATTGCAATAACTGAACAATTTTAGGTGGGCCGGCAAGCAATTTCTTCTGAAAAGGCTTTGTTCCCAGAAAGCGACTCAGAGGACAACTGTCAAGTCTGCAATACCTTTATGGTAGACGGTTCGGAACAGGGAGCATCAGAGGTACACTATTTATCTTAAAATGTGTAAACACATGTTATATTAAACAATTGTATGATATAATATTTCAAGACAGGTATAAGAAGATGTGGTAGTGTAAAATATTTTAAAACAAACACTTTTCAGGTCGATTTAAAGTTTAAATAAAATGGGCACTAGCGAAATGTTAGCTATTTCAGCATTATTTGTTTCGAATCAGAAACAAGTAAGGTTAAATTGATGGTGCTTTTTAAGAATGTTTTAAATATAAAGGCATTGCCAATAATTTTGTTATTTTCATAAGCTGTTGATGACATCCCTCCGACCCTTATCACTGTTATTCATATACAGAGTCGCTTACAAAATACCTAAAACAATAGTATATACGGACAAAGTTAGTGCATTTACGTAACATTTGGTAACTTCTTACACAATTTCAAACCTATATTTAGTGTAATGTATGGTGTCATTTTCCCAGCTCCATTCTTACCGGTTAATATTTCTACAAAAGTTTTTATAAATGTCTGTGCAACATGCATTTCTAATGTTGATGTTTTCTTTTGAAAATAACTTGAATCCATTTTTGATGTGTACACTGTAAGATCAGCTACAACCGCAAGAAGAAACACATGAGGTTTAAATACAGTTCTCGAGGCTATAAACCTTTCAGTTCAAAACGCATTTCGAGTCAACATTATTACGACTAGAACACACTGTCCGAGTCAGCATGTATGTTTTCACAATCATGTAAACACGAACCATGTTTTAACTTACTGAGCACTGTTCAAGCATTTAGCATAGATCTGAAAGATAAGTAATATGGGAGCTGTGTATATGAGGCAAACTGACAATATTTGTTTATTTAGTCAAAGGTTTACTGTGCACTTAACCGGTTTATGGCAACACCAATTTTAGTAAATTTGCCGATGTCCACTCTGTATACATTTCCCGATGTATGTGTGTTCGTAAATCATATGGTAATTTTAATATATTGTTAATTAAGTTTATTGTAAATATGTAGTTGCACGATGCACGCGGGCAAATGACACGCGAATTGTAAAATAATTAAACAATCATCAAGTTTGCGTTTATACTCCAATTTTAACTATAACGCATGTATATCTGCAAAATGTTTTTTTTTTTCCTTTAACAAGCTTCTTCCGCAGTATTCTTTCAACGAAAGTTTTTTTTAGAATTTTAAACTGAACACCTCGCAGCTTTCAACCTATACTTTGGAAAAATATAATTACTGTAAATACAACAATTTTAACACAGGTTGTTCGAAATTCAAACCAATTGAATAAAAAAGGATTATCTTTAAGTCGTACCTGACTGATTGTGGTATCATTGTTAAGTGTGGTACATATTCATCATGTTAATGATTAAGGCTTGCGTTTATCTGCCTTCTGTAAGATATTGATCAGTACATAAAATATCCCTTGAAATAGTATAGTCATTATAGTCGAACAAATCAAGACCGCTCTTGTATCACACAAATTGCATATTGCTTTAATATTTGTTTTTTATCCAGTGATTTGTCATGCCAACCCTCTATCAATATCAAATTTGGTGGTTTTCACACCTTTCATGTACGCAGATAATGTTATGAAATTATATTTATTGTTTTAGGAATATGAGGACTTCAAATCATTTTAAGATATTTTTTTTAAAAATCAGGTGTTTATGGCGTGCATAAAATTATATATAACATTGTATTTAGATACCTCGAATAAACATATTTTGATATTAAAATATTCATACAAGATAATTGTTGACACTATAAAACCAATTTTTGGACGTTCGTGTTAAGTGATTGTAATAAAAAATAACACAATCTTGGTGATTGTTAACAATTATAAAATAAAAAATATATGGTTAATGATAACTTAACTATATAGATATGTTCCAATTTACAATATAGCATCTTTGATGTAAGTATATATATATATATATATATATATATATATATATATATATATATATATATATATATATATATATATATATATATATATATATATATATATATATATATATATATATATATATATATATATATATATATATATATATATATATATTTGTGTGTGTGTGTGTGTGTGTGTGTTTGGGTCCTGAAACGGCATGATAGTAATGTTTTTAGGAATGGCACTATGGTTTCCATATTCGGCTACAGTAAGAATATGACAAACATGTAACTGCGAGTTCTAATTACTTTGACGCCCTTTCCTGTGGCCAATGTATTTTCACCTGACAGAGGAGTCACCTGAGTCATACGTGTATGGACATAACCGTCCTCGAACTTTGCCAAAGCCTAAATAGTAAGGACTGATCAGGGCCTCAAAGGTGTGATATTCTGAGAATAACAGCTCTAAGCAACAACACTATTAGCAGAAATGCTTAGGTGGATGTATATCAACATTGACTATGATTTTGCGATGCAACTAATGATATATCAACTAATTAGAAAGGAACTATCAACAATTTAAGTATGTAAATGCTACGTTCTTGTTAATATTGAAGTTATAAAGACATCTACAGGAACATGTTGAACAAGCGCTAGGTTATTAACAAAACATTAACTCTAGACAGATTTTTCTAATCTTATCAAACTCATTACACACAACAACTGTCATTATGGCTGTATACAGAGCCTCTCAATTTTAATTTGACGGCAATCACGTTTAACAAAAGTATGCAATTTGCTACTTATAACATTCTGCATAACGGAAATTAACGAAGTGTGAAGTAGACAAAATCTGAGTAAAAAGAAAATCGTATTCACAAAATGGAAGACTGAATTTGAGAAGATGTAATGTGAGTAGATCAAACGATATCCGAATTCATGATAATGATTTCTCTTAATAGAATGCCATTATTTACTCCCTTTCTTTATATCCATAACTTTCATTTTATCTTCCTACAAGATGCAATTGGGCATCTGTAACTCCAATTTACTAATGGCAATATCTTTAATCCAGGAGTAATATTTTAGCAAGAGGACTATCATAAACGTTAACATCAACTATTTTAGGTCAACAGTCCTGGAAAGCCCATTGTAAAGAGCGTATCGTCGGACAGTGTCGATATTGAATGGGACGCAGTGTCAAGTTTCTGCAATGGTGATGTCTATCAGGTTCGATATGAAAACACTAAAAGTAGAAAGTGGAACTGTCAGAATTTTGAGATAAACGGGGGTAAGATTATAAGCTTACAATCGGGCACCTCATACATCTTCAGCGTTCGCTTAGTCAAAAGTAACGGAGAAGAAGGCAAATACGGCGAGACCAGCAAAGAAGTCAGGATACAATTAGAGGTATGATATTTACATGTTTAAGTTGTCTTTGGTGTTGATAACAATAAAATGCTAGGGAAATGCCAGCAAGGCCTAGTACATAATATTGCTTAATATTTTTTATTTACCTATTAATTATATAAAGAAACAAAAATAAACATATAGGTTCAAAACATACAGTTGTTTATCAATCCAGGTAGCGGTATGCTTCTAAAATGTCACAATATATAATTAATTTTAGAGGTGTACAACTTATTTCTCAAATTGTTTATTTTAATCGTTGGTAATTTTCCTTTAATAACATAAGGTTTCAATTGAATCCTCTTTGGGTACATTTGTTTTATGCCTTTATGGTATACGTTTCCGTGCAAATGTGTGCATACGCGCCTTAAACCAGCGTTAAAAGAAATAATAATTACCTAAGTCGCACTTTGGAAGAAAAACACCCTTAAGGACAAACATTGCGGTTTCACTTTATATACTGTTTTATTTTCATATTTAAACAAATGTTCGGATAATAGCATTCAATTTTTAGATGAAACATTTAAAAAAGTTTGTGTTTGACCATAAAATAACGCGGTTGACACTTGAATTTATCAGATGCGTCCTATTATAATTCTACCAATTGTAGCTTGAAACATATTTATTTATGTAACAATAGTGTAAGCTAAAATCAAATGCAATCTTCTTTATGCTAAAAGTCGAAACCTGTCAAATTTATATTTCAAACTCGTAGCTGTCAATGTTCAAACATGCTAATGTGCACTGTTTAATTTTATCTACACAATTGTTAAAGTAGTTGTGTCAATGCACTGTCTTATTCAAATAAGACGAAACGGAATGCGGAATGCATACCAAAGTATACAGAACTCTTACCAATAAGAATCGATAATTTCAATATGTACAGGCGAAAAGATTGGTTTTGTAAAAGGGGTGCAATTGCGCGTTGATATTGTTTACATGACTGGCTGATAAAGCAACTTTGTCAAAACCTTACATACACCACCTTGTTAACCTGACACGTGCAGGTTTACAGAAGTCGAATTACAGAGACAGATGAAAGCGATCTATATATGCACTTCCGAGGTGGCGCTTTAATTAAAATAGGCTATGCTTATGAGCGTCCGAGCAAAGACAGATCTGTATACCGTAAATTCCGGAAAGTTTGCGGATTAAAAACACATCATATTTGCATTGCTTCGAAAAATCCTTTGTAGAACTATCGTATTTTGCACAAAATTATTACAAGGCAAAAATATGTACACGTCGTTATTTTATATAAGATTTTTTAAAGAATAATATAAGTGCAAAGAACACAATCTAATAAAGGCCATATACTGCGGGCATCTCCAATCCTAATTGTAATTAAAGATAGCATAAAATAGATACATATGCAGACACACTTATCGCCATTTCTTGTTTTTCTTTGATGTGTTTGGTATCACCTAAGAAAAATGTGTAGCATGTGTAGCATATGTAACTGCGAGTTCCAATTACTTTGTCGACATTTCCTGTGGTCAATCTCGTTATCTTCACCTTGAATCTGAATCACCTGCGTCACACGTGTACGGACAGAGCCAGACTCCAACGTTGTCAAGCTATAAAGAGTAAATTATCAGGGCGTCATAGGAGTGATTTTTTTAGAATACCAAATCTAGGCTACAACATCATTGTCAGAAATGTTTAGGTAGATTTTTTTCAATATTGACTAAACTTTAGCAAAACAACTCATGATAGATTAAAAAAATAATTAGAAACGAAAAACAATTTAAATATGTATATGAACACGCCATGTTAATAATACATTCTTAGTGGTCGTTTACAGGAACATATTGGACAAGCGTAAAGAGAAAGGTTTGTTACATTGATGAGATATAAGAATGTAGGTTTCATTAAGTTTAACAAAAGTGACCCTTCAGATTGTATTTATTCGATGGTTAGCAATTGTATACTATTTGCCATTTGACGGCTATCAAGTTTAACAAATGTATGCAGCTTTACTTATGAAATTCTGAATAAAAGGGAATGAACGAAATGTGAAGTAGACCATATTTCAGTTAATGAAAAGCATGTCCACAAAATTGGAAGATTGAACTTGAGAAGATGTTATGTGTGTAGACCAAATGGCAAGATATCCGAATTCCTGATGTTGATTATGGTGATGCTTAATGGAAGGCAATTAGTTACTTCCCTTCTTTTTATTTAAACCTCCCTTTAAATTGTATACACGGCGAGTTGAGGTAGGAAAGTTTAACGCTTGGACAAGTGTATCTTATATGCTAAATGGTGACTAGTCAAGAAATTTAAACCTGTATAGAATGTGAAAGTCTATAATATATTTCTTCAATTTACTTATGACATTATATTTAATCCAATACTGATATTTTAACTATGGAATTACCATAAATGTAAACATCAACTTTTGTAGGTTAACCGACCTGGAAAGCCAGTTGTAAAATGCGTATCGTGGGACAGTGTCGATATTGAATGGGACGCCGTGGCAAATTTCTGCATTGGTGATGTCTATCAGGTTCGATATGAAAACGCTAAAAATAGAAAATGGAACTGTCAGAATTTTGAGATAAATAGGGGTAAGATCACAAGCTTACAACCGGGCACCTCATACAGCTTCAAAGTTCGCTTGGTCAAAAGTGACGGAGAAGAATGCAAATACGGCGAGACCAGTGAAGAAGTTACGACCAAAAAGGTATAAAAGTCCCTGTTGATGTTGTTTTTATTGTTAATAAATTCTATAACATTTTCTTAGGCATATGCTAGCCAAAAACAGCAACAACAATAATAATAATGATAATTATAATAATAATAATAATAATAATAATAATAATAATAATAATAATAATAATAATAATAATAATAATAATAATAATAATGGTAGTATTCAGGTATTTCTGACAGCATAAAAAGGAATCTTATGCTGTTCCCTTTTACCTTCGACCCTTAGATTTTGTTAATTATGTAGGTGTTTTGTTATTGATTACTTATAACTGGGATTCTTCAGAATCACAGTTTATTTCCAGCATGACATGCTGTAACGTAATTGGTATTCCTATGGATTTTGAGGTTATTGAGTTACGTAACTAAGACTAAAATACCTTTTTTGTGGTTTTGTTGCTGACTGTTGTCCTTATTTTGCTGAAATCACATCTTATCACGGAGTGTTGATATGTGTGTACATACTACTGGAGGATTATCAAACCTAATACATTTCTAGCAAATACGACACTGAAGAATCCAGAAATGTATGTATTCCAATTCTATGTTGTTTTGAAAAACCAACGTATTGGAACATTTGTTCAATAACAATGGCAATTCACTTCACCCAGACTGTAATTTAGAAGCAAGCCCAGTGAGCAGTTCAGTCATCCTTTTTAAATCCAGCCAACCACCGAACTTGCATCAATATCTTTGCACGGATTGTATATGGACTCATTATGCTTAAAGGATAAAATAATGTTAACAGTGTCTTTAATATGATCTGTTCTAAATTCGCATAACACAGTCTGGCGCATTTATAGATCGATTGTAAAATAATCACATGTTGCTTCCCAGAGCTCACCTAGAGCTTTTATGGGTGGCATCGCCTTTTAATTCCCTCGATGTATTGTGTAGATTGAAAACAATTATGAAATTTGTTTATAAATCACTTTTACAATTTGACAACGACTTGTTCCCTATCATGTATGCGTATTACATAGTAAAGATCATCTTGGTTTGCTGACAGCAAAGTTATGTTATTGCAATGTATTTGAGTTTTTTTTTCACAGGGAGGTTCTTACTAGCCTTGTACTTGAGAATATACTGAAAGAGAAACTGATTATGAAATTAATAAACCCTATATCCATCAGGATAAGTTAAAGTACTCATCTTCCAAAGAAGAAAACGTTGGATAATACTTGGTCATACTCGGGGTATTGGTAGCATAATTTCAATAAGTTTGCATTATTCTAGCAATTTCGTGTGTTTGGCTTTAATGGCTTCTGGCAGGTCCATTATCCACGTGCTCCTGACCAAAATGTGTCAATGCATTCTCTGTGCCAACTGTTGTGATAAAACTGATGTTACTACTTATGTGCTAAATCTTCTGTAAACTACTAAGCATCGATGATTTGTCAGTAACTGTGTAAGGGTGTTTTTTGCATTGCACTCTTTCCTAAGGTTCTACTTTCTTCTTGCTGAAACATGTACTGAGCTTGAAATATCATAATACAGACAACAGTAATTTATTAGTCGTACACTCACTTCAATAAGTTGTTAATGCCTAAGCTTTTAAAATAATTATTAGCAGATCTAAACACATTTGTTGCATGAACACAATGGCGTAAACGTCGTTCTATAAGTCTTAGACTAAAGCATGTATGTATTGATTTATCAACAGTATCAGCCGGTTAAATATTACTTAAAATGGTATTTGTCATTCAGGCATTTTCAATTTTAGTACCTATTAGAACAGTCCTGAGGAGATTCGTATTAGCACATTCTTAAGAAAATTCGTGTAACCACATCTAAAGAAATATTCATAAGTACACTATTTTAATTCGCACAAACTACTTTAAATGCACGTATGGCTCTTAGTCGCTTAGAGATAAGTATTTAACTGGACAAGGCCAATATGACAATCATTGCGTGGAGGCGATTTAACATATTCTCATGGGAAGACACAACTTCGAAAACGCATCGATTTAAATCAAAGCAGCAACATTTGTGACGGATTTATGAATGCATCCATTGCAGCTAAATCAACAAACAAATACCGTCTACTTAAAGATCAACCTAATATGTGTATATGAGAGAGAGACAGAGAGAGAGACAGAGAGATAGAGATAGAGACAGACAGACAGACAGACAAACATACAGACAGACAGAGAAAGAGAGAGACAGAGAGAGACAGAGACAGAGAGAGAGACAGAGAGAGACAGAGAGAGACAGAGAGAGACAGAGGCAAATATAGACAGAGAGAGACAGACACAGAGAGAGAGAGAAAGAGAGAGAGAGAGAAAGATAGTTTGACTTCATTTTAACCTTTAATTATCAAAGCATAACACATAATATGCTACAAAAAATCGGAGCCTATTTTAACACTAACGTGATTATCTGCTAATTTCCTGTGACATGATCCATGCTGCTCAAGAGTCTTGAGTACAACTATCAAAACGCGAAGTCAACCATATTGGACAACCCTATTGGACAACACCATATCGTTTGACCTGGTATATATTTAAATCTTACTTTGTATGCTGTAAGTACAAAGGTATAAAATACTTATACAATCAACAGTATAATGCAACTCAACACAGCTTACCGATGGAAGGTTCGAAGAAATGTCGGTACTTTTCTTGCCTATTGGAAATTGTTGAAAATATTTAACTTATTCGTATGTCCTTTGCGACGTGATAGTGAGTGAGAGGTATACAACAAAGAATTTTGCATCCAAACGTGGCCCATTGTGCGGCTCATTGTGCGGTTTTACCCGGACGTGTTTTATAATAATTATCATTTTAATATATACTTTGTACGTGAATCGCAGATACAAAAGCAAAGGGTACACCATCAGGTTGTTCTAGCAAGTGAATATTGCTGTAGTTGTTTCTGTGAATGTGATATAAATGTAATGTGTTTTTTTCTTTAGATCAAACCTACGACCAGAGGTATTTCGAATAAAAAACAATTCTCTATAATGCTATAACAATCATTACTATTATCGCGGTTATGTTACTGGTAATATCTTTCATATTACAATGAAATTAATTGAACAAGAAGCTAAAGCAATGAAAGTAAACATTGTATTTTTGTATTTTGTCTTCCTTAACAACCATGATACCAATTATGTCGGTAATAGGAACCCATACCAGGAAAACCATTGGTACAACATGTGTTTGCTGACAGAGTTGATATTATATGGGAGCGAGTGGATACTTTCTGTAAAGGCGACGTCTATGAGGGTCATATTGAAAACATTGTTTCAAAAGAGAATATCTGCCAAACATTCGATGTAAACTGCGCTACCATTGAAGGCTTACAGCCCGACTCACCATACGTCTTCAAAGTTCGGTTAGTCATGCAAAATGGACAGGTTTCAAAATACAGTGAGAATAGCGAAAGTTTCATAACCTGCTCAACCTTTGCCTCAAAGTTGGTTCGCACACAATGCCCTGTGGATAGAAGTGACAAAGGAACTGCTTTATACGAATTGCCTTTGGATGAAGTAAAACATGCAACAAATGAAGCTGCTAGGTCAAAAAAATATCAAATCGGTAGGTATACTTCGATTATTTTATTTAAGAATTGACAATAACATACGCACATCCATTAGAGTAAGAATTATTAAACAATATATATATATGTGTGTGTGTGTGTGTGTGTGTGTCTGTGTGTGTCTGTGTGTGTGTGTTTACACACAAACACACACATAAGTACAATGACAATAAGTTTTTAGTTATATATATATATTATATAACCAACAACAAATTGTCACTTATTTCAGGACCAAAACAGACATTGACATCTTCGTTAAAAAATAACAACTAAATAAATATATTATGCAATTTTACATTCAACAAATAAACATTTACATTGTATATTCATACAGAAAACACTAAATAAGAGGACCACCTCGCTAAGTAGGACAATTGTAAAAAAAAAGAAAGAAAAACGCTGGTGGCCCGCTTAGCGGGGTTTTACACTATATATATATATATATAGATATATATATATATATATATATATATATATATATATATATATATATATATATATATATATCTATCATATATATATATATATATATATATATATATATATATCTCTATATATATCTCATATATATATATATATCTATCTATATATATATATATCTCTATATATCTATCTACTCGTATGTGTGTGTGTTTGTGTGTGTGTGTATATATATATATATATATCTCTATATATCTATATATATATATATATATATATATATATATCTCTATATATATCTATATATATATATATATATATATATATATTGTAAAACCTCGCTAAGCGGGCCACCAGCGATTTTTTTTAATTGTCCTACTCATTTTTATATATTCCTTTTGCAGGACCCACAGTTAGGGAAAACATCGTCGAAAAAACAATTATGCTGCTCGGAGAGACTGGTTCTGGTAAAAGCACGTTTATTGATAGCCTCGCCAACTACGTACTGGGTGTAAGATTGGGAGACCCTTATCGTTTTACTGTCACGAAGGAAGAAGACAGAGAAAGACAAAAAGATAAGGTATTGTTAAAATAAAGAAAGAACTCTTATTTCAATATGATACGTAGTACAGCACGTTTGACAAACCAACAAGGCAGACAGATTTTTTTTCCGTAACACCCACATAGTTATTATCATATTAGCTAAGTCCAGCTAATTATTGGTGGGAAAAGACCATGGACTTGTGTCTGGCGAGAACCACCGGCGCTGGAAAACTCCACATGAAAGTTCTCGCCCCAACCGGGACTCGAACCCACGCGGTGAAGAGCTGAGGAGTTTCGAGACAACGACTTTAACCGCTCTGACACGGGCGCCTGCCGACATGATAATTACAGGAAAAGGATGATTTGCAGTATGCTGAGTAATTAATCTATAAGCATTTTATATACCATTTTCAAACTTAGTAGTCATGATAATGTGACGCAAATTAGGAGAACACATAGTTAACCTTGTATACGTGAATTCATTTTACGAATTAACAAGTTCTAATAAGCAAATTGCTCATGAGCAGATAGTAAAGCGCAGAGCCAAGTCCTGCTATTTTAATGTCGATCAACGTTATCTATTCATATTCAACCAGTGCTGTTACGCTTATTTTATTCTAGAGTACGGAGATTTTATGTAATTAATTTTCAAGAAATCGGAGACAAACGTTTTGGTTAAAGCATAGACAAGTATATTTTATCATGTAAAACTAATATTTTTAATTTTCACAAGTGTATGATCAATCGGAACTTCAACAGGTCTTTTAATTTTAATTAGTTACTTAGGCAAGCTCTTGTTGCAATTACTTATTTGCCACATTATGCATGTACTCATCTTTGAGAAACTGCAAATAATGTAACTGTAGTCCAACGGATGGTTTAATTTTAATGTTATAACGCACAGATTAAACATGTGCTATGTGTATAAGTATCGTTACAATTAATATAATAATACGTATTTGCCAAATATGTATAATAGGAAAACGGACATCTAAATAATGTGTCGTATACCAAGGGGATAGTCTGTTGTTTAATTTTGGAATAACGTATATAATTTGTAAAGACCGCTTCGCTTGGTATATATATATTTTATAGTTTTTAAGTAGTAGTCGCATGTATTTTGTTAAGTTTTGTTGATATAGTGTTATATATTATTAACATTACTCGTTCGATTTAGCTATGTTGCAGTTCTAAGATGGTAGTGATCGTCAAATTAGCAAACACAAAACGAAAGCTAAACTATTCAAACAGTATATCTCTTTCCAAAAAGGCGTGTGTGTGTGTGTGTGTGTGTGTGTGTGTGTGTGTGTGTGTGTGTGTGTGTGTGTGTGTGTGTGTGTGTGTGTGTGTGTGTGTGTGTGTGTGTGTGTGTGTGTGTGTGTGTGTGTGTGTGTGTGTGTGTGTGTGTGTGTGTGTGTGTGTGTGTGTGTTTATATTTATTATGAGGCTGCACTGCTTGTAATTGATACCATGGGAACACATATATTGATCAATCGAGGCTGCTGTGTTTAATAATGTCAAAAGCAGGACGGACTATTTTGATATGTGTAAGCGCAAAATTAATTATTTAATAATCGGCCTCTTATTTATTTTCAAAATGCGGACACTGTTTGTTTTTTCATGTTCATATACTTTCATGAACGACCTTTGCTTATTTAGTGTTGGTATGCTAGAAATTAATCAATTAAATTATCAATTAATGATATAAACTGCTCCTCCAACTACTATTCCTGCAGAGACACCATGTGATTAATATTATGCTATACGTGAAACCTGCGTCTTTAGTGTTTGTTCTGTTCTTAAATCGATTTACTCTTATTACGAAATGATCCTTAGTAAGTTTTTCAGAATAACGAAGCCATTTTTACACTTTCCTAAAATCACATTATGCAATCACTAGCGCACATCAATATGTATCAGCATTATACACAATGAGCAAGTCAGCAGACACTGCACAGGAGAAATTAACCCTATGAACAATGCTTAATGATAGGTAAAAAAATAAATTCGAAGAAAAAAACAAGATAACTAAAAACATACGCTTAATATGCCTTACAATCTTCTCTGTCTATCAATGGAGATGATCCAAGCTATACAGCTTAAATACTATCAAACTATCAAAACTAGCTCTATACCTTTATAAAACTGGTGTGGATACCAACGCATGTAGAAAGAGCTATAATTTCATCAGTGCACATTGGAAAGAGAAGGTAGAACATAATTTTACTGAGCGCAAAATAAAGCATAAATTCAGAGATGGTGGTTGGACTCTAATGTCAAAATTTACTGCCACAGTATAGTTAGTTTAGGATTGGTTTTGTAGTTAAGACTAGGAGTAATCTACCTTGGTAAAGAATAGGAACTGTTCATTCTGTTACATAGAGAAATCTTTTAACCCCGTGCTGGTTTGGTTAAGGCAGCACACACTAGCATGAGATAAGCTACAAAAAGCTAAATTATTCATACAGGACTCGTTTCGGTAAAAAAAATATAATAAACATATTTAATTCTTTACTATATATATATATATATATATATATATATATATATATATATATATATATATATATATATATATATATATATATATATATATATGCTGAACTTATTGAGTTACCTACCCAAGCTTACCTTCTGACACACTTTTCCCGTAGTTTTTCACTATAAAACATCCGCGTAACTAGTACGGCTTTAAAATAATCCTATGGCGCGTCCGAACTGATTGATTTCAAATTTGACGGGAAATACAATTGACAACTACTTTAAAGCGATACTAGTTCCTGATTTAAATATAATCAAACTTAAAAGTATGGGGAAATATACATACTCTGAATCCCTGGAGTCTATTCTTCTAAATAAGTAAATAAACACGCGAATGACTATTTCGCCACTTGGCTTTTAAAGAAATAGGGGAAATCGTCGAACAATCCAAATGATGCAAAATAGTACAGCTATCAAAACTGAACGTTCCGAACGACGTTGTCTCTTTTGAAAAGGAGTCACCAAAGCAAAAAACGCGGCAGAACGTTTTCTTCCTAATACGTTACGAAGTTTGATGTTATATAATTTGAATAACGATTCTTTCTGTGTATTACGGCACACATTTGCATGTTACATCTGCTTTTTATCGAATGAAAATATATACAAATATTTTAAATGACTTTTCTAAAAACGGAAGTCATAAAATGACATGATTAATTTACATAATAATAATAACAATAATAATAATAATAATAATAATAATAATAATAATAATAATATGATTAGATACCATTAAAACAATATCGTCAATAGTTTATATATTGTTATACATATTTGCAAACGCCACATTTGCTTTTAAGTTTATTTATTTTTGGTAACATGTTAAATGTCTTCTTTATATAATTTTATAATTATGTTAACATATATATTTAAATGGGTAAAATACGTCTTGTAACATAACATATTGCATTTAGATTACATTTTATCTCATCGTTATATCAACTTTTTTAATCTTGATATAGCATAAGCATCCTTGGTGTAGTGCTACAGGATCACATAGTCACTGGTTTGAACCACATAAGAGATGTTAGTCCTTGAGCAAGAATTCCTAATTAACAGATAGGCTGTAACTAATCTTGAAATAAATAAATATATAACATTTTGTTCTCTCTATAACCATGGGCGGATCAAGCGATGTGGAGAGACTGCTAGCGGGGTTTAAAATGTTCACAAATATGTTTATTTTTGTTTCTTTTTTTCATTGGTAACAAAGTCACTAAAGCATTTCTAATAGTTGAGCCTTTAAGAAATTTATTTGTATCTCGATTAATTTCCAAGGCTATTTAAACCATAACTATAGTCATGTTGCAAACAGTTTAAAGAGTCATTGCTTTGACGTGTTAAATTTAAAAATTAGTTCAGGCTTTTATTGTAAATTAGCCTGAATGTACAGGTATTAATATAATTATGATATTAATTTTCCAGAGAATTAAAAAAAACACTATTTATTGCCTTGAAATATGTGCAGGCCCTAAATAATTATAATTCCAAAATAAATGTAGATTTGACTTGAAACGTTAGGAAGGGAAGCAAGCTAAGGAGTATATATTGGATCAGTCAGTGAATTTAAAGAGTCTGAGAACAAGCTTTTGTTAGAAGAGGAAATACTTTGAGAAAAAGGGTAGAAGAAGCATTTTTTAAAAGTTCATTTCAATTAAGGGTGATAATTAAAGATATAAATACTTCATAAAGAGGATTGCTATTTAAAAAAAAATATTGTATAACGAGATGTAAAAAAATGTATTAAATAGAAATTTATCTAGTCCTAGGTCTGGGTTAAATATCCATTTAAACAAAACAAAACAATGTTTCATATATAGTATTCAATGATAAGATATGTATGATAGCGGGTTTATGTTGGGTGCCTTGCTTTTTACGGGGTCTTTATGAGTCCACCGTTTATTCATCTACCCTCCATCTATTTGCCTTAATTTTGTACCGTGATTAGTTGTTTTCCCTTAATGTGTTATTTTCTTCAAAATAATCCGATTTCATATCCGTTTTAAGTGAAAAAAGTGCCAGCTCTAATCATTAGTAGAAAACATTTCGAGGAAAATGTTAAGGAACAAATTAATAGAGGTATAATGAATTTAAACAAAGAGCAGTCATCATCTTCCGCCAAATTGGGGTTCAGCCATTTAGAGAATGGGTTTACTAAGAATGTTCAGATTTTAAAGAGACTTCACCTCACCACGTGTCTTGTGGGTTTGAAACTTTAATTATTGTATATTTTGGATATGACTTCGGTTGGATATTGTATTATTGAAGTTTATGTTTACGTTTACGTTTAAGTAGGTGTTATCCTATATTATTAAATATATTTAATGTATTTTTTTTTCTAAATAATTAAGAAGCGCGTTTCTTTTATTAATTCTGCTTTGCCGGGGGTGGGGCGGGGAGGGGGGGCTTTATTTTCTTCACCTAGGTAGCTGGATCCGTCTGAGTCTAGTAAATATTCAACCATAGTCTATATTATGATGGTGACTTTTGAACTTGGAGCTCGAATCTCCTTATTCATAATCATGTTTATGTTCATATTCTTTAAATGGATCATCTTTTTTCTTTGTAAAATGGTTTTAAAAAAAAGCTGTACGTTTCTTTGTTACTCAGTCCGATTTTTAGCGGGGCGCCATTAAAGAAGGCATTTTTCGCTATTTTGTCGACAAGTTCATTGCCTACAATGCCTACATGACTCTGTATCATGACAAGACGTATTTTTGTGCTATATTTATTTTCCTCAAGGCAATAAACTTATGTATGTGAATATTTCCATGTTTGTTCGTTCCTTTAATCTCTTGAAGAACTGGTAATGCACTAACGTAGTCTGTATCTGTATAATAAGTCTACATTGTCATATCCAGGAGCCACATGTACTTAGTGCTATATTTAGCTCAGTGATGGAGAATTGTTGGTTCTAATATAATGAGTCATGGCTTTGTTCCTTTTTGATATTTTTTACTTTTTTTGGCTGAGAATTGTTCTTTTTCCATTATTAATTCGGGTAAGTATCCATCACTGCTGCTCGTTTTGGAGTAAGTATCAACTAATAGTTCAGCTTTGAACAGAAGTGGAATTCGGATTATACGTGTACAGAAGAGTGGTGTAAGAATGTTAGTAAAATACAGATTGAAATTAATTTATCTCAGCATGGTACATTTTTACGTGAAGGTTCAATGTTTAAGAAGGTTTTCATATTGGCTTCACTAACTTATTATTTGCCTTCACATTTTACCGTTTAGACGGAAATAGTTGTATTGTCTCATTTGAAAGGTGGGAAAACATACCGGCCTTCGTGCGCTGGAAGTGGACCTAACAGGACAGAAGGATTTTGACTATGCCAAGTTCTTACAATCTAAATAGTCCAAGTGTAACCTTTACCATAACAACATGCCGCATTATGGTATGGTTTTTCATGTAATGTGACGTAAACTTAAACCGTACAGTATGTTGTATCGAAGAGTACACTGTATCGCAGCGTAACGTGTATGGTATTGAAAAAGATACGTACAGAGTATCATACATCGAACGTTATCGTACCGTACTTGCATCGTATCCTGTGCCTCTTTAGTATTGGTAAGTTGAGGTCGTTAAACGTAATATTTATGTCATATAATCTTTAGCGTAGCGTCATTTTCAATATACGCATTGAGAATACTGTCTTGTTTGCTTAGGTATGACTACGATCATGCCGCTATGCCTGGTAGTAATACCTTAATGCACGATGTTACATATACTTAGTATTGTGAAGTTTAGAAGCGTTTTTTTTTATAAATATAGCATAGCTTCTCCTTTCTGCTTTAGTATCGTTAAGTTATTTTCCTTTGCTACCATGGACACACACCTAGACATGTTTAGGTTTCTGCATATTGGTATCTTAATAACATTGCTATTACAGCATTTTGAAGTGAAGATTCCAGTGGTTCGTCTTGCTGTCTTTCAAAAAAATAGGTTATTTTAGTACCTGTTGCAAACATAGTTCTGTAAGCTTTTTTATGTCTTTATGCTTAGTGTACATTTTTCTAGACACAATCCCAGACTCTCTTGATTACAACTTATACCTTCAACCCACAAGAAGGAACCCGAATCACATACAGATTAAATGTTGTCGACACGCCAGGCTTCAATGACACCAAGGGGCCAACACAAGACAAGGATTTAGTTGACCGGATACATAAACTATTCACGGCATCTGGAGAAAACGGTATTCAGGTCATAGATGCAGTTTGCGTCTTTGTTAAGGCGCCAAATTGCAGGTTAACTGAGGTTCAATCATACATATTCAAGTCGGTTCAGTCGGTATTTGGGAAAGATATCAGAGGGAACATCTGTTTACTGATTACATTTGCTGATGGCTCGGATCCAGCAGTCATTGATGCTGTGAGCAAATCTGGTTTACCTTATGGTGAAAAGTTTTCTTTTAATAACTTATCCTGGTCTTTTGATCCAAAAGCAAACACTGCCTCAATGTTTTGGAACATAAGCTTAAAAAGTTTCACAGCTCTGTTTCACTACTTAGAAAGATTAGAAACAAAAAGCTTACAGCTCACAACAGAAGTTCTGAAGGAAAGGCATCAACTGGAAACATACTGTCAAAAACTTCAGAGTCAGATAAATGCGAGAATAACCGTAATGAACAGTATCAAAACAGCAATGAAAATGGTACAAGAACATGCGGGTGAAATAAGCAAAAATACAAACTTTACTTACGAGAAGAAAAAAATAAAAGTGATATCTGTCGATCTACCCAAAAACGAGCGCGCCACTAATTGCTTAATTTGCAAAACCACATGCCATGAAAAGTGTTGGCCTGTTGTTGAAAGTTTAACAAAACTGTGTTGGGCCTTTGGATTGTTCACTGGCAATTGCAGTCAGTGCTCGAATCATTGCCATTGGAGAAGTCATGAAACTACAGGACATCGACTTCAAACATGTATAAAAACAGTTACGAAAACAAAGGAAGATATGAGGAAAAAGTTTCAAGAAGCTACAGAGAGCTTTCTGAATAAAAACGAGGAACTTCGAAAACTGAGAGGTAAACATGAAGCTATTTTTTCTGAACTCAATGCAATGTTAAAGAGCATGGTTGAATGTAAGAGTCGGCTGAACGAAATTGCTCTGAGACCGGACCAAATAAGTATAAATAAACTGGTTGAACAATTGGTTAAGGCAGAGAGGACTGAAGAAAAGCCGGGATTTGAGGATCGAATAGAACAATTATCACAATTTCGTGAGGAGGCTTTTTTGTTGGTAGGATCCCAAAACATTGAAAGTAGGTCAGATAATTAAAGTTATTGGTTATTAGTAAATGGTTTCTAACTTTCCAAAATATAATTCTCAATATTTATCATGCAGAATGTGGTTGCTGGATACTGTCAATCAAACAGCATACAAACATGGATTGCAAAGACATTATTTCTGACGACATTTTAATTAAGGTTTATCTCAATAATATAATAATGCCAAAACAGCAAGATTATTACGCACATTAAACTACCATTACAACACACACCGTTCCTTTGTAGAAATGAACACATCATTACGTTTATTCTTATGGTTTAATCATATTTTTATGGAAGACAAACACACTTTTGTTCGTAAAGAATGCTTATATCTTATGGAACAATTGTGTTTTGTCTCTATTTGTAAGCTATGCACGTGTATTGTATGACGCCACATTCGTATAAAGATACCTTTTTTCTGATTTCCTAATGTCCAAAGTGTAAACAACGTGTATTATATGTAGTTAAATAAATTCCAGTTTAGTATATGTATATATGTGTATTTCGCTTCACTGAATTCATTTCACAAACAAAAATTTCAGTATTGTTGCAACGATAAGTTATTCCTAATACTTATTCATATAATTTCGTGTTGTTTTGTTGTTGTCGTTGTTGTTATGTTGTTCATGTTTTTGGAAAGAAAATATACGACAGTTGCGTTTGCTTAAACTATTTGTATTTTTTAAAATTTATAGGCGTCATAAACTTTCTTACAAACCTGACAAAAATGCTGTTATAACATATTATTGTATAGAAGCTGCAGTATTTTCCTTAAATGGACATCACATTAATGTATTATGCCACATCTTTGTAAACAAAACAATATGATGTTGTTGTTGTATTTTGTAGTTTGCTCTCCCATGCTTTTCACACAGGTAATTTTGAGTGCGAGTTGTTGATGTAATTACAGGTTTATTTGCGTTTATTTCGCTTAACACATTGTATAATACCTGAGAAACTGTATCCAGTTCTAACGGGATGCGTGTTTAAATTAGTTTGTAGCTGCAACACTTGTCAAGTATATGTAACAGTCTAAATAATTTCTGGCAATGGTATTAGTTATACACGTTTTACTGAAGAAAATAAAATGTATGCATACATCATATGTGATATATGGGACCCGGTCATTTGCCATTTTTTGTTTGTTAGATTAATGTATTTGACGTGTTTTACGGACATAATATGAGGTGTGTGTTCGTCCTTTTTCTGACGTTTAAAAATGTAAAAAAATATTCTGATATTTATGCAAGCAGTTTTATAAATTTGATCATAAGAAACACATACTGATACAAAGTAGTTTGCACAATTAAAAAAACTGCTTGTTATGCAAATATAATTTGAAGTATGGCATTAGTATTTATATAATTAAGTTTATATACATACAACTCTATTTATATTCAAATTATATATTGTAAACAATATAATAATTAAAAATATTTGTTAAATGACTTGTAGTGGTGTACTTGGTATTACCCATTAGTTTAGTAATAGTTGGAACCTGTTTATTAAAACAATGTCATTATATACTTATATATTTTGTTTAAATCTAAGAAATACGATTTATTGTCATGTTCGTGGCGATACAGAGTAAGCAACATAAAAATGATGATGATGCTGATGACGATGATGATCCGCATGATCACGATATGATTTATAATGCATTTATAATGGTTAATATAGTATAAACGTAATGGTTAAAATGGTTAATGTAATATTAACATATTGGTTAATATACTGGTTAAAATGTTTAATACATTTTTGTTTTAGTGTATACGATTTTAGCTACTAAACGATTCCTTGAGCCTATTTCTTCTGTAAATCTGACATTACTTCATGCTACATTAGAAATAAATTCGTCACATATTTAAATAGGTCTGCTGTCTTCTATGTACACATTATGTTTACAAAATGCACAACAATTAATTATAACTTATGTAAGTTTTGAAACTCATTTCGAAGAAAGAAAACTTTATTTATTCGCTTCTCAATTGCGTGTATATGCCTGCAGAAAATAATCTCGTTTTAAACACACACTCTCCTGTTGTTAATTGTTTTGACCAACCTGTTCGCTTTTGATTTGCATTATCCAATTTGTACTTTTACTTGACAAATATCTGAAAACTATATTTGTACAAAACGGATTAAATGATTGTAACAAGCATGAATATATGGATTTTAATCTGTATTTTTGAAGCTCATACAGAACTGTTCTATCTCCAGTAAAACAATAATTACTTTAAGGTAAAGTCAGAAAATATCATTGTAGGTTTTGATTGTTTGGACCATTTTGAAGTATATTCTTATAGCTCATATATATTTTAGATGTATCCATATTGTATGCTTGCTTTCTTCTTTGTATTGTGGTTGGGGTTTTGTGTGCATTTTATGGTCAACTGAAGTTACCCTTATTTAGAAGTAATGTTCGGTCATTTTTTGTATAGTATCTCTTCGGCATTTAACTAAACCTGACATCCTTAAATGTAGCAGTGTTATAGTGCTGAACATGATATATTGAAGGGACGCTAAGGTTACTGAATTGTAACTTGTAAACCTTTCTGAATAACTGATTATCGTTCCGGTGAATTATTGAACACAGTTTAACATGATTTTTACCTCTTATTTACTATTATTGATTTGTGTAGAAAATCGTATACTCGTTATTTATTACAATATTAACATTGTAGTTTTTGTTATACTTGTTGTTTCTTTTGATTCATGTAAGTTACTGAAATGTGACTTGAAAGTGTAGGTCTCTATCTTCGAATAAAGCTGTGTAGTCGTCTATTTTGTGGTCACAGAACTGTATAGAACTCATCCTTGAGTTTGTTTGTGGGCAATGTGTGTTTGTATGTAAAGCTTTGAAGTGATCTATTGTGCTTTCTTTAATAAACAATTTAAAATGTTGTTATAAGAAAATGTATGCCTTTTCAAATAACAAAAAATCATTTCAATATAGCCTCGCCTATGAGTGTCAGGAAGTCTCTTACACGACCCAACACCTTGACTTTGAATACTTTTGAAACGGAATTAACAAGTCACGGCACAATCAATTAACATATTTATCCTAGATGACTTGTTTGAATGTGTTTAATATATAGTGTGTTGTGCTCTATCTTACACATATTTTATAAGTATAAACATGTATCTTCTGCTTGTATTGTTAAGAAGTATCATTGTATTTGGAAGTGATCATATATCACTAAATAAAAGCATAAATTGAATATATAGTTCTGTTGTATTTTTACATAAAAAGATAACCGTTGCCATTGATGGAGTTCTAAGTAAGTTAATAAACATTTGCGATACAGCAATGAGCATATTTTGATACATCACATACTTTGACAAATCTAAACATAACATATCCATGAAGTATCTGATTTTAAATAAAAAAAAAAACATCAGTTTGGTTTGTGTTTTCTTATTGCCGACGGCCAGGTAAAAGCTGGATAAATTCACCGGGGACTGCAGTAACTCAGAGACGCTGACTAACTCCTCAGGCCCATATGTTTAAGTCCTCGACTTACAGCTCCACAATGATGTGCTTGTAGTTCTACCCAGACCTATCAGCAGGGTCTTCCTTCAACAATAATCAAACAATGCTTAGTGCTCTGATTTAAACGTCGTGTATTTTAAACTGTTTTCGAGATTACACTAAAATGGTGTTGTGCGAATTTTATTTACCCACATTTGCAGGAAATATTTAACTTAAATTTGTTTCTGGTGAAGCGATAAGACTGGGGTTTATGTGTAGCTGGGTCATATTGCTAAGGATTATGTCCTTTGAACACTTTAGAACATAAGCTTTAACATGAGTTGGACTGTAAAAAAGAAAATAGATGTAATACTTCTTACATAAAATAAGGAAAGAAAACGAGTCCTAGTGTACAAGACACGAGCAAACGCGAAAATACATTTACCAAATAATTTCATTTTCATGTTCCATTACTATACAATGTTATCTTACCAAAAGACACAACAACCGAATACACTACGTCTTAAGATTTTATAGCATATATGAGTATTGT
This sequence comes from Sinonovacula constricta, assembly GCA_007844125.1. NCBI lineage: Eukaryota > Metazoa > Mollusca > Bivalvia > Cardiida > Solecurtidae > Sinonovacula > Sinonovacula constricta. The sequence continues at coordinate 44,073,272 of CM017564.1, forward strand.
TAGCTACACATGTTACACAGCTTTCGCTAAAGTACATACATACCGAAAATGTAAACGGAAAACTATGGCGCATATACGCCTACAAATAGTTTCTAGAGCAAACATGCATTAAAACAATAAGAATTTCAGGAACATTTTCGTGCACAATTAGTGTTGCCCGCCTAAATTTAAACCTGTTCAAATGGAAATCATAAACATGAACCAGTTATCAACTGATTATCACTTGCATATTTGCAATTATTTGTAACAGAAAGACAGTCCAGAAAAGCCAAATGTGAAATGAATGTACACTGGCGGCTTCGATATTGTATGGGGCAGAGTTCATCAAGTCAAAATAAGGCGACCACTATCAAGTTGAAAGTGTTCTGGAAAAGAAACGTCGGAGGTATTTTAAATTTTCGAGATGGGCAGTGAAGAGATAAAAGTTTTGTAACTGATACATTATACATTTTCAAACTTCGCAGGGTAAAATCTAATGGTGATGGGACCTATTTTGATCAAAATGTTATGGGAGCCGCTTAAGATTAAAAGAGGCGTTGTATATCAAGATTATCCAGAAGATGGCATAAAATTATTCTTATGAATCTGTAAATACCCTTCTAAAACTTGGCTAAGACAAATGATCATGCAAGATTATATAGTAAATACCTTAAATCATATTTATGTTTTAACGATGAATTGTCACAATTTACTATCTTTGGACCTGAATAAATTCTATCAAATATAGGCAACGTTATTAACCCCTTTGGAAAGGTGTGTGTGTGTGTGTGTGTGTGTGTGTGTGTGTGTGTGTGTGTGTGTGTGTGTGTGTGTGTGTGTGTGTGTGTGTGTGTGTGTGTGTGTGTGTGTGTGTGTGTGTGTGTGTGTGTGTGTGTCACTGTATGATTTTCTTACAAAAGTCCAGCGAACCGTTAATACAACATTACAGTTTAGCTATGCACTCTAGAATATTCATATAAAGGTCTGAGGAAATGAAGTGTTTAACAAGTGTTTAAGCACCCTAATCGATCTTTTTTGCCGATTGATCGTTCTAAGGCGGTTGCTGCTCGGTTTGCTCTTTGTTAAATGACTCAGTACAAAGTTGTTCTCACTTTTACAGTTGGCTTGCATGTGAACACCTATGTCAAGTGCCTTTTTAGATTTAGGTATATGTTGCAATGCTCATAGGACTTTTTATATTTCCTTATTGTAAAAAAGGGACTTGAATGATCAATGACATTTAAGGTGATGATGGTTGTTGTTTTTACTTTATCCAGGTTTATAAAAAGTATTGTAAAATTACAAATTTCTAAATCTATCGTGCAATTCATTTTAAAAAGATATGTAAAACACTTGAATGTGGAACATATACCCTTCTATGTCTCATTATTACTTAAATTGGTTTCAAAAGGTTGCCATGATATTTACGAAAGATAATTGAAAACACTTACTCAAATTTCAATAAGATAATGGGCAAACGAAAGTTAAAACGGGTAAAGTCAAAATAAGATGAGCTGGCTCGATATACTCTTGAAAAGTAACACTGACTCAAATGTCACAGGTTGCAAACCAGAATTCGCCATTTAATACTTAGCACACTTTCCCTTTTAGAAATAATGGGTCTGCAAACACTACCTTGTGCTAACACTGTCAACAACTAAAGAAAACAATAAAACATGTGTTTTTTATTTGCAATGTTGGAAACCACTTTGGGGAAAGCATTGAAACATTCATTGCTACTCACTGTCTAAACCGTGTTAAACTGTCAACTGTAAACAACAATGTTTAAGATCAAACGATTTTATTGCAAAATAAACATTGAATACAACAAAACACTATGACAAGTGGAAACAGTTGTATAAATATCACCAATGATTATAATGCCAATTAGCAGCATCACATTAATCATACATCAGCAGTCTCGAAGATAACAAAGAAAAAGGCATTTATGCTACTAATCATTAATGTCAAATGCTAACACTATACAAGCTTGCACACTTTATCGGTTACTGATACGGAAAAAGATTCCATTGTATTTGTTATTATTATTATTTGGTATTTGAATACGACATGTAAGAGACACAGTAAGTGTCTAAGCTGTACAGTATATGAGTCGACTTGACAAAGTTGACAGTCTTCAGTATGCATACTTTTCCGTTAAAATTCTGCGAAAATCAAATTGCGACTTAAAGTGTCTAAATCAGACACGTTTAAAAAAATATCTTTAGAATAATGTTTGTAAGAAATGTGGATAATACGTCCACCACAGGCTCTTCGAGCATTTCTGCGTTTCTATGGAGAATTATGGACGTAAAACGCCTTTGTTATACTTAAATAATGGGGTTCCATATGTTCAGTTAACATCAGTATGTGTGGTAAATGACATTAGGACATAAATCATACACGCTTATTATACCAGAAACACCAGTGTAACATTGTAAATATCAAACTTACTTTGCAAATACTTTAAGAGGCAATTATGGCTGGATATAATTGTTACCAAACGTACGTTGCACGCAGATTACGCAAATGCGACACACGCGCATCACGCCCACAGAGAAACCGCAGTCTAAACTGGAAGCACGAACATAATTTGCATTTATTCGCGTCATTTATGTTCAACCTTCATTCGAAAATGACGACATTTTGTAATTTGGACAAACATAATCATCACCAAATGTAATTTTGACGCATCCATTATTTTGCAGTCCTTTTAAAATGGTTTTCGCAATTTATTTTTGTTAAAACATTCAGATCGATCTTATTTTGGAATTATGACGAAAACTTATATGTTTTTTTTTTTTTGTTTTTTTTTAATTTCAGTATATAAAAAAATATATATCAATATAGCATCGAAAAGAAAAGAAGATTAATAATAATGTGAATATGTAAACAACTTTACATTTACTCAAGACTTGCCATATGGTTTCTCTTTATACTTTTTCACATCATGTAAATTGACGCGGAGTAAATTAACGAAGGGTCAAGTACACAGCCCAGTGTCTCAAACAAACGGAAAACGTTGAAAAACGAGTTACAAAGTGGTTGCAAAACATTACGTTGCATAATGCAACGGAAGTTGCAATAAACCCAGAATTGTAATAAACTTAATTTCGCGTAAATTATTGTATTTTTTTTTTGTCAATTTCGTCCCGAAATCACCAGGAAAACACGTGTCGGTACATACTTAAAGTAAAATATTTCAGATTTTTTCAATTTACATTTCCCTAATAAAAAGCATTTGCCATAAATTAAACCTTTATTTGTTCATATAAGGATAAAAATGTCTTGCTACTGTAATTTAACAAATGGACGAACAACTTAAAAGAAATATGCTTCTTTGTCCTAGAAGAAGCTTCAAGGAGGAGTCAGTGCTGGCTGCGATTGCATTAAAAATATATGATAAAGAACTTTATAACATTGTAACATTGCAAAAAAGCACAAGACAAAGGAATTCAAAAGTGAGCCAAATGAAATAGTAAGAACAAATCTTTGATTAGTAATTTAACAAAAATAGGAAATCCAACAGTAACCGCCTTGGAAAGGTCAGTCGGACAAAGGGACTGACTGGGTTCTTCAATCGGTTTTACAGAGCTATATCCTCGCACTTCCCGAGGGTTCCTCAAATGCAAGCAATGAAAAATAGTTGAAAAATAATGTCCACATAGTATTTAGAAGAGGGAAGTATCCTTTCCATAAGAAGAGCTAAACTTAATTGTTAAAAGTAAATTAAATTAAAATGTTCATCAAGTAAAAATGACAAGATATGTAATGCGAATTGTTGTAGCTTTCTGCTCATGTGTAGATGGATTTGTGGAATCAAAATCCGATATCCATCAAAAGAAAATACACGTAACAATACATTATTGGACGAATTGGTGGGGGGATTGTTTGCGACTGCCACACTGCACAGATAACATTGTTGTAATCAGTAATCTACCTCTATCAAAAGTAGGTGAAAGCGGTTTCCAACAGGATCAGTATCGTGCACGTACATTATGTAAAATATGAAAAAAAACTATATTAGTGGTAAATTGTGTAGAAATCAATATATCAAAATAACATTTATTTTGAAACATTGTCACAATTGGTCAAATTTGACATTTTAAATATTATAAAATAAATAAAACGTTATTGAATTCAAAAGAACAATTAATGACTCGTTCATGAAACTTTGTAATAAAAACACCTAACATTTAATGTTGTCTTAGGGCTTTGCCATTATAATAAAGTAAACTAAACCCTCCATATATGAAGTGCGGATAGTGTGGTGAATTGTGACATGTAAAGACGCTTAACAATGGCCAAGTCGCTTCACAGGTGGACATGATATTTCAAAAGGCACATGACTGCCTAAGATTTGTTAATCTTTTTTCTCTCTTGATGGATGGAGCCATATTTTATGCCAATAAATATTATAAAATATGAATAAAATGTATATACAAAACTGTTTATTTTTTCTGATCTGATTAAAAATGACATTAAAATAAATTAATGTTAATGTAAATAATTTGTTAATTGCTTAAAATAAATTTACATACTGATAATGATGAGGTTGATAATGATGATGATGATGATGATGATGATGATGATATCGCAATAATTTTCAAGCGGTGACTATATGTACATGTACAACATGCCGTGAACATCTGGCATGAAACCACCGAGTCACATTATCATGACAACTGCCTTTATATGCGCTTGAGCGTGAGCAAGTGAGTTATACCACTACCATTCTAACGACTTTGGTATGTGGTGGCCAGGTATCGAAAGCGGCACCTACCTACATGCTGTACAAATTGCCTACTAGGTCTAGTGAAAGAGACAAAACATTTTTAGAGACCATATAAAGAACAACATTCAATAGCCAATCGCTGTACATTAAAAACAGTATATTAACCAGCAATCCGTTTTGGTGGTGTTGTAGTTCTTATTATACAATGCGTTTTTTCTTCAAGTCGTTTCGAAACTTTAATGTATTTTATACCAATTTTTCTACACACACAAAAACAAGACAAATGCGACCTCTTAAACAAGTTTCAATTTGTTATAAGTTTTGGTTGTGATAAGAACAACAAAAAACACTTTTTGCATGATTATTAAACATATTTAAATCAAAGATTATAGAAAAAAGTGCCCATAAAGTATCTAGTGATAATTACTGTAATGATTAATGTGTCTATTTTTATTTTATCAATAATAATAGCTACATCCGAAACAAGTTTCCTGACTTGAAAAAAGGAAATCTGTGGATTTATAGTTTCCAAAAATTACTATAATATTCTTTTATATTAGACGCATGTTTTAAAGGAGACAGATTAAAATATGTACGTGTGTGTATGAGTGCGTCCGGGCGTACGTGTGTGAGTGTGTATAGGCAAATCTGTTATTGTTTGGATTCGCGGCTAATTTTCTGAGAACATCAATTCCCAATTATGTTATATTTGCCAAGAAATAAAGTAAAAAAAAAAATCTATTCTAATACGACCGTCCTTTTTTCATCCGCACTATTTCCATGCGCACGTTAGCTGTTCCGTCAACCGCTTCTTCGCTTGTACAGGTAGGTTAATGTTTGGAATTCACTTTTTTTAAATTAAAAAAACAAAATGTCCATTATATACATTAATTTAGATCAAAGTGTTTAAATGAAACATCCTAAGCAATGACGTCGCACTTTTTCTATACGTTACATATTGACAGTATTCAAGACGTGTTAGAATTTTTTGCACAGTAGACTTTCCTTCTTCTAAACATAAAAAAACTTCTTATTTCTTCTGTTATATCATTTTTGTTACATTTACAGAGATATAAAATAAAATGCAATATGTATGTACTGCATTTGTCTCTACCAAAGCCTGTTATATTAAAAATTAAGATACAGAGCTAACGGTTATTTTTTATAGCTATATTAATTATGCGTATTATGAAACAAACTGAGAGACGTATATGTCAACGAGGTCATTTTGTTAATGACGATGATAAGAAAAAAATGAAGATAAGGAACATGTTTATTTATATATTATGTATTTATAAGATTACTTGTGTTTCTAAATAATCTCTATCAACGCCACCCTTTTATAGTACTGGATAATATATCACTTTTATCAATTGTGATTCCCAAATGACATTTATCAAGGAAGCCGTTCCACAGTGATGAGTAATGATTTCCTTATTTTAATCCCATATCGCCTGGAAAGTATATTATTTTGTAACGCAAGTTTACTGCATATAAACTGCAAAAGCAAACTTTTTTTAAGTTTTATGCCGCTAACACCGTATGTTGCACAAGTTGGGTTTCTATAGACGAAAGTCCTTTATCGCATCCTTAATTATCGTCGATGTTTGATCACCTTAGCTCACGTCGTCCGGGGAGCATAGGACAGTCTGTACGACCACATTGAACTTAAGATTGATCCTGTCCTTGAGATCGTTGACCCGTATCATGAGGGAGTAAAACCGAATCTTGTAGACCCTGTCTATAATGGAAAACAGAGTTTTAACATTTTTAGCGCAGTAACACATACTGGTCGATATAGGGAAGTTACTGAAATACATGCGAAGTTAAATATGGAAAGAATCATCGGTGTACAGCAGGTCAAATGGATAACTATCTTATATAATATCTACGTATCTTCACGACTCGTTCCTACCCAGTGAGGGACTAGGTATTTATAAGTTGGAGACACGAATCCCTTGTCTACGGTATATTAGCATGTTATCTAGACATGTTAATAATATGGCATAGCATGTTGACATAATTATAAAAAACATAGCATTTCTTCATGACATTTCACATTATAACATGATGACGTACTTTGCCATTTTTTTCTATAATTAGAAGCAATTTGTCGTAATTGGTATACGTGTCCGGTGCATTTAAACATGAAGTTACTTGATAAAAGTTCCTTAAATGAAACTACGCGGAAAAAAGAATAAACACATTCACAAATTAAACATACAATAAAGCAAGAGTAGTGTCCCTTTTCTTACAATATGATAATGGCACAAGTCTGCTGAAATTTCACATAAGCATGATATAACACAAACTTTGCTGCTTATAATTAAGAATTGAAAGATGTGACTTGTAAATTTGTTTGAAACCAGTATAAATAAATCATAGCTGTACAAAAAGGATTACCTTTAAGGACAAGTGCATATGATCCATTGATAGTGTTTTGCATCTCAAATGTGTTGCTTGGATATTGTTTGACGATGGTGAATTCCATATTGATAAGTGAACTACAATTGAAGTCTGAGGAAACGACAGTACCCGGCTCTGAAAAGGTAATAATTTATTGACAACATAACTATAATAAATAGGAAACAGTACTTATACTACTAATACTACCAACAACAACAACAACAACAATAATAATAATAAAAAAACAACCTATAATTTGACTTATAATACTTATAATATGATGCATACCCTACATGTTTTCAAAACACATTAGATTTTCTATAAAATGTAAGTATGCCGGCCTATTATTTATGATGTAAGTATAACGACATTCGAGTATAAATGGGGCAAATGCCGAAATCTCATTCACCGTACGCGGACTCCTTGACATGTTTGCACAAATGAGTCGAGTCAAAATTGAAGCCTTAAGAGCCGTCCACGGACTCCTAGACATTTGTGGACAAATGAGTCAAACCCAAAGCCTTATCTGCCGTATGCAGACTACTAGACATGTGTGCACGAATGAGTAAAACCGAAAACCCCATTTGCCGTACGCGGACGACTAGACATGGGTCCACGAATAAGTCAAACCAGAAGCTTCAATTACCGTAGGCGGACTCCTACACATTCGTTTTAAGCTGAGTCAAAACCGGCGCTTAAATTGCCCGATGTAGATTCTAGATATTCGTTTACAAATGAGTCAAACCCGATGCTGTAACTGCCGTTCGTGAATTCCTAGAAATTCGTGTTCAAATGAGTCTAATTCCAAGCTTTAACTGCCCTACGTGGACCCCTAGAAATTCGTGTAAAAAATGAGTCAAACCCGAAGTCTTAACTATTGTACTCGGACTCCTAGACATTCGAGTACAGGTGAGTCAAGCCCGTGCGTGGAATCCGTGTTGTTCATATCGAGTTTCGGTTAAGGTACATGGTCCCATTTTCATTTGTTAAATTTCAATTTCGTAAAAATATATTACTCATATTTGACCTTGTTTTCAACACAATAATAGACGGTAAATACGTTGCCAGGCATAAACATAATTTATCATTAAAAAAAATCATAGCAAACCTTTATCCATGCCAATATAAAGGAACTGTGGATTGGGGTAACAGTTGAATCCTGTCACGTTCACGGAAACAAACAAGGAAGACTGAAAAGAATTCAACATCAATATCATCATCACCATCGTCATCATCATTATCATCATCATCAGCAGCAGCAGCAGCAGCATCTTTATAATTCTCATCACACTCGAATTCAGACTAAAACAAACGTCGGAACAAAAACAGAAGAAATGGTCACTAACTCTAACATCTGGAAGAAAACCATGACAAAATCCTATGATTTTTGCAACATACATTAAGATTTGACACTCATGAGACAAGAATATTCACATCATTGCCAAACGTAAAAGTTACCAAAAATATGCATTACAAAGAATGGCGTAAACTAAATAGTAACCAAATGGAACGAGTCATATTTGGCTGCTAGCATTAAACCAATACATGGAACTGGATACATCATTCGGGTTCGGTTACCATTCACGTGACTAGGTTAGTTAAACGATCAACCATTATAAAGCTCATGTACTACACTTATGAGTTTACCGTTCACAATAATGTGTGATAAAAGTGTTTAACTTAAATTCGCGGTTTTAGTTTCTCTGGCTTGTCACTCCACAAGAATTTGAGAAACAAATAGTTTAAGTAACATACATTGGTTGATTAACGTTAGTAAGTGCCTACACACGGTTTCTTTTAAAAACGTGTTTTATTTACATTTGTTGCTGTAGTATCGATCTCCCGTGTTTTTACAAGGATTTATGATAAAAGCATTTTACTTGCATTGGTTGTTTTAGTATCGCTGGCAAGAGTCTCCGCAAGAATTTATGAAAACAGTATTCGATTAACATTCTCTGTTTTAGAATTGCTTGCAAGTATATCTGCAAGGAATTATGGAAAAAGTATTTTACTTACATTCCTTGCTTTAGTATCGCTATCCTGTGTCTCGGCAAAAATGTATTATAAAATTGTTTAATTACAGATATTGGTGTATTAACCATGGCAAGTGTCTAAACAAGCATGTATCTCACATCTCTGGTGGTGTTGTCTTTTTGTGCGACATCGCATCAATACACTTATGGTCATATTTGAAAAATCGTGTAATTGCTAGTTGAAGAATACTTTACGCATGTCTGGAGAGAGCAACCGGCGCCTCGCAGTTCAACTGGAAGAATCTCTCAAATGAAATATCAAGACTGATCGGCCACAGGCGCCTATTCACACGCTTTGTTCAGAAACGCTTGTAAGAGTCTTCACAATGATGGATGATACCAGTAACCCACATACAGCGGTTGGGTATTGTTGGTTACTATCTCCAAATCAACGTCTGGAAGGAATGCTTAATGTGCATCCAATGGTTGGTTATCGCTGTCCAAACCTCCACAATTATGCATAGTAAGAATGTCTCACACATTTGTTGAGTATTACGGGCCACTTTATCCAAACAGATTCATGGTATGGTTTGGTATAGATGATCTGTGCGTTTGCAAGAAAATATGGCGTGTTTGTCAGCATTTCTTATTTACACACATCTGATGAGTATCTTGAGTGTCTCTCCAAGAATATGTGGTATGAGGACGTCACTACCATGGTAGGTGAGATTCCTTGGTTGTTGTTTCTACATGAACGTATGGTGTGAGGACTTCACTAATATGTTAGGTGAGTTTCCCTGGTCATTCATTCTTCAAGAACGTCTGGTATTAGGGTTTCACTTAAATATTAGTCGAGTTTCCAGGTCGTTATTTCTACAAGAACGTATGTTTTGAGGATTTCACTACAATGTTGGGTAGGCATCCTTGTCGTTCTTTCTACAAGACAAGAGCGTATTGTATGACGACTTCACTACAATGTTTGGTGGGATTCGTTGTCGGTGTTACTACAAGAACGCATATTATGAGGACTCAATTTCCATTTAACTTGAGTTCCATGGTCGTTGTGTCTACAATAATGTATGGTATAAGTATTTTACATACACACACTGGCTGAATATCCATAGCCAGTGTCTCTACAATAATGTATTGTAAGAGGGTTTGACTTACTCAAATTGATGGTCATCGCCAGTACTAATTTTTGTTTGTATTGTTGTTGCTTTCTTAAGCAATCGCAGATAAACTAAACCTCTAGAATGTTAACTTTCTTGCGGCCTTGGTTTAAAATTGGTGCCGCCTCTACCTAAAACCGTGATGTGTGGAATGAATATTTCACTTACGCACATTGGTTGAGTGTCACACACAAGTGTTTCTACGATAAATTTTCGGTCTGCTCCAGATTCCAACATTTCGAATCTCCGCAACAGGTACAGTTCCCCGGTGTCCGTCTCGATACCGAAGAGTGGTGTCGCAACAGTAGGCGAAACTTTGTAATACAAGAAAAACATTGATGCAAATCATCACGGGGGTCGGGGGGCAATATATGTTTAAAAGTTCATGTGTTATCTGACGGACATCCGGTGAGCACTTGATTTAAAGTGAGCTGAAATTTTGATCGAGGAATTGGCCTTCACATGGACTAAAATGTGTTGTACCATTTGTATAGCATATTGTCTAAATGTATCAAACAATTAATTTAATTACGCAGCTTTTTTACGAAATTAATTTAAGATATATTGTACGAATAGCATATCTTAAAACCTTCCTACAGCACTTCTTACAGGTAAAAATAAAACCTGCTTAACCTACGAGGTTCACACTTGCAAAATTCGGTACGTCATATACGTGGTAAGACGTTGAAGATGTGCAGATCTGCGAACACCTAATAAACGCTCGCAACACTTCCGACATTTGTACAAAATAGACTTGTCCAGGTAACGAATGTAACGAGTATATGAACGACCTGATAACAACAATAGCAACCCATTTCCAAATTTATAACGCATTCTCCATAAAGGGCGCTGCGTTTAAGCAATTTTGTGTTATGACGTCATACTGTCTTATAAAGATGTTTTTTGTCTAAACATTCATCTAAACCTTCAAAAACTTAAAGGAAATGGCGCATTTGTGCAATATTCAGCGGAATACTTGTTGTAATTTGTTTTGTTTTTCTCTTTAATGAGTGCTCACTGTGCGGCATAAACAGCGGAAATATAATTATTTCTAAGAATAGTTTACGACTATTAAATAAAAGTTATTAATTCTAAGAAGTAAACAGAACACATGTAATGGTAAAGAAAACATATAACCAAGTATTGAAATGTTATAAATAAAGAAGAATACTGAATATCTAAATTTACGTTCATAAAAAATAGTAATTCAATATAACAATTTATATCCTAATATCACACCAACAATTATGGCAGGGTATGTTGTTGTGACCTTTTTTCCAAGCTTTCAGGTTCATTCGAACATGTACACGATTCATTTTTCATTTTCCTTAATTGTTATAGTAAATAAAGATTATAAACTTTCTTAAGACTCTCGTCTTTTCCATTAATGACTCCATAGTTGTTAACTTAATGCCTATATTTTATTGACCAAGAGGTCGAGAGAAAGAGAAAGAGAGAAAGGGGACGGTAGGGAGACAGAGAGAGGTGGCTCACCTGTTCCTACGGAATATTCAACCACGTCATTATCATCTGTACATCTATATTCTCCAATATACTAAAAAGACAAATATAAAAGTGTTATTTATTTATTGGCTCGCGGTGGTCGATTGGTAATATGGAAGAAAATGTAACATTTCTTAATATATTGAAATTCAGGAAAAGAATTATGATAACACACTATGACCGTTGCACATTGTGAATCGAACTGAAAGTTTAAATAATGCTTCGTCCAAAATTTCACTTTGTTTTATTTTACCATGTTTGTCTTCGTTTTTAAAACAGGGCCAGACCCTTTGAGAATTCCAACTATCATTAGCAATTCAAGCGGTGCCAGACATAGGAGAAACAAAACATGTAAATGCCGATCAGAAACATCACACAAAAAAAAGAACAACAGTTATCTTATCTGTTGGCAAAGTGGTCGAAAGGTCTGAATTTACTTCATATCTAATATGAGTTAGTCTGCATTGACAAGTTCATCTCCAAATTTTGTAAACTAAAGAATAGCTGAAATGCGGATGGTGGAGTAAGTTAAATCGTAACATTGGCTTAACAAACATTGCAGAATAACCAACTAACAAGTAACTAGTTTATTTAATGGCCAACACATCCATCTGGATTTTATCGTGACCCCGCCGTCTTGCCCATTTGTTGATAAAGTGTACACAAACGATGTCTAAATAAAGTCCATGACAGGTTCTAACGTATGTGTACATACTTAATAAAAGATCTGATTTTATCATAATTTTGATTTTATATAAGGTGAACCTGGGTGCTTTTGATTTTCCCAGTCTAAAGTCGTGTCCAAATTGTCTGTCTATGATTGGGCTCCTACCATGTTAAAACAGATCTGCTAGTTATTACTTACGTCCACATATTTTCCAAATCCGTCCCAGTCTGAATCTATCGGGTCGGTCTCAATCGTTTCGACATCGCACTCTGGTGGGCTGTCATCTGGTATGATTATTGTTAAAACGGCAGTAGAAGTCTTTAACTCACCTGAAATAGAGGTTTTCTGATTTCTTAATAAGCAATGTCAATAATCATGTCACAAACGTTGTTGTTGGTCATTAATAAAAAAGAAGTGTTCAGAAAATATATTTGACGCTTAAAATTGCAAAGCTTAGTGTTGTTTCGGTTCATCTTTAGCACTGAAGAATATAATTCGTTTAAGTTTCTTCCTAGGAATGGTGAGTTTTATCAACAAAACATTAGCAAGCAGATATACAATTATATTTGTATATATACATAAAACCAATGTTCCATACGCAAAAACAGGTTTAAGGTTGTTTTTCATATCATCATTATTAATGATAACTTAAGAAGCATAATGATTATTTAAACCTTTTATCAATCTTGTTTTGAATATTCAAAATAGAGGACAGACGCCGAAAGTTTCAGTCCATTTAGAGATGTTTATATATTTTTTGTGTTTATTATAAATTCAGTTCGCAGTATAATTCCACTTAATAAGTTGGGACTAAATAAAACAGGTAGGAAATTTAAATCAGTGGGAAATTCTAAGAAAAGATACAAATCATGTTGAGTCTGAAAGATATCAACAAATCAAAAAAGCTTTAAATGAACTTTTCAACCGACTAATCAGGTATTCCTATTTATGAATTCTACAAAAGATATTGCTAAAGTGGGTTAAAAATGATAAGTCATACATGCTTTACATCTTTTAAAACTAAAGAATCGTTTGTGAAAGTCTAAAAGTTTAATAAAGTTAAGAAATACAAATCTTGTCATATTATTTGTTTTACTGTTGTTTTCTACAGATGCAGTTTGGTTTTATCGGTGTCAGCATAAATCCCATTTAAACCCAAACCAGTCTATAAGATTGTTCTTTTCTGTTTGAAAACTACAGTAACTTTTAAGTTAAGGATAGTAAAAGGCTAGTGTTGTCCTCCGCATAGTTAATACAGTGTACTTTTAGAGTACATGTAATTTATAAAAACGTTAAACAGTTGTTGTCTAAGAATGGAGCCCTGTGGAACACCTTCAATAATTTCAGTCCAGCTCCTGAAACTTTCGTAATTTTTATTTACTGCTTTATTTGCGATAGATAGCTTTATGAAGCTTTTACTGAGTTTACTGAGAGCCCATATGAAGATAGATTGGATAAATATAAGTTTGTGTTATATATGACCCCTTCTGAGAGTTATGTTATATATGGCATAACTCCGTTTTCCATAGCCTTGAACATGCATGTTTGATTATTACTGATATTCAATCTTTTTCGAAATACTCGCATATTAGGTTTATCCTCATTTCAAGTTTTCTTCATAAAAACAGAGATTACTTTGAATACTTTGCAAGACTGATATAGAATCTTCCTTCTGAAACTGACTAAAATGTCTTCACGTTAACTTCTGTGACAAGGAGTTGTAATGATGACAGCATTGATCATATTGTGGCAGTCCCTTTTTAAAATTATGATTTTTACATAGGATTTCTTTTATTTTGAGGAACACGTAAGGAAGACAGGGTAAAAAAATGACAGTCCTTTTAACAAGTTGTCGGTTGAACAGTTCACACAAGTTTAACAGAGGTTTTCCGTTTGTTTCAGACAGCAAGTCACTGTTAGGATATTCAACAGCAATGTAGTGGTTAAACAACTTTACAAACTTATCAAAACGTCGCTCCAGGTTCATCAAAAATAAAATTAAACATTCGGTGGAGAATGAAGGAAACACCGCTTGTTCTTGGTAATTGATAATTCAGTAACGGTATTTCTTAGTTTAGAAAATATATTATAAATTAGCTCTCCTTCTACGTAGAATATCTAAAGGGAAGAGCATTGCTAATTCACCAACATAATTGTTTTTTGCGTTGTCTTTGAAGCTTGTAGTCTGAACGCTCCAACAAGCATCAAGTTTAGTTTCAAAGTGAGAGAGAGAAAAAATGTAAAGTATTTTGTCTTTCAGGGGTTCATGTATTTCTGAAAATGTCTTCAAGCTATTTTAATTTACATTGTCTTCAATGCATTTTGTTTGATGAACTTCTCTACACTGTTATTTCTGTTAATCAAAATATTAGATGTATCCATGTCTAATGAAATTGATTATAGAGACGTTATAGAAGGCGTATGGCAATGAAAACCTAGGTTTCAAGGTTGTCATAGCCGGTGTGGTTGTGGGGATATGATCCCACTACCTATAAAGTGCCCAAGTTGGCATGAGTCTTAAACAGCCTCTGACAACTAAAGTCCAAGCCCTGGCCTGCGCGTGGCGGAACTGCTACTACTGAGAGGCGAAGGGATGAAGGTGGGTCACTGGCGCCAAAAACCAGTTGCTTCGGGTAGATGGGGCACGTCAGCTTTGGATAGCAGTCCATATAGGAGAAGGAAAACTCAGATTAAAAACCTCAGCTGCATTGCGGCTATATCTACAAATGGAAAGGCTTCAGGAGTAAACCTCGAGGAAAAATCCGGAGTCGGAATCCCTAAGGTAGTTCGTTGTTGTAGACAACCTCGTTTTGGCAGCCCCTGCTAGAGCAAAGGTGCCAAACAGTAATGATCCTTTCGTTCCTTTTGATCCATCAGTGACGTTGAGAAGGGGCGTGCTGCATGGCTACAGCCTGTCCTCGCCCCCACGCTCAACTCCAGCCAAGATACAAAGGACGAGTTGTACGAGAACCTCGCTGCCATCATCAGGGACATCCCCAGCACGGAACAACTTGTTCTGTTGGGTGACTTCAACACCAGTGTGGGGGCTGACCAAGACTCGTGGCCGCCCTGCCTTAAACAGTTCGGTGTGGGCAAGATGAACGACAACGGTCAACGATTACTCGAGTTCTGTGCATACCTAAACCCGTGCGTCACCAACACATACTTCAAGACCAAGCCTCAACACAAGGTCTCCTGGAGACACCCGCGCTCGAAGCTCTGGCTCCAGCGGGACCTGATTCTTGTCATGCGGTCCTCCCTCAGGAACGTGCTTCTCACCCGATCTTTCCACAGTGCAGATTGTGACACCGACCACTCGCTGGTTTGCTGCAAGATCAGACTGCAGCCAAAGAAGTTTCATCGCACCAAGGTGCAGGGAAACCCAAGTATCAACACCAGTAAGATGTCTCAGGCAGATCTTTTGCAGGAGTTCGGAGCAGCCTTTGAAAGAGAACACAGCGACTCACAGCCCAGAAGGTCTGCCACTGAAAAATGGGAAAACCTCCGAAATGGCATGCACCGCAACGCCATGGCTACCTTTAGGAAGTAAATTACGAAACCCGAAGACTTGTTTCAGGCGAAATACACCGAGATGACCCCTCCTGTCATTGAAGCCAAGCGCGCTGCTCTTCAAACGACCTGAATCTACAGACTCTCAGAGCTGCCAGGAGCAAAGTTCAACAAACAGCCAGACGTTGCGCCAACGAATACTGCACAAAGCTCAGCAAAAGCATACAGAATGCTGCTATCAAAGGCAACATCAGAGGGATGTAAGATGGCATCAAGAAAGCGCTCGAACCAGTCCAGAGCAAGACAGCGCCCAAGTTTACCACTGGGGAGACAATCACAGACAAGGGCCGGCAGATGACGAGATAGGTTGAGCACTACTCCGACCTATACTCAAGACAGAACATCGTGACTCCCGCAGCCCTCGATACCATCGAGCGCCTACAAACTATGGATGACCTAGACGCAGAGCCAACCATTGAAGAGCTCAGCACGGCCAACGACAGCATAACCTCAGGAAATGCACCAGGCAGTGACGGCATCCCACCAGACTTGATCAAACACTCCAAGACCACCCAACTGCTTCCACTGCATGAGGTCCTGTGTCACTGCTGACAAGAAGGTGCCGTACCACAAGACATGAGAGACGCCAAAATCGTCATCCTGTATAAGAACAAGGGTGAGAAGAGCGACTACAACAACTACAGAGGCATGTCGCTCATCAGCGCTGTCGGCAAAGTCTACGCCCGAGTCATATTGACAAGACTGCAGAAGTTGGCCAAGCGTGTTTACCCCGAGTCACAAGGCGGCTTCCGAGCAGAAGACATGATATTATCCCTCCGCCTACTCCAGGAGAAGTGCAGAGATTAGCAGATGCCCCTGTACATCGCATTCATCGGCCTGACAAAGGCATTTGACCTCGTCAGCAGGGACGAACTCCTTCCATCTGAGAAGCCTCCGTTGCATCCTCGGCATATCCTGGCAAGCTAGAGTGACAAACGCCGAGGTCCTGTCCCGAGCAGGCCTCCCCAGCATGCACACCCTGCTCCGCAACGAAGACTGTGTTAGCTGCGACATGTCAGCCGCATGGAGGACTGTCGTGTCCCCAAGGACCTCCTCTACGGGAAGCTGTCGAGAGGGAAGAGAACCACGGGCCGTCCTCAGCTACGCTTCAAAGACGTCTGCAAAAGAGACATGAAGTCCGTCGACATCGACACAGAGTCATGGGAAGCAGTCGCAGCTGACCACTCGCGTTGGAGAAGTACCCAGAATCCCCACCTCAAGACAGAAAAGCAGAAGCTCCTAGATCCCGCAGCAGACAAGAGGACCCGCAGAAAGGAGCGACACACCGCAGACAGGCCAGAAATCACCCACAGATGTGA
The DNA here is from genome assembly GCA_007844125.1 of Sinonovacula constricta. NCBI lineage: Eukaryota > Metazoa > Mollusca > Bivalvia > Cardiida > Solecurtidae > Sinonovacula > Sinonovacula constricta. The sequence continues at coordinate 44,090,593 of CM017564.1, forward strand.
CGTGTGCGGAAGAGACTGTCACTCCCGCATAGGTGTCAATAGCCAGAGGAGACGCTGCCTCAGCAAGGCAGACCAGTAAGAAGACAGATGCAAAACAAAGTCATCCCCTGACCGACGGCACATTGTGAACAGATTATCTTTGTAGATTTTTAATGGCTATAAATTCTTTTAGTTGAACTTGAGCACATTTAAAATGTCATTTCACATTACCAGCTTCGCAAGTGAGGTGTCGATTGCCCATGATTAACTGATACTTCTCCACTAATAATGAGCATAACCATGTGATAATGACAGTGTAGCAGTCTTACAGGATTTAATGATTTTTTTCTAGAGTTTGATATGTGACAAGATTGTGGTGTGTGGATCCCTTAAACAAAGGTTGCCGTTAAATCATTATGAAGTTTCAGATCCAGAAAATGTCCTTGTTTATCTTAAGATATGGACTTTATGTGAACATTGGACCGAAGATGGGATAACTTCTGATGTCAATCAAATGATGAATATCAGTATTGACGAATGTGTGTTTTGTTAAAACTATAGTTTTATAGTATATGCTGAACTTTAATTATATATTTGGTAAAAAATAATGCCAGTATGTGCAAACATAAAAGGTCAAAGAGTAGATGAAGAATTATACATACTTTTATTATATTTATGGAAACAATCATATGTTAAAAAGTATTTGAGGTTTAAAATATTGTATGTGAATGTGTTATCTATATTAACCAAGGTGTATTTGGAGTTGCGGTCTGCCTTTTTCTTCTGATCTACAGTGTGTCAGTGGTTCTTCCCAGACATTTATCTGGTGTCTTAATCAACTCAAACAGCTCTACTGCTGTAATAACAATAATTGTTTCGCTTTAATAAGTTGATCGATGGATGTTGAGGATACTCCATACGTATTTAATATTAACAGAAAAAAGGCTTACTAAATGCAAGGAACTTTACGTCTACTTTCGTGACGGATAGTGGAAGAATATCAAGATCTTGAAACAGTGTAACGACGCCATCTTCCGTCATATTTACTAGGTCGTACGGATTGCTATCTGAAATCAGTTAAAAATAAAGTTTACATTCTACAATCAAATATAAATATTCACATCAGAGGTCACTTGACGTGACATATCATAGTTATAATAATAGTAAAAGTAGTAGTAGTAGTAGTAGTAGTAGTAGTAGTAGTAATCAGGTAGCAGAAAGAACAGAAAGAGCACCAAAATGAGTAGAGGACGTGGTGTTGGTAGTTGAAGTAGTATCCATGGAAACAGACTTACCTAAAGTCAGATTAAACTCGTAGCCAACTATAAGGTCGTTGTCCACCGCACTCACAGTGAAAATTTCGGCATCTGTAACAGTAAACAATACAAACCTTTTACCACTTGTCCTAAGCGCTAATTTACCATGGCCAATGTTTAACAATGTGGCACTAACATGAGTCGTCGACAATGTGAATTAAGTAAGTAGTAATAAAACCAGGAGTGAAGTTTGCAAAGTGGAAATTGAAATAGGACTTAAGTTGACAAATGGGGAATAAAACGATGTGTGAAATATGAAGAGTAGAAAAGACACAATAGGGGAAGTAGGCAGTGCGTAATAAAACAAGATGTTAAGTGAGCGAAAGGAGGGATAAAACGATGTATAAAATAAATAAGGTAGGAATAAAACGAGATGTGAAATGAGATGGAGTGGGGAATAAATCTAGATGTGAAGTAGGCAAGGTGGAAGAAAAAGATGTATGAAGTACGAAAAGAAGTAACACGATGTGTGAAGTACTTAAAAGGGATTAAAACAAAGTGTGAAAAAGATAAAAACGGAAATAAAAGCGGGTGTGATAAATTAATCCAGGAATTAATGCAGTTAGATAAAACGCTTCGGGTTCTGCCTCATGCCGAGATATACTTTATCCTAAATATAGGATTATTTCTCGTTTCGTAGGTTTCCGCAAATATTTCCCTTAATACGACCTTTCAGTCTCAAATGTGCTTTAGTTTCACATGATTATTTGTTTGTTGGATGTATCAACATTATATCAGTTATTTCAAGACGGTGTCCATTTGAAGCAGAAATCGTGCGGTATTCACTCTATATGGCATGATGCGAACACCTGGCATTATGTACACCCAGTCATATTATCTTCACACCTGGCCAACCAGTCGTGGAGCTACCCTTGATTTTGCTTGAGCGTTAGCATAAGCTATGTCACTACCATTTTGACGACTGTGGTATGTTGCAGCCCAGGTTTGTTTCCTGCTCTCCCGTATCTGGAGCCGACGCCCTACCGTTTGCGCTATACCAGGTCCGGTAGTTTGGTACGACAATGATTTAGGACATAGTACCACTGAGCAGACATCATTGTTCCTGGTTCGACGTATTAAAGTTCCGTGAATCTTATTCAAGTCCTGCTTAGCTAATGAAAAATAGACAATAAGGTAGCCAAAAGGATTTGATGCTTAAGTGCATTTACGGAAAATGCCCTTCAAGTTTCCTTTAGAAATCCCATTAGGAACGTAGTTATTATTTTTACTCAAACGATACTCTTCTTAATTAGGCTTCTTTTTCATGACAAACTGATGGTTTGATGTCCAGCTTTTTCCGAACTTGATATCGTCCATTTAAATTAAGAGGTTTTGCATAGATATTATTTACTACCAACACAACGAAATCAAACTCGACTGATGTTGTAGACTGGCATATGCATTACGCCATGTAGGTTATAAAAAAACTGTACACGTTCGATGGAAATATGAAGGATTAGCAGTATAGTCTTCCTAAACACGACAGCAAATTGTTTTGGAAATATAATATAGTTTGTACTTCTGTTCTTTTTTCCATCAGGAATCTTGACATTCATGAAATCTTTTGTTGTGGTAGATGTAAGAATAACGAAAAGTAACTTTACATTTCAGGATGTATATTCATTGCGAACACGTCTATGTTCAAAGAGGATGGAAAACGTGTCTTAGAACGTATCATGGTGACACTTACCGGCTTCGAGGAATCGGTAGATAGTTATGGTCTCTGGTAAGTTGAGGAACGTCGGCGCAGTATCATCTTCGGGGATAAGTGTCACATTGTAATAGACATAGTGTGTAATATTGGGCAAGTCTTCTGAGTTCATGCTGAAATTCAATGAAAAGTGTGTTTATAAACAAATGGTATCAATTTATGAACTTCTGTGAATTCCTACAAACAGTTCTACTACTACATTTATTTTTTCATCATATTCGAAACTATGCAGTGTACAGACATGAGTTGTAAATAGGAAAAACTATTCTAGTTCCGACTATCGTGGTATTTAATTATTTTTTTTATAAATATGAGTTACTGCTGGGTAACGAAATATTTAAAGAATAAACAAAAATGGCATTCGATTCAGCTTAACATACCAGAGTAGTGGTAATATACCAGATAAGGATGTGATAATTATCCAATGGAGTGAAATTTCATAACTTTAGTTATGCTGTTATCTTAAACTTTTCGAATACGTCTCAGCTTTACTGATACTGAGATTGTTTTTGTTTTGTTTATTTTTTGTTGTATTTTTGTGTGTTTTTGTTTTTGTGCTTATCTACTTAAATAATCAATTATTTTGCTAAAGCATAATTTAGGTTTAATTAATTGTTTGAATACAAGAAAGCGCTAAACTTCCAACAACGTATGAGTGAATGATAAAGGTGGTTTTGACAGTTTGTCTATATCAAATACATGTGAAGATATCTAACCCTTGTTTGTAGAATTATGACATTATTTCTGCATATACTGACACTTTAGTCTAAGTTAACACGATTTGCAACACTACCTTAATTGTAATTACTTTTCATGAGAAAATGCCTTTTAAAGTTTATTCTTTCCAAATCTAAAAATACGCGCTATAGGAATTTCTGTTAAGAATAGATATCGACATCACAAAAAAAATGCCTGAATAAAGCCATAATGCGATTTTAAAAGTGGTCAGGTGATTTTCTTAATTTAAAAATAGCTAACTGTGCAGCATGGCTCCGGTAGGAAATACATGTTTTAAAGGGCGAGTGGCGTGTTATGCTTCACAGTTCACTTAGATGTTGGGCATCAATATTCAACATTTCACGGGATCGTTTCACGTAACAAACATTATTTGGATGTATGAAAAAGGAAAATGTTGGTCCAAACTGTTGGATTTCAACCTGTATATGTTTTTCTCTGAGTAACCACTTGGGCGTCAGGTAAAACAAACGTTTGCTTCTTAGTTCATTCAGATTTCGATCAACGCGCGTAAAACGTTTACTTATTAAACTTTCCGCCTTCACTTAGCATGTCGTAAGCGTACCTTTGACGCTTATTTGGTGCTTTATTTGCTCAATCAGCATAATGCATGCGGTAACCATTTTTGTCGGCGTTCACTTTTCGTGTAGTCATCATGATTTCGGCGTTCTTTTAGCATACAGCGGCTTGCTTTGAACATTGACTACTGAAAGCTATTATCAAGCTTGAAAACAATAGCTATATAGTTAATATAGTTGGAGTTGTTTAAGAACAAATATTCATAACTATGTATTCTATGGAGTAATATAAAAATAAACACAAGATAATGCTTTCACCGAAGGTTTTTACGAAAGATGTTTTTGAACGTTATATATTGCACTTGACAAAATATTGCGCATCTGTCCAGCATTGACATATAGTACCACAGCTGCAGATAAAGAATTGCTGAATGGAGCTTTTAATTTCCGAGTGATAAGGACAAACGGTACGCTTATCAGATTACATTGCATTTCTAAATGTAAAACTAGGCTCACGCGATCGTAATGTTGTATGTTTCCTTGGTCTCGTAGTCTACTGTCGTGACTTTCAGGCCAAATTTTGCGTTAGGAATTGGAGTGATCTCCTCCAAGTAGAACGGTACGCTCTCGCCTGTGTCAGACTGAAACGAAGAAGCGTTGTCAATATATGTTATTTACGTTTAAAAAGGGACGTAACTATGTTACTGTATCTATTTAATTTCCACCTTCTTACCTATCTTTGGGGAAGGTATTTGGTATATTGTTACTGAAAAAAGAACTTTTTAAACTTATTGGAACACTTATGACTGCAGCATTCTCATAAATTTGTAACTCGTTGAATGAGATACGAATGAGTTAAATGTTTGAGCGATACTTTACAAATTGCGAATTAAAAATTAAAATTAAGAATATTTCATATATTAAGCATGTATGAAAATACCTCTCCACAAGGGAGATAATTATCACATTTCTTTTATTTTGAAAATGGAGAATGGTCAGGGATAATTCAGGGGGTGGGAATGGGGGATGCATCCCACCACAAACTAAGTAAAAGAGTAGAGTTGTGAAAACACATACACCTAAGCTTAAACATACTAAGGAGGTAAAGTACATTTTGTCTATTGACTGCTTAGGTCGAAGTTAGCGACCCTTATTGTGAATATATATCTGGTATTTACTGCGTTACATGTTTGCGTACTATCCGGATATAGTGCGATTTATATGTTTCTTGTCATGTACTGTTCCAGCAGACGTCAAAAGATGTCATGTAGCCCCGGAGACATATCCACTGATTCTTATTAATTTCCACAAAATAAAAATAAAACGCTTCCTCTAAGATAGTTCTTAAATATTTTTACTAGATTAAATAAATATGTGTTTCTTGAATAAAACTATACAGTCTTATAATATGTGACTGGCCATATCAAAATCAGTCTAAAGTCGCATTTCAGATAATCGAGATAATCCGCTCAGAAGGCATGTAGGTGCAAAAATATCGATTTTTAGTTTTTTCTATATAATTAATGTTTAGACTCTTTACTACGAATTAATTGAAAAAATAGTCGAATTAAATAAGTTTTTTGACTGTTTATTTTAACTTTGATCGGACCCTATACTCTGTTTACGTTCACGTAATTATCGAGATTACGCAACGAACAATGGAAAATGAGCCCAATTCATTAGCGCATTTCAGGCAGAAAGAAAGGGACAGAGTAGTTGTATTTGGTATCGTAATAAAGGTTAATTCCCGGGAAATTCGATAATTCTACTTTTACACATAATCGTCATTCCAAGTAGCCACTACAATCTCTTAAAACAAGTGACCAACACAAAGGAAATCGCGCACCTGTTGCATAATAAGCCTATCGGCCTTTCTGATTGGTCAAACGGACGTCACGTGATACTTCCGGTATCCCGTTTAAATTATTTTTTCACCGATCTTTACTGTTTACTGCGCTTTTATCGATATAAAAGTGGATTTTGTCATCGATCTGTGCTATTACTGGAAAATAGATAATAGACACAATGGATTCATCACCAGAAGAAGTGGCTAAATGCCTAAAAGAGTCAGTAAATGGGTCGAATCTCGGAGGCATCGGAAACTTGAATGAATTCATTTTACAAGTGCAAGTGGTGTGTTGGACTGAGATAGTGAATGAGACAGTGAAAGCTGTAATGATATGGAAAAAAAACATTTACAGACATCGCTAACTCTCAAATGTATTTTTATTAAAGTAAATGCTGTGGATTTATTTAAATGGCTTAAATTAGTGTCGCCCTCATATAGTTACCGAGACAAAAAGTTCAAGAAATTGACACTTTTATGATTTTCTATGATCACTGTTGCATTATATGGTTGCTTTGTTAATAAATAAGTATGTACATTAAATAGAGTTGGATTTTCTCTTTCCAACAGTGTATGCCATGATGGTGTAATTTTTATAGAACATGTTGGTTGCTATGGTATTTCGTTTTACGTATAGACCAAAAATGTTAAAACAAGTTTGAGTGCCGTTTTCTCCACATTTATGTGTAGCTTTAGGCCTTAGAATGTGTTACTTAAATTTGAATAACTTACCACAGGATTTTAGTATCGTGATGGTTCTTGTATCGTTTTAAAGGTCTATTTATGCTTTATAAAATAAATATAAAAACTAAAAATATTAATTTTGCGACTTTAGACTGATTTTGATATGGCCAGTCACATATAGTATCGAAAGGCAGTAAAGCATGTTCAGACTGACTAGTAATACAGGGTTATGTTTTGTTTGCGAAACTTACGTCGGTCGCTGAAGTTGTAATTAATCCACTGGACGAAAACGTTACGTAATATACAGATGAATCCACGAATGTATTAGCCATCGTTTCTACAATCTCAAAGGATATTGCCTCGCTCGCGTTCTCCATTATTGGGAAGAGTAGGATAAAACGGACTGAAATAAAAAGATCCATTTATTTCGTAAACCTGATTTGACTCATGGATTAAGTGGATCGCAGTTTCATTTTATGGATTATGATATTTACATAAATGCCAAAAACAACATACAAACGATGGATTTCACTACAGTTAAAACGCACACACACACACACACACACACAGAGATACAGACACAGACACACACACATATATATATATATATATATATATATATATATATATATATATATATATATATATATATATATATATATATATATATATATATATATATATATATATATATATATATATATATATATATATATATATATATATATATATATATATTGCTGAAAATAACGTATTCAATATAAATTAAACCATGATCTATGTAAAGTCAGTGATCGCCAGTGAACAAAAGGTTAGAGTCGCCGATATATGTGGTGAGCTGAGTTCTAATTGTCTGTGTGGGAACTTTTATGTCGGCGGGCAAGGATTTCGTCGTTTGTGGTATCCAGACAATATTTGGACGTCAACATAATGTTTGTGTCACTGCAGTGCATTAAAAAGTGTATACGGAAATTTGCCCCCATAGGGGCCATCCCCAGCTGTCTTGAAGGGGGGGGGGGGGGGGGGCTGACATTTTCCCACCCTACCCCTTCTATTTTGTAATGGGCAGACATTCTCATCCACCCCCTTATCAAAGAGTAAGAGATGGTTTTAACTTGGGTCGGTGTTAAAACTTGGGTAGGTATGAAGACTAGCACACACTTTTTCACCTCCCTAATCAGCGGATAATAAGTTTGGCTGATATCATCCATTATTTCCGTCATTTTTACTTTAAATAAAGTAACAATAATAATCAATGTATGAAGACTGATCAATTGTATAGCTAGTGTATAATGATACCGCATAGTTGGAGGGGGGGGGGGGGTAGGGGCTGGCGTGGGGGGTCTTAGCAGTGGGCAAACGTCCGCCTCTTCAAAGACAGCATAGGGGAGGCGGCAAATGTCCGCCGCTTCAAAGACAGCAAGGAGGGAAGGGGGCAAATGTCGACCTCTTCGATACAGCAGGAGGAGGGGGCAAATGTCGACCTCTTCAATACAGCAGGAGGTGGGGGGCAAATGTCCGCCTTTTCAAGACAGCAGGAGGAGGAGGCAAATGTCCGCCTTTTCAAGACAGCAGGGTGAGGGGCAAATGTCCGCCTTTTCAAGACAGCAGGAGGAGGAGGCAAATGTCCGCCGCTTCAAAGACAGCAAGGAGGGGAGGGGGCAAATGTCCGCCTTTTCAAGACAGCAGGAGGAGGCAAATGTCCGCCGCTTCAAAGACAGCAAGGAGGGGAGGGGGCAAATGTCCGCCTTTTCAAGACAGCAGGAGGAGGGGGCAAATGTCCGCCGCTTCAAAGACAGCAAGGAGGGGAGGGGGCAAATGTCCGCCTTTTCAAGACAGCAGGAGGAGGGGCTAAATGTCCGCCGCTTCAAAGACAGCAAGGAGGGGAGGGGGCAAATGTCCGCCTTTTCAAAACAGCAAGAGGAGGGGGCAAATTTCCGCCTTTTTTAAGACAGCAGGGTGAGGGGTCAATATCCGACTCCTCAAGACAACAGGAGGTGGGTGGAAAATGTCCGCCTCTTGAAAGACAGCAGGAGGGATGGGCAAATGTCCACCCTTGTCAAAAAAATTAGAAGCAACTGACTTAGAATCATTTTAAAACGAGATACACATATTGACGTATGTATTTCATTTTGTGTAGTTCTTATACAAAAACAAATTGTTTTAGAGATTGTATTTGGTATGGAACTTACTTTCGATTTCGACGTATGAGAACAGATATCCATGACGATTGTCCACAGAATCTGTAGTGAATTGGATAATGGCGTAATCTCCTATGAGATTTGGAACCGAAATCAATGAAGATGCTTCACAAGTGTACGCTAATTCGATAAACTCTCCCTCGGCATCTGAAACAATTGTTGGTTGATTCTTGGTACTGGCGAGCCCATATAAAGTATGTCTAGTTTACATAGACCAAAAGGCAATTTGGTGTCATATTACAAACACTACAGGTTATTTTGATGTCCATAAGAAAGCAAAATTAGCCAGTTCGATGTCAAATTACATATCGGAAAGCGAGCTTTATTTTAACGTACAATATGAATACAGCAAAGAAAGCTTGTTCGATGTCAACGTATAATATGCATAAACCGAAAGTTAGCTGGATGTTAATGTACATACTCTAAAGTATATCTTGGATCAACTTACATACACCGAAAGCGAACATGAAATAAACATACAGCAACTTAAAAACCTAGCTCTTTTCCAACTTACATGTACTCTAATTTTATGTCAATTTGCAGACATCGAAAAGAAAAACGAGCTTGATATTAACCTATATCACACACACTCCCTAAGCTAGAAGGATGTAACCATACAATTAAAATGCACAGCTAGTATGATGCCGACTTACAATAGGCATACTCAAAAAACAGTTTACTTGATGCCAACTTATTTACACAGACTGCAAGCTTGATATTAACTTATAATATGCATATCCTGAAGGCTAGCTTGATATCAACTTAAAATTTACATGTTCTGAAAACTAGCTTGATGTTAACTTACAATATGCTTACGTTAAACGCTTACTTGATGTCAACTTACTCTATACAAACACCGAAAGCGAGTATGGTGTCAACTTACATGCCATAAAGCTAGTATGGTGTCAACTTACATGCCATAAAGCTAGTATGGTGTCAACTTACATGCCATGAAAGCTAGTTTGTCGCCAGTGCAAGAGCTTGTAGGATAAATGTCATTGAAATACATTGTGATATTCACGCCGTACTCAGGGCCTATGGTGTAGATGACGTAGGTACAATTGGAGTCTCTGAAAATAAAGCAAGAAGTAGATATTCTATGATAACAATCTTTAAGTCTTATTAACATATGTAATAGTGTGATGACAAAGAGCAGTAAGACACCTTGGGACTTTATTTACGCAATTAACTTACGCCCGACAACATTGAAGCATTCCTCATTTTCGAAATATTAGCAAAAATTAGTTATCTCCCCTGCGGAAATGTAATTTTCACATAATTTGTAAAAGAAATATGCATAACTTTATTTTTATTTTGCAATTTTTAAAGTATCGCTCAAGCATTTAACTTATTCTTATCTCAATCTACAAGTTACAATGTTATGAACATGTTACAGTCATAAGTGTTCCAAAAGTTTAAAAAAAGCAAAATGTATCTTATTCTTCATTAACTACATGTATATACCAAATAGCTTCCCAAAGGGTTGGGGTAAAAGGTGGAATTTAAATAATTAGAATAGGGTCCCTTTATAAACGAAACGAGGGAGTATTTGTATTTGTATTGTGCGTTAACAGCACACCGACACTTGATAGGTCATAGGAATCCGAATAGATTAAAGTTTAACGAGAATAGACTATGATCAGGTTAAAATTAAAACAATTGAGTAGAAATAAAAAAAGCTTTCAAGTTAAAATAATGTAAATTATAATTGAGAAATAGGCTAACAATAAACAGTTTAACTGTATAATGTTAGTGTAGTAAACAGTATAAAAATTTATAACTTATTAAGAATACCAATCTCGTAGAGGAAGCAAATAACCTTAGAATCGGACACTGTCTTAAATATTTCGTACATGTTATTAATATTAAAACACTTAGACCAAATATGGTCTGTGTCAACACAATTATCAAAATATGGATAACCGTCATTGGTTCCTGGCAAATAACACATTCAGGTTGTACCTCTCTTTTTAAAAGGTATTATTGAGTTATTTTAGTATGTCCAATCCGACAGCGGGTCAGAGGGTATTGGTACCGACCTTGGCTTTAATTACTTGTAATTTGTTAAAGATTGTATTGTCCCAACTTGTTTACTATTAGGTAAAAATATATACATTTATTAGTGGTTTAAAATCCGAATGTGGGATGCAAAGGTCTGTCTCAGTAAGGACTGAAGCCGATGTTGCTCTTTTATCTGCATCCTCGTTTCCCTGGTAGACAACACTTAAAGTTAAACAAACCTTTAAGTAAAACTGACAAGGAGGTGGTAGACACTATCAATTTATCACTATGATGCTCTAATATGAAATCAAGATAAAGGTGAATAGCCTGAATTTGGGCTGTAAAAATGGACGAATCGGGTGGTAATGTTTGCTTCAAACAATGGATTTTATTAAGCAAGCACATTTTACATATGGATCTGATTTTGAGCCATCTGTATATATTTCGAGGGGATTAGAGTATTTCTTCTTGAGCAGTTCAAGAAACTTTGAGCGTAGTACGAGAGGGTCTGTTTTGGACTTATTAGTTGTACAAAGATTTAAATCAACGGAGTGTGTTTTCAATTGCCATGTTGGAAATTGCAAGACATTATTTTCCATTACGTGATTTTAAATCAGATGTGAATAAAGTACGATTTCTAATATCCGTAAACCAAACTGCTTAATTTCCTTTGGTTTATGCTCGTACAAGTATTTATAATTTGGATTGAAAATTACACTGTGTGCAGGATTGTTAGGATTATGCTTTACTTTTGTAATGAACTGAAGCAAACGTTCCTCTCGTCTTATATATCATGATGGCACATTAGCTTCAACATAAAGTTTCTCTTCAAGAGAGATCCTGAATGCTCCAATAGCCAGTCGAAGGCCCTTGTTGTGGACATGGGCTAGCAACTCGAGATATGATCTCCTGGCAGAGCCGTAAACAATGCTGCCATAATCTTATGTTGATCTTATCAGTGATCTATAAAGCTGTAATGCCACAATTCTATCAGCTCACCAGTCCATATTGGATAAAAACTTCAACAGGTAAAGAGATTTAAGAGATTAAGTTTTCAAATATTTGGTATGAGGTAAAATATCATTTGCAGTCAAATAACATCAAGAATTTTTTTTTTCCTTGACGACAGGAATACGAATGTTATTAAGAAATAATTCAGGATCGGTGTGCAAAGTTCTTTTTCTGACACATATATTTGCAGATTGTTTTTGGTGGGTAAAAGAGTAACTGACAATATACTATCCTGAGTGACACCTGGACCCTGTTTATAAACATAAAACAAAGTAGACCCCATTTTAACTTGAACATTTCTATCAGAAAGAAAACTGTTTATACATGCTTGTAAAGGACCCTTGAGACCAAATTCATCTTTTAAAATCCCACGTTTCCATGTTGTATCGTATGCCTTTCCAGGATCAAAGAATATCGGCTCAAGATGTTTTTTTCTTGATAAAGGCATCTTGCATAAAAGTTTCAAATCGAACGAGATGATCGAGTGTACTGCGTTGGTTTCTGAACACACTTTGAAATTTTGTAGTTATGTTACTTTCAGAAGACTCCGTGTTTTGTTTCAGACTACTCTGTTGTAGTTTTTAACTTGGTTGGAATTAATTTTTGTAAGATATTCGGTCATCTGATGGAGTTTCATATTGAGTCTTATTGCCTTGGCAAATTAAAGTGTTTGATTTCGTTATTGAAGCATATGATGTTTTGGAGGAGGCAGATGTCAAATGATTTTATTTTGTATAAAAGTTCTTATCCAATGTTGGTCGTAATTATTTCATGCTGGCGTACTAAGTCTAAACAATTATTAGGTATGTTCTTCCTTTGTAAGTATACAGATCTATTATGGTATTTCATAACAAATCATGCTAACAATAAAAAATGACAACAATCGTTCGATAACGCCAAGAATACAACGATAGTTAATCGAATGAATATTTTCTTAATAAACATACTAATAGCCATTTTATAAACTGTTAATAGTTTAGTCAAATTAGATCATGACCCTCAACAAATGGCAATATATTTTATTTAACATCTATATGTTCTTCAATTAGCAGACCATGCATGTCAAAAAGTTTAGCAAATTCTATCAAGGGTAAAGTTATTGAAAATTAAAAAATTGGATATGGCGAAACATGTTTGACCATAGTGACGTCATTTGTTTTGCTAGAATGAAGATTAACCTTCACGGCGGATTTTGCGGTTATATTTATTACATTTTACATGGATACAAGTAGTTACTTGTGTGTTTCAACTACTAATGTATTGAGTCTACTTTTTCTCTGTGTTTTTTTCTGAAAACAATATTGTCTTTATTATATATTGTAATAGTTTTTCGCGACAATTTCGGAAACGGCAAAAAATATTGCATAGGTAAATGTTTTCGATTTTGTCATGCTTGACAATATTATAAATTGAATAGAACTGAATTACAAGCTGTCATTTTTGTTTTACAATGCATTGTTTATGTCAGATTTTTTTACAAATGTATGTAGGTATGTTCGCTATATTGCATCGTCGGAAACTACGTTTACTCATACCGCTTTGTTTTATGGTGGCTGTGGGATATTCTTCAAAACGTCTCGTTTTAAATGATTTTGTGTTAAAGTGTTCGTTACTTTATTATCACAAAGGAATTGTCCATACAATGCCGCCTATTACCATTACCATTTGAATAAAAATTAATTTCAAAAAACAAATTAAATTTTATTTTAAAACAAAACTAATTTTCAGATGTTTGTGTATGTATGTGTGTGCGTGCGTGTATGCGTACGGGCGTATGAGTGTGTGTGCGTGTGTGTATATAGGTGTGTGTGTGCGCGCGCGTTTGTGTGTGTGTTTGTGTGTGTGTGTGTGTGTGTGTGTGTGTGTGTGTGTGTGTGTGTGTGTGTGTGTGTGTGTGTGTGTGTGTGTGTGTGTGTGTGTGTGTGTGTGTGTGTGTGTGTGTGTGAAAATAAATTGATTTTACTTTCAGGGCTTCAATATCTTGTCATTCATTATGTATACATTATATGTTTAAAACACTTAAAAAGATACTATAACTATGTTCGCGTCTGAAAGAACAGTTTTTGTTTGTATTTTAAATTAAAAAAGTTCAGATAATGTCTTTATTAGTGGTTTTAATAACATTTACAGATGATATCGAAACAAAAAAGATCCATTTGCGCATTTTCGTGATGGTTAAGTGGAATTTATGAAAAACAAGAAATGGGTGTATAGAATTTTTCTTATCTAGTTTGTACCTAAAAGTTATAATTAATCAATTGTGTTACAAAATGATACGTTACTAACGTCCTTTCGATATCTTTTGGTTAAACGGGTTACAAAAAAGACCTATTATTGGGTCACAGTGGGTTATTATGTCACTGTGTGTTATAATTGCCCAGGAAGATTTTGGTAGATATATAAATAGTTACATTGTGAATTTAAACGTCATAAATGAACACAATTACCGAAAGAAACAAGACCCTTTCAGAGAGAATTTGCAATTGTTGTAAAGGCATGTGCATATTAGCATATTTCAACATAATAATGAGGAAATTTGATGACGTGGTTATGTTCCCAGGAGTGATTAAGCTTGAAGTTGGGGTCAGTAAGAAACTTTATGCCAGTGATGGTCCATGCCTATAGCCGTACTTACGGTTCGTATTCGCTAGGAAATGTTGTAGTCATAAGGAATTGTTCGTCGACCTCAGCCGTAAGAACTGATCCACATGTAGGCTTATATGCTGAAAAACAGGTTAAAAATAAAAAAAACAGTACATCATTTCTGTCACATACAGATTCTTGCGTTGATACACCGATCTAAGGTCTATGGCTATTTCATTTTAAATTCAATCAAATAATTACTGTTTCTATAAGCTGCTATATTATAAAGAAAATTGTAATATAAATCCACTAATAGAATACATCGTCATTCAGTAACGTGCAATAAAGGTTCATAATTGAGGTTAGATAACGTCATTTTAAATTGACTAGCAAGATGTGTCTCGCTTAGATTGTTTTCTGCAGAAAAGGTACGGTCTGTACATGTCATATTTATTCACGATGTGAATCTCCCAATAAGGTTAAACTCAGATATTTGCGCATGTAATTGCTTACCAGCATTGCTTGATTGCACATATAGAGTCATTCCGGCCCAGTTGTTTGTCGATGAAATTCGTACAAAGTGCACAAAGAGAGAAGATCCCGAAGATACAATTCTGTCTTCGATCCCGCTCGTGCAATAACGACCCAGAAGTAGAGCGTCTTCGCTAGCTGTAGTTTAATATAAATGAGCATCGGCAGTAATCAGTAGGTATTAAGGTATTAGATTTGAAATAGTGTCTAAATTAAATCATAACAGAAAAAATATATCACATAATTCAGCATTGTATTCTGGATTATTTTCCAAATTTTAACAACTTTTCACCTCAGCTTACTTAAGTTTTGCGAATTTGTATGTACTAGGTCGACGTCCTCAAATCTGACCTTTAAAAATCTCATACACGTCAAATTTGGATGGATAAAAAGAAAGGAAACACAGTAATGTCATTTTGTTTTATACATTTTTATAAGAGTATTCTTTTCTAAATAAAAATGATCCATAAACATGTGAAAAACACACTTCTTTCTTTCTTTGCTTTAACTTTACTTTTTGACGCATCTTCCTGGCTGACCGCGAATCCTTGTCGCCATTTTGGAGTGAAGAAATTGACGCGATTTCATTGGATAAAATTAAAAAAAAACTAAAATCGGCTGATTTTATTCTCGGAAGGCCGAGTGCTGACGTAAATGAACATGTAACATCGTAAAACGCCAGTTGCCGACATTACACGAATATTCATGAGATTGATTACACATCTAAGACCTTTAGTGAAAACTCCAAACCCCGCTCCATCCAATCCATGAGACCATTTTAACAACAAAATTTTGTCCAGCCGTGTATAGCCATTAAGTGAGAGCGGCTTAAAATGCCTCGTAATGCTATGGTTGTCGAAAAGAAAACAAGTATCAGCACTCCACTGTTTACTTTCTAGCTATAGTAAGAAAGTATAAAAGTCCTATTGCAATATATATTAATATTTGAAAAGGCACATGACTAAGGTTTTCATAAGCCAGTCAGTTGTTCAAGGTATAACAAAAATGTGACAAAAATGTGACAAGATATAATACAAAATAGATAAAACTCAACAGTAACCACATTGGAACGATCAGTCGGCAAATGTCCAACTGATTCATTTTTATGGAGATTGAAGATTGAAATTGGAAGAAAGCGAAAGAACTTACGGCCGTCAAAGATTTCGGCGTAACTGTCGTTGCAATTGTACGTGCTGACGTCCGCAATACGTAGGTATATCCTCTCGTCGGTGGCTGCGCTCAGAAGCCATGTGCAGTCGGTGTTGCTAGCAATATGGTAAACATAAAATAGAACCATTTGAGCTACATTTCACTGAAATAATAGTCGCTGGTATGATATATTTGAAAGCGACAATTTAAAATTTTAATAAAACAGATTGTTAAACTACTATAATAGCAATCCTGCATTTTATGGAAATCTTTTATGCAAGTTAAAGAAAAAAAGCGGTTTCAATAACTTTTTTCAACTCTTTACAAAACTTTAGAAAATTTATTGCTGACGGTAACAGCCCGTGAATTCTTCGTTGTTCTGTATTGCTTGCAATTGACCCTTTTACAATCAAGGCATTGCATTTCTATCATATTACATGATGACCGAACAGTTAAGACTTTTTATTATATATTTATTGAATCTCATTACCTATTAAATCCTTAAAATACAACATTTTATTTTATTGGTTTGGGTTGTTTTCTAAAATTCCATGATTTCTTTTGTATATTTTTGTTTGTTGGTGTTTGTTTTTGTTATTGTTGTTTGTTGTTGTTTGTTTGTTTGTTTATTTGTTTGTTTTCTGTTGTTGTTGTTGTTTTTGTTATTGTATTTTATTTCACTTTTGAAACTTTCGGCAAATGACATCATTGCATTGTATGACGTCAGTAAATTGTTCTTAAAATACGTCATCGCTTGAGCTGGGTTTTTTTTAACTGCTCATTCATTTGGAACTTTTAAACCGATGAACTAAAACATAAGTGTTCACGTGGTTTTCTAAGTTTAAAAAGCTAACTGTTCAGTGTGGCACAGATTGAAAATATATGTTTGTCGTTATGGTTCTCGTTTTAAATAGGTGTAAGACAGCAATTAACAGCATTTTGCGATATATGTTCAGGTAACAATAGTTTATGAAAATATCTTTGGTCCAAACTGTCGGATAACTCCTTTAATTCTTCTCTTTAGGCAGACTGCCGCAAACACATAGCTTCAAACTTGACATATTTGATGGTATGTGGCTATGGTAAGCTTAAAGTTATACATAGTTTGGAATTTCATCATCAAATCTGGTGCAGATAACGTTCCAGATACAATATATTACATTATCCATTGGTGTTGACATTTTTTCAATTGATTCAATATAAACAAATCTTATGATTTATGAACTCTTTTAGCCCTGGGGTGTCATACAAGATTTTAAATGGCTTCGGTCGATTCCCGAAATGTTCCGATCAGTTACGTAAGCGTTCAAATTATCCCGTGACCCGCATTGACTTTCGTCCGTGGCCATTAATTCGAAAAAGAAAATCTGGCGACGAATGAAGCCCGAGTCGAAAGAGAGGAAAGATCACGTAGGAAGGAACAGTAAAAATTAAGAATTAACCGAAATCAGACAGCTGTGCTTTTTGAGAGATGGATAAGGTCCGTAACACCCACTATTTCGATAAAAGTCATAATTAATGACGACTTAAAACGATTGAACGTAATGTGTGCACGTTAAAAAGAATCACTGAACAGCCACTGACCAAATTTAAGAATTCTCAGCACCGAGTGGGATTTGAACCCGGCTGACAGACGGGATGAAAAGCTTGTGCTGTATCAGCTAAGCTAATGGCTATCAAACTTGTCATACATTGAAGCATACATGTTGTGAGTATTAAATAATGTCCGTAACACCTCTCAAAGATTTAAGTGACCTTCTCTTACTTAAGCGTGTGTAGAGACGCAAAGACCCAATTGATACATATTTCATATTTAAATAATTGCGCACTTTTTTGCCAGTCCGTGTATTATTTCCATCTGTATAGTCCCGCATATTGGGTTTGAGATTTTTAACTGGTTGTGTTGCAAAAATTGTAACAATACGTGAAAACAGTTGCAACGCTTTGAAATTTACAAACCCATTGACAACACAAAATTTTAAAGGAGTGCATGATCAAAATACACAAGTGACCTGAGGTAATATGTAAATCAATCATTTATTGTTGATAAAATGTTTCTTTGTAAAGCCAAAAAAACTAAATTGAAAATGTGTTCAAATGCGATCAGTTATCTTTTATGTTTGCATGCGATCCTATTCGATGCGCTTGGCTGTTCTATTGTTGAATTGCTGAGCCAAAACATCCAGGCACAGCTAGAGGCTCGGGTTATCTTTGTAGTGGCAGGTTTAGTTAGGTAGTGTTAATAAGATTAGATTGTAATCAGTAAATACCTGCTGACCAGCGGCTGTGCGTGAAAGCCCATATGCAAAAAAGGTTACACAGTACACACACTTATTGATTTATGACCCGTCCCAAATTGATCGCACAGTTTACAGAACAGAAACTTTAACTGGTGTATGACCCTTCTAAATATAATATTCCAGCACCGTCTTGAATGACCTTTTTAGCGAGGTGAGGCGTATGAAGTTAAAGTGGAATTTCCAATCTATTTAACATAATACATACTTGGGAACATCATAACCGAACAAGTCTGAGGACACACTGGTAGCGAATGCTGTGATGTCTACTGTGTATGGTTTCGTTTCTTCTTCACACTGGCTGCGCACTGAAAACATAGCGTAATGCAAATATATAAAACTATAAAAATGAAAACAATACAAATGCGGGTCGCCCGGATCGCTAAATTGTAACCACCTCTATACAGTGACGCTTTACAGCCTGCCATTTTGGGGTAATAGTGCTTCCGCATAAAATAGGTCTTTTTTAAGGAATATAATTATAATACTATTTTTCATTATACATATCAACGTTTATAAATAACAAATAAAGTGTCTACTATACACACAGTCATCGCCGTTTTGTGTGTGTGTGTTGTGCTGTTGTTTTGTTGTTGTTGTTGTTGTTTCTGTTTGTGTAAAATGTTATAATGTCAGAAGTGTTTAAAAGTAGTCCGTGCTCATGATTTCTTGACCGCCTTCAGGGAGCCATGGCGTAGTAGTAGAGTCGCCGATTTTTAACGCCTCTGAATGCTTAGCCTCTCACCGCGTAGGTTCGTGTCCCGCTCTGGGCTAAGGTCTTCCAGCTGAGTTGCGGAGCGCCGGTGGTTCTATCCAGACATGTGACTGGGGTCTTCCTCCACTTGAAAGCCGCACATTGCTATAATGATCATAAATGATCTCTGCAATAAATGTCAAAAACAAAATAGAACTTTGACCGCCCTCACACAAACTGGCCAATCAGTATAGCGCTAAGACAACGCTGCCGACCGTGGCTTGGGAAGAGTCGCCGATTTGTAGCTGTTCTTTGTAGGCTCAGTCGGTGCGAAGATCTTAACTTAGGCGACATTCGAGCTTACCTATGTAAGTCTGAAATTTGTCTTGGATCCTTCCTAAACCAAAATAGCTAGAGATCACTATATGATCACAACAAACAAACCAAGGATATGTTAGCATTTATAGTTAAGGTTAAGCAAGTGTTATAGAAAATATACAGACATTTAAAATTAGCACGAATGATATGTTTAATGTTAATAAAGACGTGTATGCCAAATTAAAACACACACACACACACACACACACACATTCTCCATCCAGTTATGAAATTATGGATATTTTTGTCTTCTAAAATTGGTAATAAAGGTGTCTTCTTTTTAGAAATAAGAAAACTCTAAATATTTTGTAATATCCTTTTTAGGAGAAGTGTTTTGCTATTGAGCATCGTTTAGAAACAAAATATAGCATTAGATAAACCAATCAAACATATTACTTGATTTTGCTTTGACTAAAACTGTCCCAAATAAAAGGAAATTAATTGTTTACAAACCCAACACGTTTAAGACTTTTCCCTTTTTATTCTGCTTACTGTGCTTTATTAAAAAAATCACCGAGCCTTTGATAGCAAAACGATTTATTTCAGAATTGCAAAAATGTTCTATTTTTATATAAAATTTAATATGAAATATTTTGATTGAAAATATTTTTTTAAATCACCACATTGTTTTATTTTTATTTTTTTTTTTACTTTAAATATACCAGGTTACAATGTTGTAAACAAATTTTGCACAAATTATACAATTAAAATACATTTACAATAATAAAATAAAAAACTACACACGTTTGAATAATATGTCTCCACTGAGTTCTGCTTCGGCCTATGAAGTGAAAAGCCAAGATGTTTTAAATTGATAAGATGAGATAAGTCGTTTCCCAAACAACAATTATGAAGATTTAAAGTTTAATATACAAGTGTTTGAAAATGTCTTATGCTTTGTTGGTTTGGGTTGTTCTCTAAAATTCTATGATATCTTTCGTGTTTTTGTATGTGTGTGTGTGTGTTTGTTATTTTTTGTTTGGTTTTGTTTTTATAAGATTTTTGTTGTTGTTTTGTTTGTTTTCTTTGTTGTTTTTGTTTCGTCTTGTTGTTTTATTTTGGTGTATTTTACTCTTTTTTTGTAATACATCACAGCAACCAATTGTGATCATTATAGCGACGATCAGCTATTTGGTGGAGGTGGAAGACCACAGACAAACGTCCATTAAGTTTCTTCGCCAAAAACGAGACTCGAACTCGCAGAGGGAGGCTAAACAGTCAGGAGAGTCACACATCGGCGGTTCTACCAGTGCGTCACGGGCGCCCCTTTAGCAGATATATGTTAGGCCGATAAGCTGTTAGTTACCTTATACAGTTACCAGCTGAATGACGTTTGACGTTATCAAAATATTTTGTTAATTAACAGGTTATAGTAATCATATGTGTTGTCCTTTAAAAGGAGCGCATGCCATTTATGTAGCGATTATAATATAAATATATTTTTGTGTTTATGACTGTTCACGTTTATAATAAAAATTAAGTAAATATAAAGCATGAGATGATATTGACATATGTTCATACCAAAACCACAATGACTGTCACTGTTGTTGTTGTTGTTTTTTTATTCAATTTAGGTGTTTCAATTAGCCTATCAAATCACATTTAATAAAAAAACTGTCATTGTTTTATTTTATTCATGTTTGCAATGCTGCGGTTACTTTTCTCCTTAGCAATAAAAATTCATGACATATACAGGTACATTTTAAATCATGCAGAAAATCAAAGTGATTTTCTCACTTGTAATTTAACACCGATTAAATTTGAATGACATGGTGCCATTTAGTTTATTTTCACTCAACACATACGCGCGCGCTCCTTTTATTTTTGAAGTTAATATAAAATGGTAAAGAAATACTGACTTTATAAAAGTGAAATAACCAACGATGTAGAGCGTGCTTGTAGCGATCGCTTTTTATGTGGTATAAATACTTATTTAAAGCTGTGTTATTGTAAATGTACGTCTTCTTACAGATTTCAATTAGTATTTTGATATTTGAAACCGGTAAAGAGGATTTAAGCGTATTTCTCTGAGGATTTTTTATAATTAAATAAGCTTATAAAAGGGCATGTTTGCAAAATTGTAAGTTATTTGTGCATCAAGCTCATTGGTATATCGCTATAACGTCTTGCGTAAGCTTTTTAAGGATGTTGTTCTCGCAATGTTGCGCAACTAATTATTATTCTGTCTTTGTGCTTTTCTTTACAGTTGAATTTATTGATCAACCTCGTTCCCATTGTTAAATTACAAAATCTGTATCTTATTTATATTCTATATCGTGTTATACGTCGTGATCATAATATAGTACTTTCATGTTTTTTAAATATTGTTTACATTGTTCAAATAGGATTTTCGTTCATAAGGCATTTGTGTAATACTTTGTCAGTATGCAATCCTCGAAATAATTACTTTCTGATTTAAGATATGAGGGCTGGGTTTGGAACATGACGTGACATGTTCACATGACAACCTATAAAAATGTTTATACAAACTAACACTGTGATTGGCTGGTTGCTTTGTGATAGGTGCAGCTTCTGATAGTATTTTACTGAAAGAAACGTGAGACTTAGTGTGAGTTGTTTTTTTATTAAGCAAATTGATTAAATTTTATTTCCAACTTCATCCTGGAATCCAAATACAAACTATAATTGTAACTGTGATCAACTCGTGTGATGAATTGTCAAATAACTATATTAAAGTTGTCATTTTGGACCAAATCTTGGCATGGAAACAAACACCACCCTTATAGAATTACATCATACCAGCAGCGAAATAAAATAATAATAAAGAGAATGTGAATTTGTAATAACCACTTTGCAATAACTCACAGAATTGTAATAAAATTGTTATTACAAAACTGGCGGCACAGTGCTTGGCTCCATCTAGATATCACCGCATGTATGCACAATGCAATACTATTTGACTTTTAATTACAGAGCTTGTTAACGAAAACA
Organism: Sinonovacula constricta; assembly: GCA_007844125.1. Lineage (NCBI taxonomy): Eukaryota > Metazoa > Mollusca > Bivalvia > Cardiida > Solecurtidae > Sinonovacula > Sinonovacula constricta. The sequence goes on from CM017564.1 coordinate 44,113,179, forward strand.
TGTTTGTCTACGTTTAAAGTCAGGCATGATAAATATGATAAATAAATCAGGCGGGATAAATATAACCTCTGTTGAGCGTATAATTTTATGCAGATAATGAAAAAGGAACAAAATGATTATTTTTAATTAGACAATTATGTTAGTACAGTGTGTTTTTGAAACCTGCAATGACCTTTTAGATGCAAGACACATTACATCTTAGCAGTGTATTCATTTAGAACTCACCGTTTAATCAATTTCATTTTTTTCCGAGTGCATCTCTTTGGACAGACGCTTTCCTCAGAAAACTCAGAAAACAGAACGGAACATATTTTTATTCATATTTGTACTCATGTACATCATCGTATTATAAATACAATATACAAATAGAGTATCCGGTTTAGTTATTGATATGGAAGAGAAGAAATAAAAATGACAATATATTAAGCTTTTTGTGTGGTAGTTGCATTATAAAAGTCATAAAAGAAACAACATTAGAGAATAAACTTAATGTATTAACAACGCTTATGTTCCTTATTACGAAGGTTGCTTTCTTGACAAAAAGGGCGAGAATAATAAGTATGTTCTTATTTTTTTAATCAAACAGCAAACAAATTTTATATACAGACGAGCTATTATACAAAGTTGAGTTGAAGTTTTTTCTTCTTAAATCAGTGTATATTGGGAATATGCATCTTTAGAATTGCCGATGGCGCTGCGTTCGTTTTTAATGCAACCCGATGGATGTCCATGTAGCTAAGCTGATTTACTTTGAGTTTTTTTTCATTGGTTGCATATACTTGATTGAGCGTACTAAAACAACATCTGTCATGTAAAAATAAAGATTTGTGCGTTGTTATTGTAATACTAATAACTGAATTAGAACACATTCTTTCTCCACTTTTCGCCAGTTCATTCTTTTTCGAAGAGGTCATCTGCGGCTCACTGTACTTTGATGAATTGTAGAACGTTGTTGAGTTAAAGCAGCTAAATTATTTGATCAAACAGAAACACTTGATTCTCCCAACCGAACAACAACAATACTTTTAAGAACATTATATTGGGATACTAACCAGTGATTATAGGTAATATCTTATTAATGGTGAAAATACTATAAACAAACAATGTCAATTTTACTACCAAATCGCTGTAATATTACATGTTGTACAAAAATAATACTTTAAATAAAGGTTTCTTTAAGACTGACTACAGAAAGAGACTGGTTTATGGCATTATGGCCCACAGATATGCCCACATATTCAAAATCCCTTTATTCCATATTTAATAAAATACCTCATACAAAATATTTTAACTAACAAAGATATTTAAGTTTTAAAATTTAAGCTCTACTTCCGATGTATTTGTAACATTTAATTGACTTTGATAAAATCAGAGATCCGCACCTAGGCCCGCTGATAGGTCCGCAGTTTAAACATGTCGGTTTCTTTTCTACATGTATTATATATTAGAAAAGTGCTTACATAGCTTAAAGCCTACACTAATAACACGTTATATAATAGAGAGAGATAGAGAGAGAGAGAGAGAGAGAGAGAGAGAGAGAGAGAGAGAGAGAGAGAGAGAGAGAGAGAGAGAGAGAGAGAGAGAGAGAGAGAGACAGACAGACAGACAGACAGACAGACAGACAGACAGACAGACAGACACATACAGACAGACAGACAGACAGACAGACAGAAAAGAGAGAGACAGAGAGTGTTTAATTGCCAAATATGTTGTAAATATAATACAATATTTGTTCAAATGCCGTCTATTGTTTGGTTTATTTTATTTTATAATTATTATATAATATTAATAATAATTGCATCATTTGTTTCAGGATTAATTTAATACATCTACACACATAATATTTTTTCCTAAAAAAAATGGAAACATTTAATATGTCTTACCCCAAGAAAGTTCACCTCAATCTCACTCTGTTTTCGCTTTATTACATTTTTAATTAAAACTATATTGCCCCGCTATACAGGTCGCCAGTGGCTGAGCGGATAGAGTCGCCGACCTATGATCCTGCAGACCTTCACCTCGTGGGTTAGTGTCCCAGTCTGATTTTCCAGCTCACCGGCGGAGCACCGTCGGTATTATTCAGACGTATGTCAAAGATTGGGGATGAGTTCCATGTTTTCTTTATTGGTCCTAAATAGGAAAACTTAAGACAACAGCACTCGTTGACTTGGTTTAAAGGCGGTAAAACTCAATTTAAGTTTTGCAACTATATGAAGACAAGATCTCAGTTAAAATTGAAGAAAATAGCTATTTATATCAATGAAGTGATTAAACTTTATGAGCAATAATTAGTAGGTTTGTTATTATTTAGTTTAAACATAATTATTTTATTTCAAATATTTTACATGATTTAACATAGAGTATACAATGCAAATGAAAAAGGATTGAAACGAAAGCTTAAGCTTATCGTATTTCTCTCCCAGCACAATAGTGTATGATATGGCAATAGACTGACATTACATTTTCGATATAAGTAAAAAAGTAATGTATTCAGCAAACTAAAAAGATTAATACTGTATTTAAGAAGTAAGAAAAAAATAAGAAGAGAGTAATGAAAGTGCAATTTAGGAATATAACTGAAATCCAAAGAAAACGAAAAGAAAAGAAAAGAGAACCAGGACATATGGCCAGAAGTAACAGTTTTAGAGGATTGAGAAAAGGACAGGATATTATCCCTCTTAAATTTTATTAAAACGTTTTGTTGCTTTGATATATGCATGTACGGCATTTACTATGTGAATGTTTGTAACCAGACTTAAACAGTTATTTCCAAACAACAAGATATTAACATCAACTTTTGGTAGAAGAGTTAGACGATCAATTATTTGCTATTTTATATTGCTTTATACACTGAAACTAAACTTACAAATGAAAATAAGCAGTTGTTTTATGTTTATTGCATGAATATAAACAAAACTCTTGTATATGTTTTAGTAAATGATGTGTATTTTGGGCCTGGGGCCATTATATGCTGAATAAAAACTATGTCTTTCTGTCTATCAGTCTGTGGTCTTTCTCTGGCAATAATTAGCGTGATGTCACCAAAATGGCCACGATTGCGCCGGTGCGATGTAACAAAAAAGTAACGATACAATTTTTGGAAAACGCTACAACCTTCAGAAAACGCTACTGTTTAAAACTCTATTTTTAACGGTTAAATCGTCATTTGAGTCATTGTCATTTTTAATTTTTATTTTTATCGTATTTTCAATTTGGGGGCAAAAAAGCCCTCAAGAACAAACTTTATCAGTTAAAAAAACAGACCCGAGAAAAAAAATTGTTTAACGCTTTCACGCGTTATCAATTAGTGAACGCTCCACCAACCAGAGACCAAACACATACTATCTATTAAGAATAAATCTTTCAAATCCCTTTACAAATCTAACTTCGTTCCCATAGCGCCTTTCCCGGTTTTCAATGTCAATAACGTAATTTTTTACAAAAGCTCACCGTAAACACAAATATTCTTAAAAAAATATGACAATTTTAATTTCTATGGCCTTTTCACGTCTGTCCGCATAAAAAAGTTAAGTAAAAACTAAAACAAACATCTCTTTTCCAAGACACATGCCATTTCTAAACCTTTACGTATGAAAAGTAACTTGCGCAAAGCCTGAAAGTGGACATTTAAGCTTCTAAGTAAAGCCTTCACTTCTTACCTGCAGCTATGGAATACCAGATCAACAATATAATTCCAAATAAGATCTTCATTTTCTTTCCTTACGTGAGACCTCCGTGAATCAAAGAACACACCACGCTATTTCCACCAGTATATGGTAATGTCCCTACACTAACTAACGATATTTGACCCGGGTAACTGGTGCAGCGTTAAAGATGATATCGTTCGACAGTACTTGTAAGGCGTCCTTGGAAAACAATGACGAAGGGCTTTAATGCACACCTAACTGTTTATCGCATCGGAATAGCGTCATTTGAGACACGTGAACACATGAGTTATAATCTGTTATATATCAATTAAGTAAAAAAAATAAAGAGATTGATAAGAGATTAATTAATTATCTCTTCCATATAGTAAGTTTGCGTTAAGACAAAATATGCGAATGTTGGATCTTAGCTTTGTAAATTAGCCATTCGCAAAAAGAAGAAAAAAGTGTATGCGCACAACACGACTATGGTGGTATTTTCAGTGTTATTTTATGATTTCAAGTCAATTAGGTTAAACTGCTTTGTAAACTCATTTCTGTCAGGTTTACTTTCATATTACCTATTTCAAAATATCACCAAATAAAGATAATTATTTATTTTGTGAAATAAACGGAAAAAAATAAAATCAATCTAGCAACATGAAGGAAAGAACATCACTAAAAGGAATTCTACCCAGACGTTTATGGGGAAAGGGGGATGAGGCATCGTCGGATACCCACGGTTGATTCTATTACGTTACTCTCCATTCATCACCCGTGGGCAAATTGCTACTCATTTCGTCGCTTTGTTTACTATGAAATGCCGCAATCCGATGGGTTCGCTGAGACCATCCAGCGAATCTGCCAACCAATCAAGTTTACGCTTTCATACCACTTCGATAGCATTGTCGTAAGTTTATTTACGCGCAAATTACAAGCAACGTCACTGTCTTCATGGGCAAGGATACCGATTTCGTTTAAAACCGACGTGTATTTTTCAATACTTGCTGGAGTGCCCAAAGATCTGTAAGAACATTTGTCGCGGATCGCTGACAGACATATTTTACACTTGCAATGCTCTGTACCGGTTGCCATGTTTACGTTCTCAGGTCACCGTATTGATCTTCCGAATGAAGAGTATTTAATTTTGTAACCTATCATCTGACTGGATAAAGTCTGTTCTGTTCTATTCAAACAGAACGACGAAATGAGTAGCAATTTGCCCACGGGTGATGAATGGAGAGTAACGTAATACAATCAACCGTGGGTATCCGACGATGGGGATGAGGTGGGGTCGGAAGGTGGGGTCCCAAGGTTGGGTCGGAAGGTGGGGTCGGAAAGTTGAGTGGGAAGGTGAGTGGGGTGGGAAGGTGAGTGGGGTGGGGGTGGGTGGTGGTTTGGGGAGGTGGGATGGTGGGTGTGGGAAGGTGGGGTCGTTGGGGAGAGGGGTTGGGGAAGGGGGAGGAGTGAGGGCGCTTGATTGGATGGGAAGGTGGGGATTAGAGTTGGGGTGGGAATGGGGGGTGTTTGTCGGGGGGAGGGTGTATCTGTGGTTGGGAGGTTTCCTTCATGAAGAAATGCTGGACGACGCAGATATGACTATCATTGTGTCCTTGCGATGGAACAAAAAATTAAAACACAATTAAAAATAGATAAAAATGGCAACATGCGGAGACCTTTTGGAGGCCTATATAATGCAGTGAATACGTAACCACTTGACCATCCAGACTAATATTACATTTCCGCCATTTTCAAAATTAATACTTCCTAAAAAATTCTCCTCTACGGAGGAAGAGATAAAACGCATGCTTAATTCATTTTGTAAGGCACCTGGAAACGAGCACCCGGGGGCAAACCGACTAAATGTCACAAAAATGTTTATCAGAATTCAGAATTACATTCTAAATGATTTTATATTTTCTTAAAAAATGATAACACCCTGATGAGTTAAATACACCCACATTTCCATCACTTTTTACACATTGTTTTAACACCACCATGTGTCTATATAGAAGTCATCAATAAAACTTGTCTGTTAAAGATTTCGACATACATTAAGTGGCACAAAGCTTTATGACTTATCATCAGAGAGTGGGGTGCCCGTGGCGTAGTGGTAGAGTCGTCGATTTGTATCTCCTCCGACCGCTTAGCCTCCTTCCGCGTGGGTTAGAGTCCTGGTTGGGGCGAAGTACTCTATGTGGGTCTTCCTGCTGAAATGCAGTGCAACGGTAATACTACCGAGACATTTGTCTGCCGTCTTCCTCCACCAAAAAACAAACAACAACAGCTGAACATCGCTATAATAATCATAATTGGGCGCTGCGATGTACACCAAAAACAATATCACCCGAGTAGTTACTTGTACAGATAAAAAAAAAACATAGGTTAGTCACTTGTTTACTTCCGTTTGCAATTTTAAACAAAAACTACTAGTTTTAGACAGTCACTTGCTGATATGTGTGTAGTTTATTTCTTTTATGGTTAGTAAGCACTATAGTGTAATGGTTAAAGCACAAGCCTTGTGATATGGAGACAACCTAGGGTAAACTATTTTTGTGGAAGCATTTTTTTTAAGATTACCCTTATTATAGTAAGTTAATATAGTATTTTAATTGATTATAACAGTAGTTTTATTTGTTCTTATTTAAATTCTTGTGTTGTGTTTTTTGTGGGTTTTTCTTTCTTTTTTTTTTCTTTTTTTTTGCTATTTTGTTTTTTCCCTTATCATCATGTGTTCATTTTATTTATTACTTTTTTTAACACAAAAATATTGTGAAAACATATATTAAAATGTGTGAAAATGAGAATACACTGACCGTGGAAAAATGCCATTAAGAATGAACAAAATTCATAGTACTGATAAATACAAACCAACCTATTGTAAATAGGAATCGTCGAAACATGAAAAAAAAATCGGCTCCTGCCAGGGTCGAACATTCAATCCAGGGATTGATAGGCTACTGCGTTATTCACACATATCATCCGACTATCATCTCAATGCATATTTGTAATAAAATATGGTATAGATATTAAACGCTAGCGGGTCATCTGTGTTTACAAAAACAATAAAAATAAACAAGTGACTGACCTAAATAATCGGACTATAATTAACGTGTAACAACTACTGCGCCTACTTGTGGATATTTCGTCCTCCCAAGGGAAAATATTGGTCTGCTAATGCATTTTATCGAAACATTATAAACTTGACTTTAAGCACCCCAGTCGGTCCATATTGCCGACTGACCGTTCCAATGCAGTAACTGTCGGGTTTGCTCTTCCTCTTAAATGACTTAAAGATTTGTTCTTACTTTTACATTTGGTTTGCATGTGAATACTTTTGTCCTGTGCCTTTTCAATTGTGTGTATATGTTGCAAAGCTCTTAGGACTTTGTCATATATTCTTTTATTGACATACATCGAGCAAGAATTTACTTATACGCGTTTTACTTAGTTATTAACGAAACGGATTTTAATCTTTAATTTTAATTTATAATATTTATTTATGCCAACAAACTTACTTGTCAATGAACTTTTAGTTTGTCCTTTTAATTTATATATTTTTTATAATTTATAAACATGTATTGTAGTGGTATGAAAATGGGTCTAGCAGAAGACTACATTTATAGCACATTGTCAATATTTACTGGGGATCTCTGTATCCGATCCACAAGAGCTGTAGAAGAGATATCATTCATTAACCGCTCCCATCATTGGCTCGAGTTGTGGTCGAAAACAAATCCGTCTTTCCTTCTAGCTGACCTGCGGAGAACCTGTGCTTTTTCTCAGACATTATTGCCGGGACTCTCCACCAATAAATGATACACGTCACAATATGGCCATAATTCTGTAGGCGAGACGTATATGAAATCAAATCCAATGTCCTATACAAGAATTTGCAAAAGTTTTATCTTTTAAACATTTACTAGACCTACTTTTAAAGGTGGTATCAGACAGTTTGGACCATTTTCTATTTTCTAATGCAACCAAAGAAATCATTATTGTCTGAAAGGAATGTTGTTTATTGGTGCCCTGCTTCTATATACATAATTAAGCATAGCTCCCATTTGTCGTTATAAAAGTCGGCTTGCGGATCGGGAGGTCGTGGGTTCAAACCCCTACCGGGTCAAACCAAAGACTTTAAAGTTGGTAGTAGTGGCTTCCTTCCTAACGCCCAGGGCTAAGGGTACATCATTACGTCTGCCTCGTCGGTGTCAGTATAATGGACCGGCGGGGTTCAGTCCCTCTGCACCTCATAAGTGTCCCTGTGCTATAATGATAGAAATGTCGCTGCACATTATCGGCAAAAATGCCGGCTAATCCCATCCCATCCCTTATAAAAGTATGTTTACTATCCGAGCTCAGTAACATAGTTAACTAGTTTAAACTAAGAAAACCACGTGACCACCTACTTTTGAGGTCACATTACATGATCAACCATGTAATCAGCTTCGATGTTTGTGTCTTTTTAAGCTTAAATTCTCATTTATAGAGTTAGAAATAATGGAGACTTAAAGCACTTTATTTTCAAGATGTGTACTGTCCTACAGTAATGTTATAAACAGCCTTCACTCACAGTTAAGTATAATCGTTTGAAGCAATTATAAATAGAGAATAGATATTATATATAGGCAAATTGTCGGTGTATTGTTATAGATATTAGATACAGGCAAATTGTCGGTGTATTGTTATAGATATTAGATACAGGCAAATTGTCGGTGTATTGTTATAGATATTAGATATAGGCAAATTGTCGTTGTGTTGATATAGATATTAGATATAGGCAAATTGTCGTTGTATTGATATAGATACATGTATTAGATATAGCCAAATTGTCGATGTATTGATATAGATATTAGATATAGGCAAATTGTCGTTGTATTGTTATAGATGTTAGATATAGGCAAATTGTCGGTGTTTTGTTATAGATATTAGATATAGGCAAATTGTCGGTGTTTTGTTATAGATATTAGATATAGGCAAATTGTCGGTGTTTTGTTATAGATATTAGATATAGGCAAATTGTCGGTGTATTGTTATAAATATTAGATATAGGCAAATTGTCGGTGTTTTGTTATAGATATTAGATATAGGCATATTGTCGGTGTTTTGTTATAGATGCTAGATATAGGCAAATTGTCGGTGTATTGTTATAAATATTAGATATAGGCAAATTGTCGGTGTTTTGTTATAGATGTTAGATGTAGGCAAATTGTCGGTGTTTTGTTATAGATATTAGATATAGGCATATTGTCGGTGTTTTGTTATAGATGTTAGATATAGGCAAATTGTCGGTGTATTGTTATAGATGTTAGATATAGGCAAATTGTCAGTGTATTGTTATAGATATTAGATATAGGCATATTGTCGGTGTATTGTTATAGATATTAGATATAGGCAAATTGTCGGTGTATTGTTATAGATATTAGATATAGGCATATTGTCGGTGTTTTGTTATAGATGTAAGATATAGGCAAATTGTCGGTGTATTGTTATAGATATTAGATATAGGCAAATTGTCGGTGTATTGTTATAGATATTAGATATAGGCAAATTGTCGGTGTATTGTTATAGATATTAGATATAGGCAAATAGTCGGTGTATTGTTATAGATATTAGATATAGGCAAATTGTCGGTGTATTGTTATAGATATTAGATATAGGCAAATTGTCGGTGTATTGTTATAGATATTAGATATAGGCAAATTGTCGGTGTATTGTTATAGATATTAGATATAGGCAAATTGTCGGTGTATTATTATAGATATTAGATATAGGCAAATTGTCGGTGTATTGTTATAGATGTTAGATAAAGGCAAATTGTCGGTGTATTGTTATAGATATTAGATATAGGCAAAGTGTCGGTGTATTGTTATAGATATTAGATATAGGCAAATTGTCGGTGTATTGTTATAGATATTAGATATAGGCAAATTGTCGGTGTATTATTAAAAATATTAGATATAGGCAAATTGTCGGTGTATTGTTATAGATATTAGATATAGGCAAATTGTCGGTGTATTGTTATAGATATTAGATAAAGGGAAATTGTCGGTGTATTGTTATAGATATTAGATAAAGGGAAATTGTCGGTGTATGGTTATATATATTAGATATAGGCAAATTGTCGGTGTATTGTTATAGATATTAGATAAAGGGAAATTGTCGGTGTATTGTTATAGATGTTAGATATAGGCAAATTGTCGGTGTATTGTTATAGATATTAGATATAGGCAAATTGTCGGTGTATTGTTATAGATGTCAGATAAAGGGAAATTGTCGGTGTATTGTTATAGATATTAGATAAAGGGAAATTGTCGGTGTATGGTTATAGATATTAGATATAGGCAAATTGTCGGTGTATTGTTATAGATATTAGATAAAGGGAAATTGTCGGTGTATTGTTATAGATATTAGATATTGGCAAATTGTCGGTGTATTGTTATAGATATTAGATATAGGCAATTTTTTTGTGTATTGTTATAGATATTAGATAAAGGCAAATTGTCGATGTCTTGTTATAGATATTAGATATAGGCAAATTGTCGGTGTATTGTTATAGATATTAGATATAGGCAAATTGTCGGTGTATTGTTATAGATGTTAGATATAGGCAAATTGTCGGTGTATTGTTATAGATATTAGATATAGGCAAATTGTCGGTGTATTGTTATAGATATTAGATATAGGCAAATTGTCGGTGTATTGTTATAGATGTTAGATATAGGCAAATTGTCGGTGTATTGTTATAGATATTAGATATAGGCAAATTGTCGGTGTATTGTTATAGATATTAGATATAGGGAAATTGTCGGTGTATTGTTATAGATATTAGATAAAGGGAAATTGTCGGTGTATTGTTATAGATATTAGATAAAGGGAAATTGTCGGTGTATGGTTATAGATATTAGATATAGGCAAATTGTCGGTGTATTGTTATAGATATTAGATAAAGGGAAATTGTCGGTGTATTGTTATAGATATTAGATATTGGCAAATTGTCGGTGTATTGTTATAGATATTAGATATAGGCAATTTTTTTGTGTATTGTTATAGATATTAGATAAAGGCAAATTGTCGATGTCTTGTTATAGATATTAGATATAGGCAAATTGTCGGTGCATTGTTATAGATATTAGATATAGGCAAATTGTCAGTGTCTTGTTATAGATATTAGATATAGGCAAATTGTCGGTGTATGGTTATAGATATTAGATATAGGCAAATTGTCGGTGTATTGTTATAGATATTAGATATAGGCAAATTGTCGGTGTATTGTTATAGATATTAGTTACAGGCAAATTATCGGTGTATTGTCATAGATATTAGATAAAGGCAAATTGTCGGTGTATTGTTATAGATATTAGATATAGGCAAATTGTCGGTGTATTGTTATAGATATTAGATATAGGCAAATTGTCGGTGTATTGTTATAGATATTAGATATAGGCAAATTGTCGGTGTATTGTTATTGATATTAGATATAGGCAAATTGTCGGTGTATTGTTATAGATATTAGATATAGGCAAATTGTCGGTGTATTGTTATAGATATTAGATATAGGCAAATTGTCGGTGTATTGTTATAGATATTAGTTACAGGCAAATTATCGGTGTATTGTCATAGATATTAGATAAAGGCAAATTGTCGGTGTATTGTTATAGATATTAGATATAGGCAAATTGTCGGTGTGTTGTTATAGATATTAGATATAGGCAAATTGTCGGTGTATTGTTATAGATATTAGATATAGGCAAATTGTCGTTGTATTGTTATAGATATTAGATATAGGTTAATTGTCGGTGTATGGTTATAGATATTAGATATAGGTTAATTGTCGGTGTATTGTTATAGATATTAGATATAGGCAAATTGTCGTTGTATTGTTATAGATATTAGATATAGGTTAATTGTCGGTGTATGGTTATAGATATTAGATATAGGTTAATTGTCGGTGTATGGTTATAGATATTAGATATAGGTTAATTATCGGTGTATTGTCATAGATATTAGATAAAGGCAAATTGTCGGTGTATTGTTATAGATATTAGATATAGGCAAATTGTCGGTGTATTGTTATAGATATTAGATATAGGCAAATTGTCGGTGTATTGTTATAGATATTAGATATAGGCAAATTGTCGTTGTATTGTTATAGATATTAGATATAGGTTAATTGTCGGTGTATGGTTATAGATATTAGATATAGGCATATTGTCGGTGTTTTGTTATAGATGTTAGATATAGGCAAATTGTCGGTGTATTGTTATAGATATTAGATATAGGCAAATTGTCGTTGTATTGTTATAGATATTAGATATAGGTTTATTGTCGGTGTATGGTTATAGATATTAGATATAGGTTAATTGTCGGTGTATTGTTATAGATATTAGATATACGCAAATTGTCGGTGTATTGTTATAGTTATTAGATATACGCAAATTGTCGGTGTATTGTTATAGATGTTAGATATAGGTTAATTGTCGGTGTATTGTTATAGATATTAGATATAGGTTAATTGTCGATGTATTGTTATAGATATTAGATATACGCAAATTGTCTGTGTATTGTTATAGATATTAGATATAGGCAAATTGTCGGTGTATGGTTATAGATATTAGATATACGCAAAATGGCGGTGTATTGTTATAGATATTAGATATAGGTTAATTGTCGGTGCATTGTTATAGATATTAGATATAGGTTAATTGTCGGTGTATGGTTATAGATATTAGATATAGGTTAATTGTCGGTGTATTGTTATAGATATTAGATATAGGTTAATTGTCGGTGTATGGTTATAGATATTAGATATAGGTTAATTGTCGATGTATTGTTATAGATATTAGATATAGGTTAATTGTCGGTGTATTGTTATAGATATTAGATATAGGCAAATTGTCGGTGTATTATTATAGATATTAGATATAGGCAAATTGTCGGTGTATTGTTATAGATATTAGATATAGGCAAATTGTCGGTGTATTGTTATAGATATTAGATATAGGCAAATTGTCGGTGTATTGTTATAGATATTAGATATAGGTTAATTGTCGGTGTATTGTTATAGATATTAGATATAGGCAAATTGTCGGTGTATTGTTATAGATATTAGATATAGGCTAATTGTCGGCGTATTGTTATAGATGCTAGATATAGGCAAATTGTCGGTGTATGGTTATAGATATTAGATATAGGCAAATTGTCGGTGTATTGTTATAGATATTAGATAAAGGCAATTTTTTGGTGTATTGTTATAGATATTAAATAAAGGCAAATTGTTGGTGTATTGTTATAGATATTAGATATAGGCAAATTGTCGGTGTATGGTTATAGATATTAAATATAGGCAAATTGTCGGTGTATGGTTATAGATATTAAATATAGGCAAATTGTCGGTGTATGGTTATAGATATTAAATATAGGCAAATTGTCTGTGTATGATTATAGATATTAGATATAGGCAAATTGTCGGTGTATGGTTATAGATATTAGATATAGGCAAATTGTCGGTGTATGGTTATAGATATTAGATATAGGTTAATTGTCGGTGTATTATTATAGATATTAGATATAGGCAAATTGTCGGTGTATGGTTATAGATATTAGATATAGGCAAATTGTCGGTGTTTTGTTATAGATATTAGATATAGGCAAATTGTCGGTGTATTGTTATAGATATTAGATATAGGCAAATTGTCGGTGTATTGTTATAGATATTAGATATATGCAAATTGTCGGTGTATTGTTATAGATATTAGATATAGGCAAATTGTCGGTGTATTGTTATAGATATTAAATAAAGGAAAATTGTCGGTGTATTGTTATAGATATTAAATAAAGGAAAATTGTCGGTGTATTGTTATAGATATTAGATATATGCAAATTGTCGGTGTATTATTATAGATATTAAATAAAGGAAAATTGTCGGTGTATTGTTATAGATATTAGATATATGCAAATTGTCGGTGTATTATTATAGATATTAGATATAGGCAAATTGTCGGTGTATGGTTATAGATATTAGATATAGGTTAATTGTCGGTGTATTGTTATAGATATTAGATATATGCAAATTGTCGGTGTATTATTATAGATACTAGATATAGGCAAATGGTCGGATTTAACATTTAATTGTGTCATTCTATATTTTTGCTCTGACGCATATTTCAAGTGAATTACAATGTATTAGTTTGTTCTTTGAACAAGTGGTTTACGTTGATATGCATTTTGTTAAAGCGTCAGTGGCCATGGTAAAAGCGTTTATAATGTTTGTCAAATCTTTTTAATTAAGATAGTTATTCGATTGTTTAAAATTATTTAATATCTTTCGTATATACGTATTGTCACAAATTTTACATAAACCAGATGTTTAAAATGATAATTCCTTGTTTTTTCAGCTTGGACTTGCTAACCCCAATGGAATATTGAAATTTTGGGATTGTTTTGTTTGTAAAATACAAATTTTTACAGTGTCAACATATTTTACATAGACAACAAGAAGACATTTATACAAAAACATTTATTAACGCAGACACTCAAAATGCATTTAAATTCTCTATATACAAAGACAATCTGTAAGGACATTGAACATTTCAAAGCTCTTGTGATCATATTTAAATGTAAGATTTGAGTCAGAATAAAAGACGAAGCAAAAATGGAATTCCTGTAAATCCATGAGCCAAATGTCAAATGTAAGATTTATCTAATTTGTTGTGGGTTTGTTTTTGTTTTTTTATTGTCGTGTTGCTGCTGTTGTTTCGTTTTCACGCCGATTTGCTAATATCGACGAATAAACTAAAATGTTTAACAATAAATGACTAATAATGATAATGTAATCACCTCAAACGTATACTACAATATGTTACAAGTCATTCAATTAAAAAGAAAGGTTTAGCAATAGAAGGCATACAATAAATTAATAATTAGATGATAACTCAGTAGAACAAGCCTTTAAATAATGCGATGGTTAAATAGAAATATGTCAATCAAACTGAAACATTCTTATCAATAATTGTAACATCAGTAGCACTGAAATCACGATGTAATTAAACATTATTTGATAAAAATGCAACACACTTTAATTTTTGTAGCTTCACCCACACACCTCAACCGATTACGTTTCTTGTTGTTACAGTAATCACACTTATTCATAGACGGTGACCTTAGTCGAGTCTAGTTACCAACAATAAAGAAATAATAACATAAGGTGAATGTTTGAACATATACATGTAATTTTCATTTTAAACCGACTATGAAAACTTCCTCAGTTGACAGATGGATAGAAATGTAACAGTATATTACTAGAAAGAGCCAGGATGTGAGACATTCAAATCGCCGTAGAGCTCATGTGGTTTAAACAAGAAGATGACTATCCTAGGAACTAAACACTATCTTACACTGACGATTAATTATATTATGATGCTATCTTTTAATTATGTAATTCACAATAAGTATTATTGTATCTTTCTTTGCTTTGTATTATAACATTGTATTTTAATAATCTGGCATATGTGAAATAAGTGTTAGATATCAAAATGATAGTCATTTAATGTAGATTTGAAATATTCTACTTATACTTCAATATACATGTAATGTAGTTCAAATAATGTTTCGTTATTTGTAATATTTTGGATGTCCAGATGATGATATTTCCTAAGGTGATTAATCTTGGGTAAAGCACTGGCTGAGTCTGGGGATAATTATGCAAAATTTAAAAGTAATTCAGCTGTGCTCAATGTGCTGTACATTTAGCTTGCTTTGCTCACTAGCTGGAACCTGTCTAGTGATATGTCAGTCATTGCATCATAAAGAGGCATGTAAGGACATATCAAAGGAAGCCCAAATAATATTTACAATTGATAATTGGCATAATTTATTGCTTAAGCATTTAGCTTCTAATGACAGACTTGCTATAAATATGGCTGTTGTGACTCTGAATGATATAGAAGGAATTCCTTGAATCTAGAAGACAAGCCATAGATATTTGCATTGGAACATCCATTGAAGTAAGTTGTTGGAACTCCATTGTGTTGTTTAAACTGTCGTAATATTTAGAATAAAAGTTTTTAAACAATTGGCAAGTCATTCTTCTATACCCGGCTTGTGACTATGGATAATAATTCACATTAACAACAGCTTGAATTTAAACTTTTTAACAAATAACTTTATAATAAATACATAAACAATTGACATTAAACAACAACAACTCTGATGCGCAGTAGAGTATTTGCTACTTGGCTTGATTCCCTTGTTCTCTACATCTGTATTTAGATGCTGCGTTGCTAACATCGGTAAACATGTACTCGGTCAATCGGAACATCTCGGATGATTCACGAATCGTCTCTCGGATGTATGTAGGTAGTCGGATCACCTCTGTTGCGGGTTGTTTGTTTTTTTAACTTCCTTAGACTGTTCTGTCTATTGTATATCACTCCATTATTGCTATCCAATGTTGACCCGAATGGACAGCGCGTGTAAACGTCACTATGACGTATCTGGAACGCAAGCGTCATCTTTTTCTATGTAACCACAGCAACAGCCGCTCACTACCACCCTGTACGTCGTCAAAAATCTGAAGATTAAACGTATAAATGGCAATATTGGAACTTGTATACATTAAAGAGAAAAAATAGCAAAAGAATATTGAAATAGTAAATCTAAATTTAAAAAAAAAATTAAAAAAAATGGACAAATGACACTTCTCATGGTACATTTAGACTTGTTAACTATCAAACTAAGCACACAATTAAGAAGATACTGCTATTGACTTTGCAGCCCCCGGCCTTGATGATGATCAGAAAGCTTCCCAGCGGAAGCTGGTTGATTTGGATCGACATTCGTTGCCAATGGCTGAATAATTGGTGCTTAGCATGTTAATAGTTAAGATGCAAGCAAGTTAAGAATTAAGATGCATTAGTGGTACGCATGTTTGTTCAGTCACATTATCAAGCTTTCTTTAACTATATCAACGTTCAATACGTTGATTAATTCAGAACACTTGTTACTATGTAGTTCTGAAAGTTAAATGTATTATTACTTTGTTCTTGTAATTGTATTAACCTCCATAAAACTACGTATAACACCACATGTATGGACCAGCATTTATAGTCTCCTTCCGCGTGAGTTCTAGTCACAAGGCGGAAAGTTTATGCTGTGACGTTAAAGGCTTAATTGCTGTGTGGTGGTCTTCCTTTAACGGTAATAAGCATTGTTGGATCGGACGGTCCCTGGGTTGAACCCTAAATTGATTACAAAATGTTACTTTTTGAGCAAAGCTATATACTGCATACCTCTTGAAGGTACTTTTATCTGGGGCACCTGTGGCCGAGCGGTAAGAGTCACCGACTTGTAACTCTTTATGTTGCAGGTTCGAGTCCCGGTCCGGGCGTGAACTTTCACGTAAGGAGGTCTTTCAACTGACCTATGGTTGACCGTTGGGTATATTCAAACACGTGTCTAGAGTCATCCTCCACCAATTATTAGCTGGACGTCAACCATAAAAACAAATTGTCAGTACGATGTACGATTAAACTACGGAACGAACAAACACACTTTTTACCGATCTAGTTGTTCTACCCAAAAAGTAAACAGCCCAGAAGAATTAATACATATTAAAATTTTGTATAATCCAATCAACTATAAACAAAGTATTTGCATCGTTTAGATGTATATTATTATTCATTTCCAACTGTCGTACTTACTGGCTGCATGTCTTGGGTCCGGTCAGGAACGAGGAACAGTCATAGTACGTTACCGAACTAACTGAACAGTATCTCGCCACTACGGGACACACATCCGGACCACAGTCCCGGAACTCCTGTGCAGGTTCGCTGCAATTATCCAAATATAAAACAAATTCATGTATGTTCAATAATATATCATTTAAAAGTTATCCGATCACATTTAACGTGTTTGGATGATAATAACACTTTGATCACTTTGATTTAAATCACACCAATAATGGAAGTATTGATAGCTAACATATAACATCACAAACGTGTTTTTTCCTGCATGCTCCGCCCATCTATAAATTAAACTGTCTTCACAAGGCTGAAAGAATGAAACCCGTTGTAACACTATACTTTCCCCTAGCCTAAAACAATGAAATAAAATCTTTTCAAACAAGATCAGCGTGTTCATATACATGCATTATAATGTGATTCGATGTTATTATTATTATCATTATTATTTTAATTATTATTATTATTATTATTATTATTATTATTATTATTATTATTATTATTATTATTATTATTATTATTATCATTAGTAGTAGTAGTAGTAGTAGTAGTAGTAGTAGTAGTAGTAGTAGTAGTAGTAGTAGTAGTAGTAGTAGTACGTAAATGCCAGCTTTAGAAACAGCGCGGACATTTTAGTACTGATCTGTGTAGTCCTTAATTGAAAGAAAAAACTTGCGTTTAACTATAAAGTCTAATGTGCATTTCAAAAGCATTGCTCAAAATACATCTATTTAGGTGTATTCATACCATTACCTTCAAGGTTCATTCCCGAACGTGTACGGTATAGACCGAAAATTATGCGAATGATAAATGGAAACCCTTAAAACTTACCTACATCCGGTTGCCGCTAAACATGACCTCGTCCTGTTCTGTGAGCCACACCCTCCACATTCCCGTGAGCACGCTGACCACGTGGTCCATGCAGACCACTTCCCACCCTGATCTGATTCTACACTGTCTTCTGTGACGTTTGTAGTTGTCTTGGTGTAATCGCCTGATGTCCCAACGCTGGTAGTTGTGTTTGTGTCTGATGCATTTGCTGTTTAGGAAAAGAATAATTTACTGAACAAATATGTAATATTACTTTCCGAAAACTTAAATATTAGACCCGAAATGTAATCTAAATGTGTAAATGCCAGTGGCAGTTGGTGATTACTATTTTACTCTTATTTCATTTTTTAAACAATTTTCTTTGCATTCCAACGTATATTGGAAATGAAATTTGAATGTTGCACATTAAGCGTCCATATAGGATTTCCGCCAACATATTTAACACTCATTTCATTTTTAAACAATTTTCTTTGCATTCCAATGTATATTAGAAATGAAATTTGAATGCTGCACATTAAGCGTATATATACATATAGGATTTCCGCCAACAAAACACTAAGCCATGACATATTGACACTAACCGAATGAATAACGTGTGCAGTTTGTGTTTATTTCAAAGATATCGGCATTCTTAAACAATAAAAAATTTTTTAACCTTGTGTACTGACAAGAAGACGGCCATTTTCTAATGGTTTGTTATATATTTATACATGTGTGGGCGTGCGTGCGTGTGTGTATGTGTGTGCTTATCCCTTTATCAGTTATAGAAGACACGTATTGCCCAGTCATTTTATGTGATAGGAGGTTGAAAATTTGTGAGAATGTCAGTCACGTCTTATGAATGGGAGAAATATCACCCATTACTGTAAAGTCATAAAGGATTAATGCTTACCCGCCCTCGGATCTTAAATCCTATATGTTATTACAATTCTGGGTTTATTGTTATTGGCGTTACACTGTGCATTCAGTTTTGTAATAACTGTATAACATTGTTATTACAGTTCTTGGAGTTATTGCAAAATTGTGAGGTACATTGTTCACATATATGTAGAGAGTAGCAATATATCCACAGAAATGTCAGATTTGTTTTAACATTATGTTCATATAACAATATGTAAATGTAATAAGTTGTACCTTTATTCAACATACCCTTGTAATATCGTGATGATGTTATATTTCGAATTAAGGTCAAGTGTTGACTTCTTAGAACTTGTTGGCCAACACTTTCTATGAACTTATACCTTGTATATGCACAAAGTACGTTTAAACTAAAAACGTGTTAATGCGGGATGTATTTAACGAGGTATTAAGGCTAAACCACGAACCGAGAATACCGGTGTATTCATACGAGTACCTTTCTTTTCCGAACTCAAACGGAATATGCCGAAAATGATGCGAATAGAAAATGGAAACACCCTTTAAACTTACCTACATCCGGGTGCGCTCATCGTGTTTTTATATACAGCTGTTGAAACATTGTTTTAGCGATGTAAATGTGATATGCATAGCGCCCCGATAGCTAGGCACTGTGCCGTAGTCCCACAATGTTCTTGCTCTCTCTCTCTCTCTCTCTCTCTCTCTCTCTCTCTCTCTCTCTCTCTCTCTCTCTCTCTCTCTCTCTCTCTCTCTCTCTCACTTCACACACACACTCTCCCTGTCTCTCTGTGTCTGTCGTCTCCCTCCGACTCTCTATTTCTCTCCGTCTGTCTTTCTATCTCTCTGTCCCTGTCTGTCTGTCTGTCTGTCTGGCTGTCTGTCTGTCTCTCTCTCTCTCTCTCTTTCTTTCTCTCTCTCACTCTCTTGTATATATTTACTAGTATAGGTAGCGTTATTTACTCACCAACACAAACTGTGCTGTCATTTGTTAGGCTGTAACCTTCACAGCAATATGGCTCTTCTACACTGCACGTGCTAAGACGTGTATTTGTCACTGTTCTGTAAACAGAAAACCGTTATGTCACATAATATTAACATCCGTTTTGATAGAGCTGTGTTATTATCAACTTAAAAAGCCGCTTTAGTTTAGACTTACACATGTACATGTAATCTCTATTAAACGAAATGGCGTGTAGCAAGAATGAACCGTACACCTTCTAGTTCTTCCACATAAAATCAAAGTAAAAATAAATGTGTTAATAAAAAACCTCTATATATTATATAGTGGACATTTGATAGTTTATTGAGTGCAGTGCCTTGGTCTCTTCTATGGTAATACTTGTATTTTCATTAAAAAAAAGTGTAACATCGATTCAAGCTTATGTATTTACTTGAAGTCGATTACACCTTACATGAACAGATTTCACTTAAAGCTGTTTCGTGATGCAGTTCATCTATATGCAACGTGAAACATAACACTCTACTCGTCACTACAAAGTAGTATTTCCTGTCCTAGCCGTGCTGCACAGTTAGATTTTTTTTTAACTATGAGAACCACTAGGAGGATGGCCACTAACTTTCGAGATTATGTGTATCATCATCAGATTAATTCGCTGTGATTTTGGTATCTAGTTTTAGCAGAAATCCCTATGTGTTTTCAATATACATTTGAAAAATGGACATATAGTGCGACTTTTTCATGACTCGCAACGTCTCAAAATTGAGCCAGTGTTCAAAATTGTCTTTGCTTAGACAACAGTATGAGTGTATCCAGAAATTATGCCCAAATTTCTCCAAACGGGGATACTATATTGTTAAATGTATTCGATTTGCAGGTAGGCAAACTGCCAGGATCCGCCTTCAAAGAGAAAACTAACACTTAGATTGCTACATGAAAAAAAACATATGCTAAATTCTCAGGATTTATTGCTTTAGTATTATATATGTTACATGTCAGGATAGATAAACTTATAAACAGAGACTGACCAGCAAATATTAAAGATCTTGATCAGACAACTACCAGCAGGGAGCTGGCTAATTTGGATCTACACTATTTGCCTAAGCCTTATTTACACTCAAATAGCAGGCTAAGAGCTAACCCGCTGGGTTCAAACCCCAGCCGGGTCAAACCAAAGACTTTAAAGTTGGTAGTAGTGGCTTCCCTCCTAACGCTCGGGGCTAAGGGGACAGCATTACGCCTGACTCGTCGGTGTCAGTATAATGGACCGACCGGGTTCAGTCCCTGGGCACCTCATAAGTGCCCCTGTGCTATAATGATAGAATTGTCGCTGCACAGTATCGGCAAAAATGCCGGCTAATCCCATCCCATCCCGCTTTGTCTACTTACAATTGGACAGATGTACATATACGTACTTATAATAAGTGTAACAGTAAAAACTGAGCCACCCACATCCGGGCACTTTTGTAATGGATGTCCACGTCTGGTTACACTCATGGATCACGTGACGCATGCACGGAGGCTGTTCTGACGTCATGTTGTTATGGCACCCACCACAGCTATCTTAAAAAAGCATAATAGTAACTGTTTTATTAATACATGTTTGGAGTTTTTTTTCTTTTTTATTAATTAAATTGCCCTTATTGTTAGTTTTGAATGTGATTTTCGCTTTTAGAAAATTCAAGTTAAATTGAGCAGTTACAGCCAAGTGTCCAAGCAGTATGAAGTTAAAAAAAAAAAAACATTGCACCAACGCAGTTATGTCCATGATGAGGAAGTCCATGGAAGAGGAAGTCTTCCAGACAATTGTCTGGGTAGAACAAACGGTGCACCGCGTGTCAGATGGGCAACCTCCCAACATGTTTATGTAATTCAAGTGCAGTGTTTAGAAAAATGATGCACACACATATTCGTCATTTAAAATTCTAACATACTTTCTCAATATATGTTACATTACACATAGGCTTGTTATATAAACACACAATATTGTTAGTTGCAAATCTAGTTGAACATAGAGAGGCCGAAGAACTTAAAAAGGTCTTAGAGCTGACCTTAGAGCTCAGTTGGTTCTACCTAAACATTTGTATGGAGGCTTTCCCAAACGAAAAAAGCATTGATAAAAGGCCATTATTGATCGTTGTGATGTATTAACAACAACAACTACTACTTCTACTACTACAACAACAATAAAAGAAGAAGGTTTAAAACGAAGCTAATTATGACAATAGTTTTGCCTCACAAACTCGTTTTCCAGCTGAACATGAGGTGCGCCGGTGGTTCTACCAAGACACGTGTCTAAGATGTTCTTTGACCAATAACAGCGTGGCGTCAAAAAATAACTGTGCGATTGTATTTAAAAAAAAAACAGACTAAACCATAATGTCAACATAAGACTGGAATTAACATTTCCTACAAAAATATGCGTCCTTGCAGATAAACTTGTTTAAAAGTTTCCAACGTTTTATTTTCTTTACTCATACTGGACAAAGCAAGACTTCATCTTACCTATTGTGAGCTTCATTTGAAAACCTCGATAACCATCCTCGAATGATTTGAAAAGAATGAGCGAGTGATTCGCATGAGAAATGATGGGGGATTTCATGGTATCACTTTGTACTGAATCGTTACAGCAGAACCGGGCACCTGCAACAAAATGACAGTTAACACATGGATTCACAATTTAATCGAATGGAGCAAAAAAATGCAAAAAATCGGCCTCAATTTGCACTTATTTAAGGCCTACACGTCAAAACATATTTTCCAGGTGCGAGAGACCCCGGTTTCGAACCTGGATCGCGACATAACAAACTGGTAAAAAATGGTAGTGGTATAGCTCCCTTGCTAACGCTCAAGAAAATATAAGGATAGTTCCAGGTCCGGTGTCATGATAATGTAACCGGGTGTGGTGTCATGTTCGCGGCATGCTATACACAATGAAGGCAGCACTATATCTGCGTCAAGTGTACACCATCTCCATATAATTGAAATATTGTATGTGGGACGATAAACACACAAAAAAACTTTCTTAAGTTTTAATTGTCAAAACACTAATGCTCAGCTAGATTATAAATACAAATCCTTAAACGCAAGATGATCTAGCTTTATAAATAATATCTTCATATGTACTTTCTTGAGTACAAAAGTTGACCAACGTAGTACAGATAACGAATTTTGACGGAAATTGCCGAACTGAAACAAACCTGTAAGACCGAGGTTATCCGTAAAACGGACTTCCACGAAGTCCGAGCAGGGTTTGTACGTTTCCTCTATATCACAAGACTTGCTCTGCATGAACGGCTCTACAAACTGCATACGGACGGACGAACCAGGAGGCGACTGTAAACATATGGAATTACTTTTTGTCATTTGACATAGGTGGAAACATAGCACAAGCGTGACAGATAGCAAAATGATGATACTTAATGATTTAACGAGAGAAGCGGAAGAGTCCAGTGGTAGGACGAACTACTCCAGATAAAGGTCTCCGTGGTTCGACACCCGGTCAGGTCGCCGCTAATTTCGTTGAGCAAGAAATGTACCTTGAATTCTTCCACTCCATCCATTTGTATAAATGGGTACCTGCGAGGGTTATTTGGGTCACTGCCATGACCTCCCAGAGCAATGCATCGTCTTCCATTGAAGTTCATGGACGAATATGCCCAATGACCAGGGGGTAAACTATAAAGTTGGCTGAACGAGCAGTAGCCTGAACGTTGCCTATAACTTGGCATTACCGTTTACTTTATTACTATGTAGGAAATGTTTCCTTGCAGTACAATACACATTAAAAGAACATTTTTCTTTCATTAGGATTTTCTTAAAAGAATGTCAAAAAAAAGTTTTTTTTGATAATTCAATATTATTGTATTGTGGTCAACAGCGGGTGGGGGATTTATTAAACTGTGCAGCAATATCCACTTAAATTGTTAAAACTGCTCATACAGATGTGGCTTTAAATGATTATGGAAAGAAGAAAAGTGCTTATTTTGAACTACATTAATTTTCTTCATATATAGTCAAAAGTAATTTTAGTTGAAGTTTGAAATGTAACTTTAAAAACTTTGATATAAAAAAGCTCCACCGTGACCCAAAACACCAATATCCTGCTATACTCTCAACCTTACAATCGTGTATGTTTACTCTGCGACTATGCATGTTTATTGTTTGTGTATATGTACAGGCAACAGAAAACAGATGCGTCACTACATATACCACAGGGGTGGGGATCGGGGGTGGGGGGTGGGGGGGAGATCCCCCTCCCGCTCCACACACACTCTCCAACCAGGTAAAAGAGAACATTTGTGAAAACACATACATGTAAGCTAACAAAAATAGTAAGTTTTTAAAGTAAAATTTGTCTGTTGACTGCTTAGGTCAAAGTTAGGGTCCCTTATTGTGAATGCATATCCCGTATTTACGGCGATAAAGTTGAAGGCATCTTATATCATAACCCCCACCACCATTTTCTGGATCCGTCCCTGATATATAAACCAATAGATGTCTGTCGATATGCACAACTTACCTGTATGAGCCAATAGCACGACAGCCCGGATGCAAATGGTCCTGGAAAGTTTGGGGCGGAGAGGTATACCATTACAGATGCTGTGAGGTTTACAATCCCACCACACTTGCCTAAATAAAAGATTCATTTGTATATATAAGGTGAAATTAGGCAGGCTTTGAAAAAATGTACGTTACTTTGTCGCGAGTTGTCCATTTTCAAAATTAATAGTGTGCGTATTTGAAAATAATACAATGTATCAGTTTATTTCTAATAAATATGAAGCAAGAAAAGTATGCAATGTTATAAACATGAAACAACATGTATAATCAAGTAATGAGGGGGTCATTCCCTTGTATTTTGACACGTCTTCTGTGCCATATCCTTCTTGGTTTGAATTGCTTTCTGCCGATAACTTTGTTTTACGGAGAAATGTTGCATTAACCTAAAAAAGTAAATATCATGTAATGGCAGTGCATGGATGGTAAAAGAAAACATATTTACTCGAACGTATGAGAATTAACCAGTACGAAACCAAAGGCCATCCACCCAAACCTATCCCCACACCCCCACATCCTTGTTTAGCTTAGTCATGTTTGATAAATATGTCGTTTACTAGTTCTCTTTAAAATGATTGGGGACGATTTAAACCAAAAGAAAAGTTTGTTTGCCATATTGCTGACCTACCTACTATTTTATTTAACAAGTGGTCATTTTAAAAATCTCATTTGCATATAATTAGTGTTCTTCTTCGTTGCGTACATGACCATGACACACAAAAGCTAAGCACAGTAGAATAATGGGGTTCTGTTTTACTAGTTCTTAGGTAAAACATTTAAGATGAAACTATAAAGGAGTTCAAAACTGGTAGCAGTGACAAAAGAGCCTGTTAATACAAAAAAAAATATAGAAAAAGAAAATAGACCGGAGTGACTTCCGGTACATTCCGGAGAAAACCTCGATATCTATCCTAAAAGTGTCAATGCGTCTTACATTTCCCACATGTTTTCATGATGAAAGTCGAAAAGGGCGTTAAGAGCACTCTCCAAATATTTACCGTTAGATGGCGCCAACATTTCACAACGATCGCCATCTAATCCCTCTGCGCAGCGACATCTGAAACCAAATATTGTATTTAGACAAGTTACGATGAAATGTTTGTTCCAGAAGGACATACTAAGGAAATAATATAAGTATGCAACACAAAAATGAAAATGAAATGCAGCATTCTAAAAAAATATTATATAATGGACTTAAATTGCATCGAAATAGAAGGTTGTGTGTTCTAATTCTCATATTGACACGTATGGTCAACTTTTTTTTCTTTCAGCATGTTCAGTTGGACAATTATTTGTGCATAACTCACAACAAATTTACAAAGAACAAGTTGTGTATGTTTATTTTATAAATTAATATTTATTTAACAATGTGCTCTAGTTGATAACAATATTATATGCAATATCCAAAAATCAAAACCATGTAATAAAAGTATATAATACATTGCATGATCATCCAACATTCTATTTATAGAAGATTTGGACATCTTTGAAATACAGAACGTAACTCTCTAGAGCACCGCGGTTTTTCAATCAAACCAGGAATGGATCAATGGGTGGAGGGGAGTGCATCCCCCTACCAACCAGGTTAAAGTTGTGAAAACACATAGGTGTAAGCTTAAAAATTACTAAGCTTTTAATGTAAAGTTCGTTTGTTGATTGCTTAGGTCGAAGACAGGGTCCCTTACTGTGTATATATCTAGTATTTACTGTGATAAAGTTGAATGGATCTTGATTCATACCCCCACCCCCCAAACCCCGCCAAAATTTTCTTGATCCTAAATCAAACATACCCAGTAGAAAAGAATTTGGAAGTAGATCTTTTAGATGTGATGTCTCTTTAAACAATTTATTACATATATGGATTAGATTAAGTCAAACCAATCAAGTAACAGTTTGAACTGAGATTTTCTCTTGCAATGATTTGTTTCTAAACCTTGTCCAATTGCTAAACTCTTTTCGTAAAGAAAATATGACACACTATTTGAGAGTGTTTTTACTTTTGAAAAAAGTTACTCTTTCAAGTTTAGAAAAGAAAAAAATAATTTAAGATATCCATAAAATAAAAGTTGAATGGTGAATTTTTTAAAAAAAAATTGCATACACATGTAGTTCAGGCATACAACACATCATTTGTGTTAATTTTCTAAGTCTGTATGTTGTTTATTATACAAGCTTCATTCTTTCAGATTTTACTGCCGGCACATCGTTTGATCATCTAAAGGAAGCTGTCGGGTAAGCAGACTCTTGACAGGAATTCCGACCAATATACTAAAATACTTATGCCAGTACTTTCTAAAATATCTCTTTCAATGCAGACGCCCAAGCTTTAAAGATGATGCGAAAAATCGCGTTTTTCGTTAAGTTTCATTTACTGCAATTCTCAATGAAAGTTCTAACCCCGCCAGTGTGCTTTAAATTAGTACGGACATCGTCATGAAAAACAGCTTTACAATGGTTAAAAACTTAACAAGTAAGAAGCCGTTCGTTGGGAGCTGTAAAATACTTTCTGAGTTTGGGATTAGCCGCAGATTTGCCGATACTGTGCTGCGATATTTCTATCATTATAACACAGGTGCACTTATGAGGTGTCCAGGGACTGATCCCGGCCGGTTCATTATACTGACACCGACGAGTCAGGCGTAATGCTGTCCCCTTAGCCCCTAGCGTTAGGAGGGAAGCCACTACTACCAACTTTAAAGTCTTTGGTTTTACCTGGCCCACGACCTTCCGATCCGCAAGCCGACGCTCTACCACCTGAGCTATTGCGACCGGTAATACTTTCTAGTCTTACCTGGAGCAATTCTTGGGATCTTGGTACCCGTCATGTAGACACGGAGCAGGTAAATCACGGGGATCACAGGTATCTGAAATCATTCAAATAAATGGCGTTATCAACAAACGAAAATGTATCATGTATATGGAGGCTCCGGGTTTGATCTCGGGCCGCAACATACCAAAGTCGTTAAAAATGGTAGTTGTATAGCTCCCTTGCTAACGCTAAAGCAAATATAAGGGTAGTTCAACGACTGGTTGGCCCGGTGTCAGGATAATGTGACTGGGTGTGGTATCATGCCAGGTGTTCACGGCATGCTATACACAGTGAAGGCAGTCCTATATCTGCTTCAAGTGGACACCGTCTCCAGATAACTGAAATACTGTTGGTGGGACGATAAACCCAATGAACAATGAACAACAATGTATCATGTATAATCAATGACGTATTTCAATTTGTGTAATTAGAGGTAATGTACTGTTGATTTTAGATTATTTAATAACATATGAACAACGATTCAATAATTTAATAATAATTTAATTTTAATAACACTCTGTGTACATAGGCTTCTAAGGCATGGGATGTGAGATAACATTTGATCAACATATATTTCTTTTTCCTCTCCTAATTTCAATTAATTGAAACCCGAATTGTTATTACATAATTATTTGCCATTAATCTTATAGGCGGTGTCGATAATGACCTTATTTATTGCATATCATATCAGGTATACTAGCTGAAATACACTCAACCGTTTCATTATTAAACCTTTTCAAATATGCCATTAAACATATAGCCAGTAAAACACATGTACATGTATTTATTATTAGACCTACGATTAAATTGTATCGATTAATCTTTAGATTTAAAAATAATATATTTAATGTATAAATTTGGCATTTCAAAACTATTTGTTGGGGATTTTATTAAATATGGAACGGTTTGAGATCATGATTACGTTTAAATGTTGTCGTTTATTACCCTTGCTACATGCCCTCCTGACAGTTCGTTCATGTCAGCGTAAACAACACTACACGACATTGTATGAGCGCTCTTGTGCACGCGCTCTGACGTATTAAAGAATGACGTGTCCAATCTTAGCTGGTTGTCACATTTATCGACGCACACCCTTATTATAAATGTTAAGGCTGGGTACCAATGTTACACCTGAACGGACTATTCCAATGTCTATAATTATTGACTTAAATTTTAAGATCCTTAGTCAAGCAAAAAGCGTCTATTCATAGATTGTGTTATAGATTAGTTTGTGTTCAGTGCATTCCGATACGATACGATGCACTATAGTGGCGAGCAAAAAAATACGATCAGTACAGGCCGCTTCATTAATCTAAATTGACCAGCTTCGCGTTCAGGACTCATGTAGTAAAAAAAATCTGAAAAAAAGACTGTTGGCAAGTTTTCGTCATAGAACACAGCTAAAAATATACTCTGATGTCGCGTTTTGCATACTACGTGTAGAAATGGCAAATGGCAGTACATACCGTTGCAGTACACTCTATTGACTAGCTTAACGTCGTAGAAAGATGGCGCATTTCTCTGGCCCATCGTAAATGTAAATAGTCCATTCAAGCTGTCCATCGTCTTGCTTCCATCCGAAAACGTCTGCAGCAAAAGTTACATGTAAATAATCTCCACTTTTCTTATATTAAAACACAAGCATGTATGCGTTTCATTTAACTTGTAGGTAAACAACTAATTGATTTATATTTATTTATTTTTGTCTTAATAATAAATCGCAGCAACTAATTTTGGTTAATCTTATTGACCTTTCATCTATTTACATGGCGGACAAAATCTTGACAAAAATGTGAGTAGAACCAACGTCGCACAGCAGGTCAACTGGGAGCCTTTCCCACATTAGGTCATTATCCCAGAACGGTCCTTGACCTTGCGGTGGGAGGGGCTTAGCATTTGGAGGCGTTTCAAGTCGGCGACTCTACCACTACGCTACTGGCGCCCCTATTAATTACTGAAATAATGATACGGTTGTAAACTATGTAAGTCAAAATATCTTAATGAAAACCATGATCAAAATATAGAAAGATCTATTAACATATGACATTTCCACCCTTTTTTAACAAATATAGTTAAAATTTAAAATTATTAGACTGTTGAATGAACACTAGTTTTCTTTATGCTGAATAAATTGCATTATTATTTGTTGAAATATTTTTTTCAGAGAAAGGCCTGTTCTCGTCGTCTCTAAACCCGGAAGCCCCGGATTAAAACGGGGCTCGTTAAATTGTAGTGGTTCATTTTTTTTGCTTACACGCAAGGTCCCAGACTGGTCGGTCCGGTGTTATAATTATGATTGGTTGTGATACCATGTAGATTGAACTTACGGATTTTTATCCATCACTATATCTGCTTAAGGATGAGATTAGGGATTAGCCGGCATTCTTGCCGAAACTGTGCCGCGACATTTCTATCATTATAGCACAGGGGCACTTATCAGGTGCCCAGGGACTAAACCCGGCCGGTCTATTATACTGACACCGACGAGTCAGGCGTAATGCTTTCCCCTTAGCCTCCAGCGTTAGGAAAGAAGCCACTACTACCAACTTTAAAGTCTTTGGTTTGACTCGGCCGGGGTTTGAACACACGATCTCCCGATCCGCAAGCCGACGCTCTACCACCTGAGCTATTGCGGTCGGTTATCTGATTAGAGCAGGACGTACGCAGTAAAACTTAACCAAATAAATTATTTGGACACTTGTTGGTGAAACAATAAACAAACAAGCTAACAATAAAGTAAAAATGGTGTTAACATCATAATCACCTTGGCACCGTAGAGCATTAATGATCCGTAATCGAACTGTATCCCAAGATTGTTTACGTTACCCCACGTCAGTTCCTGGAAGTTGTGTCTCTCTCCTGATTATATGTAAATAAGAATATTGACTTTATTGATCAAGAACAGTGATATGAATGGATTGTAAAAGAGTCTTTATGCAAAAGTGCCTTTTACAGCGAGAAATATTTAAATTGTTTTTGTTAAATCGCACCAACACAATAAGGTCACGACGTCCAGCTAATTATTGGTGGAGGAAGACCCCCATATTTATGCCTGGGTGGAACAACCGGCGCACAGAATGTTAGCTGGAAAACCTTCCCAAAAGAAAGTTCTCTATGACCGAGTCTCAATCCCACGCGGTGAGAGGTTGGGGTGTTACATGTTAACGACTTTAACCGCTCTGCCATGGCAGCCCCCTATGTTTTATCGTATCATGTACAGCCTCCTGCGTTGAGCATTCGAAACATTTTACGATGTGAGGAATGATTTGTAAAAATGATACGTTCTAAGACAATGTTTTATCGTATCATGTAAAGCCTCCTGCGTTAAACATTCGAAACATTTTACGATGTGAGGAATGTTTTGTAAAAATGATACTTACTAACACAACTTTAACGATTTATACACATAATTTATAAGATTTCAAAGCAAAAACAAAAACACAAGTTTTTGATATAAGCACCCGGTCTTTAATAGTTGTTATAGCACATACCTGCCCTTACATTCTCCCAGTATATTTTTAGAAATTCGTCTCGGTCAGGTCGGGCATGCTCGTGCCAGAATCCTAGCACGTGACCGATCTCATGTGCAACTGTTCCTGTCTGTCGAAGAAACAAATATTTATAATATGATGATGGAGAAGATGATGATGATGATAACAATAAATGGCAGTAATGATGATGATGATGATGATGATGATGATGATGATGATGATGATGATGATGATTGCAATTAATGGCGATTATTATTATTATTATTATTATTATTTTATTTAAGGCCCATTGCATGTTTCTGATTAATGAGCAAGTATATATTTTTCCTTATCTCTTCATTTTCCAGTTTTACGAACGCTGTAACAGTGTTTGAGATAAGCACGAACGGTAATTTTTAAACGCAATCTTCAAACTGTACATATTTTAGTTTTTCTAGATGTGTGCGCCTTGAGAATTACTCAGACAGTTATTTACAAGTACATGTGTGCGAGAATGTGTCATGTTCATACAGCGCCGACTTATTGTGTTCACAGAAGATTTTCCAAAAAGACAAGAAGTGACAATGAACGTACGTGCAAACAACTTCCTCCTATGGACACGGTTGTGTTGACTTGGTAGGGATCCTGGCCCACGTATGCGAAACATCTGCGGAAAACAACAACAACAACACTGTGTTAGTTTATTTGTATGTACATTCTATGTATAGGATAGAGTCTATTAAGACGTTTCCATATAAAATAGAAGCCGAAATGATCGCAGCGACCTTTAAGCGACCTGGAAATCCCCGCCTCGCTTCTACCAAAATGAATCAGCCCCATAAAACTGTCAATCAAATTGTAAATCGTCTTGAGGTGTTCAAACTTGTCGTCACAAGGGGAGGAGTCGAGCCAGAATGCGTGGTTTGTTGCACATTCGCAGTTTAAAATAAAATATTTAGTAACATAGATCGATCTATTTTGTTCATTGTAAAATAGAAAATATAAAGGAGATCTATTGAAATAAATCGGTGATGAATTTGCATTTTCATAGCTTCTGATTGGCTACAAATATAGGTTGTAAATGAAAGTTATTAGCCACGATAACAATCGAGATGGATGCTCTGACCTTTAAAGGTGATATCCGACAATTTGGACTATTTTTTTCTGATGCAATCATTTCAGTCATTATTAGCTCTAAAGATACGATGCTGTTTATTGATGACCTACAATTTTGTAAAAAGTAAAGCATAACACAAGACTTACATAACAAAAATGTATTTCCTATCCGAAACATGCTGAACATTAATCTTACTTTCGAGAACACGTTATATAATCATCCGGGTAATCAGCTCTAAAGTCTTTTTTTTATCTTTATCGGAAATTCCGATATTGTTTTTATTTTATTTTTTATTTATTGATTTATATATTGTTTTCTTTATTTTTTCTTTCTTTCTTTCTTTCTTTTTTTTTTTTTTTTTTTTTTTTTTATGTATTTTTTTAGGAACGTTTGTAATTTGGAGTGTAGGGTTTTGCTTGAGTTTCGTCAACAGCATTTCGCGCGATCTTTCCGGGTAAACAATATTTGAATGGATTACATGAAAGAATAAAAATTGTTCAAAAGCTGTCGGATGCAACCTTTAAACCACGACACACAGCATGGGAGTTAACAGATATATTGACAAAATGAGAAAAACGCATTGACTGGGATTAAAAACCAATGCAGTATTGAGCAGCTCGTTTATTTTAATACCTGTCTATCAGCTCCACGTCCGAGGTCACATGTCTTTCACGGTGACCTTTTTCCATATTGAACGAAAGGGTACATATATTTTAACGAGATTTGGACGAGATTTGAACGAGATTGTACTATTTTACTTCACTTTAAAAATGTCCTAACTGTTATAGGTTCATTTTATGGATAATTTTTATATTGACATCTATTTACAAAAGCATGATTTAAACATTCGTCACGTGCTTTTCGATACTAGCTATTGTTACATAGCGAAATATAACCGGCTTAGAGAGTGTGGATGACAATATGGTCGTTATAGCAACTTTCAGCTACCAATGATGCCAGAAGACGGCTGTTTAACATTTGAGCAAAACCACTCTCCGCATGCCAGCTACAATTGATGGCGGAAAACGGCATTTTAACAATTAACCAAAACCACCGACTCTCCGCATGCAAGCTACAATTGATGGCGGAAAACGGCATTTTAACAATTAACCAAAACCACCGACTCTCCGCATGCCAGCTACAATTGATGGCGGAAAACGGCATTTTAACAATTAACCAAAACCACCGACTCTCCGCATGCAAGCTACAATTGATGGCGGAAAACGGCATTTTAACAATTAACCAAAACCACCGACTCTCCGCATGCAAGCTACAATTGATGGCGGAAAACGGCATTTTAACAATTAACCAAAACCACCGACTCTCCGCATGCCAGCTACAATTGATGGCGGAAAACGGCATTTTACCATTTAACCAAAACCACCGACTCTCCGCATGCAAGCTACAATTGATGGCGGAAAACGGCATTTTAACAATTAACCAAAACCACCGACTCTCCGCATGCCAGCTACAATTGATGGCGGAAAACGGCATTTTAACAATTAACCAAAACCACCGACTCTCCGCATGCAAGCTACAATTGATGGCGGAAAACGGCATTTTAACAATTAACCAAAACCACCGACTCGCCGCATGCCAGCTACAATTGATGGCGGAAAACGGCGTTTTACCATTTAACCAAAACCACCGACTCTCCGCATGCCAGCTACAATTGATGGCGGAAAACGGCATTTTAACAATTAACCAAAACCACCGACTCTCTGCATGCCAGCTACAATTGATGGCGGAAAACGGCCTTTTACCATTTAACCAAAACCACCGACTCTCCGCATGCCAGCTGAAACGACATCTCAAAAACAAGTTAAAGCACTTACGTGGACTCGAAGCCACGCACTGTGCGACTATGTGTGTTAATTTCTAGGCCGACGCTAAGATGGGTCGAACTGGTACGACACGTGTCGTGAGACGCGGGGACAGACATACTGCATGTATAGACAACCGGGTCGTTTAAAATAAAGGCTTATCCGACTTAAATAATGACCTTGTAATTAATTATCTTATAAATCCAATTTGGAAGTTTTAATAGCACATAACCACGATGTAGTTTTTATTAGTTAATTAGTTCTATACAGAACTACTGGACCTATCTGCGCTCGCTATAGCTATAAGTCAGATAAGACTGTGAATCCAACCATTTGTTTGATCTGATAAGTGCAACATAATGTCTGCAGTAATTAATGTAATGGATTATCTACGGGTTTAAATTTACGGGTCATCTTATGTGCATATGTACTTTAGGAAAATTGTGTTATATCACTTCAAAGAGTTTAGTATGATTAAAGCCATACTGACGCTGACAGATATATATATAGTTTTCTCGGTCTGTTTACATCTTAAAGGCTCTGTGGTTAAAATAAACATGACATTTAAGCTGGTATCCGAAATTTTTGACCAAAAGTATTTTCGTTAAACATCATAATAAACCATTATTACCTGAACAGATCTCGTAAAATGATGTTTACTGATGCGATATACCAAACCGGAATGCGAACCACAACGCCACAATCGTCATATCGAGCATGTGTTTCCTATCTCAGCCACCCAGCATAGTTAAATAGCGATATTTAAACTAGGAAAACCACGTGACCACTTATTTTTTAGCTCATTCACGTCATACGCTGTGACGTCGATGTCTATTTTCAGAAGGAATCCCAATCGTGGTTATTTATAGATTTGAAAAAGAATAAACAATTAAGTGCTGATTAACGAGTTCTTCAATTGAGATACTGTTGAAAATCGTCAAGGCTTAGACTAAAGTATGATTATTTTTTTCTGCAGTAATTATGTACAAACACCCCAAACAGAGATAAGATATTGCTTCACATTTCAGATATATGCAAACTATCGGATACCAACTTTAAGGAGTTCTCAAAGTGTTTGTTAGTGAAAATAATGGAAGAATAATTTTAAAAATATTACACATAGTAACAATGTTTATGTATTTTTTATGATTTGACCCAGTGACCTCATTATGATACCCGTGTGGTCTGCCGCCTGTGTCAAGTGTGTTAAGTTTTGGATCAGTCGTATTGTATATGTGTTTTATCATAGATATTACAGTACCTTGTTTCAAGGGAGTTTCTAGTCTGGCTTTAAAGTTGGTATCCGACAGTTTGGACCACATTATTTCTTCTCAATAAATTAAATGGGTCGGTTTCACGTGAAAAGGTCCTGCAACATGCTGTTCATTGATGCCTTAGATATGTGTGAACGGCATAAATCCCGAATCATCATTGCAACCAGGTATTTTCTATCTGAGCTACGCTACAGAGATAGCTATTTTTAAACTAAGAAAGCCACGCAATAACGGACTTTTGAGATCAAGTTATATACATTTAGTCATCCGGGTAATTCGTTCTGACGTCGATATTTATTTTTAGCAAAGATAACTTTTTTTTATTAATAGATTTAGAAAGAAATACAGATTTGTAGAGTATATTAATATAAGTAGTGTATAAACTCGACTTTACTGAAGTATGAGATTATGAGTAAAAATTCAACAAAGTAGTGGAAAGATATTGTTACACGAACTTAATACAGGCGACCTGTCGGATACCACACTTAATTGGATTTTGGAGCTTGAAACAATGTTCAAACATCTAAGCGGTTGGATTTTAATAAGATTGATTTTTGCAAATATGATATCAAATTCTCATGTCACTTTAAATTGACTTAATTATCTCAAAATAAGGTTTATTGTCATTGCCATTTCAAAATGAAAATAATTAGGAGGTCATATATGCAGGTAAACAACATATACACTACCCTTCATCACGTGTAAACTTGATTCTCCGCGTTGCCTCACTGTTACTCGTAGAACTTGTATCACTGCTGCTTGTGGCTTTGGTGGTAGTGGTAGTTGTCGTCGTTGTGGTAGTGGTACTTGAGTTGGCGTCCACAAATTTTATGCATGTTTCTTTCTCCCAGATATCTAACCCCGCCCGAATAGATGCCTTCTCTTCATCGGCTATAGAAATAATATCATCATCATCATCATCATCATCATCATCATCATCATCATCATCTTCATCATCATTATCATTATCATCATCATCATTGTCATCATCATCATCAGCAGCAGCAGCAACAGCAGCAGCAGTAGCGGCAGCAACAGAAGCATAATCATCATCACCCACTCGATCATCAAATAATAATAATAATTATAATAATAATAATAACAATACTAATACTAATAACAATACTACTACTACTACTACTACTACTACTACTACTACTACTACTACTACTACTACTACTACTACTACTAATAATAATAATAATAATCATCATCATCATCAGCAGCAGCAGCAGCATCATCATCATCATCACCATTATCATAATCATCGTCATCATCATCATCATCATCATAATCATCATTCAACATCATCATCATCACAATATTTTGCAATAGCACCAGCAGCAGCAGATGCGGCAGCATAATCACTACTACCACTTTAGCACCTCAACCATCGCCACTTTTATAATCATCATTATCACACCTTAATATACATGTATCATGCCGCATTATTTCATAATAAATTGATAATTGATCGTACATACACCATTCATAATTGTTCTATTTATCTTCTCTTTTATCAGTGACCATGGGTTAAATGCCCCATTAAAGTACATCAAGGTAATTAACTCGTTCTATCAGATCAAAGGCATTCCGGTTACTATAATGCTTATTTGTGCACAATGCAGATTTTTATCTAAAACAATCTACCGCTTGTATTATTGGAATTCTTTATTAATATTTAAGTTAAGTGTACCGCTGACGTACTGTATCAGTTGCCTTGTAAAACAGCTTCGATGTGCAAACATTGTTCTTGCATTTTTTTAATTATCTTTAAAGTTTGTAGTAGAGTCTAGGGCTAGTTCAAATTACAAATATATTTTTAATTATTATAAAATCTTGGAATGGGATTTATCGGCATTTTTGCCGATACTGTGCAGCGACATTTCTATCGTTATAGCACAGTCGCACTTATGAGGTGCCCAGGGTCTGAATCCAGCCGGTCCATTATACTGACACCGACGAGTCAGGCGTTATACTGTCCCCTTAGCCCCGAGCGTTAGGAGGGAAGCCACTACTACCAACTTTAAAGTCTTTGGTTTGATCCGGCCGGAGTTTGAACCCGCGACCTCCCGATTAGCAAGCCGGTATTGAGTATTTACTCAATGGGGTCAATCGCTTATGTTTAGCCAGTGCCAATTACGTCTTGTTTTGGTCTGTTTTAGTGTCAATTATTTATATTTTTGCATGTTGTTTTTTTGTTTAAAAGAGGTCCTTTGATGTTCAGTGGTTAACTATTAAGTATTGATAAGGCGAACACATTGCACACATAGTTCTGATTTGAACAAAGAGATTAGCTGATTATTTTGTTTAAAAAAAAATAGTTGGATCTCTTTAGACACCTGAAGTAAATGCACCTCTAATAAACAGTAAAGCTAGAGATCCAGTAGCAACAGTTTAAACAAACTGCAGTCAATATTGATTCTTTGCGGTCTAAAAATTAACCCGACATAGTTACTGCTTGCATAGATACATGAGACATAAAGAGCCACACGTTCCGCACTTCATATGTACAGGTATTTTAAATTATTGTGCCACTGTCAAGGCCAGTCAGTGTATTCGTTATAAGTGTAGTACATTAAACAGAAGGTTTAGTTCGGATGTCAATTTTGTTATCGAGTTATAATAAAACATAGCTTAAAATGGTCGAGACGATTTTACTTTTACAAGTCTAAAGACAACACCAAATTTTATAAAAGGACGCCATGCTCATCAATATGTGTATGTATGTGTGTGTGTGAGAGTGTGTGTGCGTGTGTGTGTGTGTGTGTGCGTGTGCGTGTGTGTGTGTGTGAGAGTGTGTGTGCGTGTGTATGTGTGTGTGTGTGTGTGTGTGTGTGTATGTGTGTGTGTGCGCGCGCGCGTGCATGCGTGCAAGTGTGTGTGCCTGCACATGTTTGTGTCTACAAAAGGTGCGAATTTAATCAACCTTACTAGGTCGTTTAAAGACGCGATCTAGGCTGCACTAAGTTTAATAATATACAATCTTGTGATTGATCTAAACTCAATAGTTAGCATCTAGTTTCGCTGTTAAACACATACTGCCTATGTGTACATGTAATAGCATACACAACATTTTGTCGAACGGTAGTCAACGTTCTCAAAAGAACATCATGAGACGTGTTATCAATACAGAATACTCTGTATCTATGTATACTCGAACCTACAGAATATAAAAATCCTTTCTCATTAAGGCGACACCCAACTAATATTGGTAGAGGGACAACCTAGAAAATGTCTGGGTAGAACCACTAACGCATAGCAATTCAACTGGAAAACCTCATCCGGTTTAATTCTTTGCAAGGGTCTGGGACAATCGGAACTCCTCGGGTAATTCCGTCTTCGGGACAATCATCCCTCGGCTGTATCTGGTGCAATGATACTTACTGAAATCACGATCGTTTTGTTCGCCGGAAGTCGGAAGGAGAATATGCATATATAGTTCGCACAAAACATAAACACTGCCATCATTTGACAGCTGCAAAATGGCAGCTCCAATGACAGCTAACGACAGTATGAAGCCTGCAAAACTTCAATTTGTGACGGCTTCAATTTTAAATCATCCCAGTTTAATTTACCCACCGCATCAGACATGGAGCTATCAACCTGCTAGTGTTCATGTTTTGTGCGAACTACATTTGAGGCATATTCTTCTTCCGACTTCCGGCAAACAAAACGATCGTGATTTCATTAAGTATCATTGCACCAGATACATCCGAGGGATGATTATCCCGAGGACGGAATTACCCGAGGAGTTCCAATTGGAAAGTCCCTACTTGCATTTAGGGATTATTCAGGGGAGACTATCGCAGTGCACTTGCGCACATTAGTGCACACAATAGTTTAAATACATATGAAATGCGTATCCTGTGGTCCTGTTTCTAGACCCATGTTTCAATGCTAAATTATGTAAACTGGATGGATGCATATTTACACGTTTCTGTAAATATTTTACAAACAGGTAATATAACATACCTAAGTCCACGAATTCAGTGCGTGTGTTTATAATAAGACCCTACTGTCTCCGAGGTTTAATGACTACATTGTCGAACATTAAAAAGTGCGAGTTTGATGTTGTCTTACTGTACTTGCCTAAACGTTGTTGTTATTTAGAGAGTTGTGAGACAGCCGCTTATCAAATTATTACTAAAGGTAATGGTCATTCTTTTTGCATAAACCCATTCTTTAGACGTTACAAAGACGATTTTGAACACTAACTTTATTGTTAGACTGTAGAACTTACAAAAAATACTTTAAGTGCTCAGTCTTTCCAATTCTGCTAGAAATAGATATAGACGTCAGACCGAATTACACGGATGACTATATAAAAGTAAGTGGTCACATGGTTTTCTAATTTTAAAAATAGCTATCTCAGCAGCGTGGCTCGGATAAGAAACACTTGTTTGCAGTTACGATTGGGGACCTATTCTTGACTGTTCAAACAGATGTTTTGCATCAATGAACAGTACTTTGCAAGACCTTTTCAAGCACCATTGACTTATAAGGTTATTTGAGAAACTTTCTTCTGGACCAAACGGTCGGATAAAATAGGTCACAGGGAGGGGTCTATTGCTTTTTTGGCCAGTATGTTTCGTTAGATAGGGTACTTTTGTTTTGAATCGTTCGTGCCGATTTCATACGAAGGTTAGTATAATTTCAAATGTAAGATATACATGTTATCTCTCTTGAATCTTAGTTCAAACTTACAGGTCCATTACAGTTTGTAAATCTAGTTCTGTATTTTGCATGTTGCTTTCGTATCACGAGGAATATACTGTCAGGGGCATAGCTAGGCATGATATGATGTGCACGCATGACAGCTAGTGGGGTGCCGGAAAATTATGCGTTTCTAAATTGAAAGTGGTGGCAATACAGAAACTGTAATTCTGAACACACCCCTCTGTCAGATTCTAGCAAATTGTGATTGTCCTAAGGACGGGATTCTGTAAGAAATTCTGATTTGAAATATGTGAAAAAAGAGAAAAAAAATGTCCCAAACCAAAAAAAAAGCGGGCAAAACAGAAAGGCATCTAAATCAACCCCTACTAGGATACTATTTTGATTGCAGATTTAATTTCTTTTTGTTTTCATTCTTTGGGGACAATATGTACGCAGCTGCATATTCTGCGTATAGTCAGCTACGCGCATGACTTTTGTTGGAGAAAACAAATAAACCGAACCATTTTTATCTTACAATGCTGTCCATTAAAGATGTACGTTATCGGAAGAACCATTTTTATCTTACAATGTTGTCCATTAAAGATGTACGTTATCGGCAGCTTCCATTTCTTTGTGGGAGTCCATGACGTCACGTCGATATCCATTTTACGTTTACTTCGTTGGTGCTTCTTCTGAGCGTTCAACTGAAGTAGCTCGAACGCTTGATCTGTAGTTAGTATGACGTCACCTTCAAAGATGTAACTCAGTGTATTCGGCACAGACTGTAGAGGAAAAGAGAACATCTCATGTACATGTATTAAGGTGGTATTGGACAGTGTGGATCTGATTGTTCTGTCCTAAACAATATGAATTATTGTTACCTGAAAAGAACTCGTCAAATGCTGTTTACTGAAGTTCATAACAACCAACTTGTACTATCAAACATGTATTTTCTTTCTGGCCCATGCTATACAGTTAGATATTTTTAAACTCTGAAAACCACGTGACCATCTACTTTTAAAATCACGTTAAATCATCATCCGGGTAATTCGCTATGATGTCAGTATCTATTTAAGCGGAAATCCAAATCTTGCTTGTATAAAGATATGGGTTTAATGGTTATTTAGAGATTTTTTTTATTTGTACTGCCTAACAATTGAAATAGAGTTCAAATCGTCTATATAGAAACTAAGCATCAGGATATGCAGACATTATGCCCAAATTCCCCAAACAGAGGTAAGGATTTGTTAATTAGGTTTGATATATAGACCAACTGTCGGATACCACCATTATTGAAGAATCTAAAATATTGAAGTATCTGAAGTTTTGAAGTATCTGAAGTATTGAAGTATCAAGAGTATTGAAGTATCTGAAGTATTGAATTATCTGAAGTATTGAAGTATCTGAAGTATTGAAGTATCTGAAGTATTGAAGTATCTAGAGTATTGAAGTATCTAAAGTATTGAAGTATCTGAAGTATTGAAGTAGCTAGAGTATTGAAGTATCTGAAGTATTGAAGTACCTAGAGTATTGAAGTATCTAGAGTATTTAAGTATCTGAAGTATTGAAGTATCTGAAGTATTGAAGTATCTGAAGTATTGAAGTATCTAGAGTATTGAAGTATCTGAAGTATTGAATTATCTCAAGTAGTGAAGTATCTGAAGTATTGAAGTATCTAGAGTATTGATGTATCTGAAGTATTGAAGTATCTAGAGTATTGAAGTATCTGAAGTATTGAAGTATCTAGAGTATTGATGTATCTGAAGTATTGAATTATCTAGAGTATTGAAGTATCTCGAGTATTGAAGTATCTAGAGTATTGATGTATCTGAAGTATTGAAGTATCTAGAGTATTGAAGTATCTGAAGTATTGAAGTATCTAGAGTATTGAAGTATCTAGAGTATTGAAGTATCTAGAGTATTGAAGTATCTAGAGTATTGAAGTATCTGAAGTATTGAAGTATCTAGAGTATTGAAGTATCTAGAGTATTGAAGTATCTGAAGTATTGAAGTATCTAGAGTATTGAAGTATCTGAAGTATCTGAAGTACTGAACTATTTAAGCTGAAGCGCGGCGCCCATTATGGAATGCGTTAGAAATTTTACTCCTCGATGGTATCCGGACAATTGTTTTTGTAGAAATGGCGGAGTTGTTGAGAGTGATTATGAGGAGTTACAATTTATACCACTTCAAATTTATGACCACGTATATACGGTACCGATTTTTGGCAACTACGAACCAAGTGGGTTTAGCAGCTTTTATCCTCATCTGTTACGATGTTGTCTTGTGATTAATTTGAACACGCTTGACTATATCAACTATGTAAACATAGAAATATTGTACCGTACATTATTTCCCGATATATGTACAGTTAAACCAGTGATTTTCTCCCGCGTTTTAAAGAAAACTTATTAAATATGCTTCAATTTTGTATTAGAGTCCTTATACAATTTAGTTGAATTTTATTTCATGCTAACTCATTGAGTCTGAGCATTGATTGTTTCCATAAAAGTATGTAGTCCTTAAGAC
The DNA here is from genome assembly GCA_007844125.1 of Sinonovacula constricta. NCBI lineage: Eukaryota > Metazoa > Mollusca > Bivalvia > Cardiida > Solecurtidae > Sinonovacula > Sinonovacula constricta. The sequence goes on from CM017564.1 coordinate 44,155,468, forward strand.
ATTACGGTATTTTAAAACAAATAATATAATTTTGGTCTTTCGTTTAATGACGTCATGAATTCAAGGGAAGTAAGTCGAATAAGAATCGTAATAAAATAAACCGACGCATTTGTGTCCCTTCTCTTATTTTATAGACAAGTTAGC